>PVHT021183543.1:19600819-19630835 GCA_004024745.2 Catagonus wagneri | reverse complement strand
AAAAAAAAAAAAAAAAAAAAAAAAAAAAAAAAAAAAAAAAAAAAAAAAAGACATGATAATTAAAATAGCAAAAATTAAAGATAAAGAGAGACTCAAAAGAAGCAAGAGAAAAAACAGTTCCATACAAAGAAACTCTCACAGGACCATAAGCTGACTTTTCGGCAGAAATTTTACAGGCCAGAAGGGAGTGGCATGATATAACCAAAGTAATGAAAGGAAAGAAATCTACAAGCAAGGCTATAATTCAGATTTGAAGGAGAGGTAAAGAGTTTTGCAGATAAGCATCACCAAGAGTTCAGCACCACTAAACCAGCTTTAAAAGAAATGTTAAAAGGACTTCTACAAGAGAAAAAGACTATAACTAGAAATATGAAAATTACAAAAGGAAAAATCTAGAAAAGACAAAAAGGAGTTCCCATCGTGGCTCAGTGGTTAACGAATCCGACTAAGAACCATGAGGTTGCGGGTTCGATCCCTGGCCTCACTCAGTGGGTTAAGGATCCGGTGTTGCCGTGAGCTGTGGTGTAGGTTGCAGACGCGGCTCAGATCCCGTGTTGCTGTGGCTGTGGCAAAGGCCGGCAGCTACAGCTCCTGTTAGACCCCTAGCCTGGGAACCTCCATATGCTGCGGGTGCAGCCCTTGATAAGGCAAAAAGACAAAAAAAAAAAAAGACAAAAAGATGAAAAAAAAAAAACCAAAGACCTGGAGACAAATGAAAATGGAAACAAAATGACCCAAAATCTATGGGATGCAATAAATGTAGCTCTAAGAGGAAAATTTACAAAAAACAAGCCTACTTCAGAAAAGAAGAAGCCTACTTCAGAAAAGAAGAAAAATCTCAAAACAAAAACAAAAAAACACCTAACTTCACACCTAAATCAACTAGAGAAAGAAGGACAAACAAAACCCAAAGTTAGTACAAGAAATAATAAAGATCAAAGCAGAAATAAATGAAATAAGACTTAAAAAATAATAGAAGTGATCAATGAAACTAAGAGCTGGTTCTTTGAAAAGACAAACAAAAGTGATAAACTTCGGAGTTCTCCTGTGGGGTAGTGGGTAAAGGATCTGGTATTGTCACTACAGTGGCTTGGGTTGTTGCTGTGGCATGGGTTTGCTTCTTGGCCTGAAAACTTCTACCTGTCGAGGATGCAACCCCTCAAAAAATGTTTTCTGATAAACTTTTAGCTAAACTCATCAAGAAAAAAGGAAGCGAACCTAAATACGTAAAATCAGAAATGGAGAAGTTAGAACCAATACTACAGAAATACAAATGATCTTAAGAGAGCACTACAAAAATGAAAAAAAAAAGAGTACCGTGAACAACTATACACCAATAAAATGGACAACCTAGAAGACATGGATAAATACCTAAAAACATACAATCTCCCCAGACTAAATGAGGAAGAAATAGAAAATATGAACAGATCAATGATCAGTAATGAAAATGAATCAGTTATTTAAAAACTCTCCAAAGTTATCTGGTGGCCTAGCAGTTAAAGATTTGGTGTCGTCACTTCTGTGGAGCAGGTTCAGTCAATCCCTTTCCCAGGAACTTCCTCATGCCATGGGCATGGTCAAAATAAATAAATAAAATAAAATAAAATAAAAGGAATCCAAATTGGGAAGAAGGATGTAAAACAGTCATTGCTTGCAAATGACATGACACTATACATAGAAAATACTAAAGAAGTCACCAAAAAACTATAAGAATTAATAAGGTTGCAGGATACAAAATTAATATACAGAAATCCACTGCATTTCTTTTTTTTTTAACTTTTTTTTTTTTTTTTTTTTTTTTGCTTTTTAGGGCCGCACCCGCAGCACATGGGGGGCACCAGGCTAGGGGTCCAATTGGAGCTACAGCTGCCAGCCTACACCACAGTCACAGCAATGCAGGATCCAAGCTGCATCTGTGACCTACACAATAGCTCACGGCAACACCAGATCCTTAAACCCCTGAGAGAGGCCAGGGATTGAACCCACAACCTCATGGTTACTAGTTGGATTTGTTTCTGCTGTGCCACGACGGGAAGTCCTCCACTGCATTTCTATACACTAACAGTGGACTATCAGAAAAAGAAATTAAGTGAACAACCCCATTAACAACTGCATCAAAAAGAAAAATAACTGGGAATAAATCTAACCAAGGAAGTAAAAGACCTATACTTGGAACACTATAAAACACTGATGAAAAAAAAACTGAAGATGATACAAACAAATGGAAGGATATACTGTGTTCATGGATTAGAAGAATTAATATTGACAAAATGACCATTTTACACAAGACAATCTACAGATTCTATGCAATACCAATGGCATTTTTCACAGCATTAGAACAAATAGTTATAAAATGTGTATGAAGACAAAAGTCCTCAAAGAGACAAAACACTTTTGAGAAAGAAGAACAAAACTGGAAATATCAGACTCCCTAATTTTAAACTATACTACAAAGCTACAGTAATCAAAACAATATTGTGCAGACACACACACAAAAAAACACATAAATCAATGGCAGTATAGAGAGCCCTGAAAGAAACCCATTTTTATATGGTCAATTGCTCTGTGACAAAGGAGGCAAGAATATACAATGGGGAAAAGAAAGCTTTTTCAACAAATGATGCTGGGCAAACTGGACAGCTAATGCAAAAGAATCAAACTGGGATATTTTCTCATACCATACACAAAAACGAATTGAAAATGGATTAAAGTCTTGAATGTAAGACCTGAAATCATAAAACTCCTAGAAGAAAACACAGGCAGCGAGCTCTTTGACAGTGGTCTTAGCAATAATTTTTTGGATCTGTTTCCTCAGGCAAAGGAAAGAGAAGCAAAAATAAACAAACAGAAGTACATCTAACTAAAAAACTTTTGTGGGAGTTCCCATGGTGACTCAGTGGTAACAGACCTGACTAATATCCATGAGGATGTGGGACTGATCCCTGGCCCTGTTCAGGGGGGTTAAGGATCTGGTGTTGCTGTGAGATACAGTGTAGGTTGAGGACACAGCTCGGATCTGGTGCTGCTGTGGTTGTGGTGCAGGCTGGCAGCTGCAGCTTCAGTTCAACCCCTGGCCTAGAATTTCCATATGCCGTAGATGCAGCCCTAAAAAGAAAAATAAATAAAAATATAAATAAATAAATAAATAAATAAATAGCTTTTGTACAAAAAGGAAATTACCAACAAAATGAAAAGGCAGCCTACTGAATAGGAGATGATATTTGCAAACAATGTGTCTAATAAGGAGTTAACATCTAAAACATACAAAGAACCTATACAAGTCAACAACAAAAAAACAAAATCCAAAAAATGGCCAAAGGACCTAAGTAGACATTTCCCAAACAAAAGACAAACAGATGACCAACAGACACATGAAAAGATGCTCAACACTAATCATCAGGGAAATCCAAATCAAAACCACAATGAGATATTACATCACACTTATCAGCATGGCCATCATGATAAAGAAAACAAACAAATACAGGCAAGACACTGAGAAAAGAGAAGTGTCATGCACTGTTGGTAGGAACATAAACTGGTACAGCCACTATAGAAACCAGTATTGACATTTCTCAAAAAATTAAAAATAGGAGTTCCCATTGTGGCTCAGCAGTTAGTGAACCCGACTATCATCCATAAGGATGAGGGTTCAATCCCCAGCCTTGCTCACTGGGTTAAGGATCCGGCGTTGCCGTGAGCTGTGGTGTAGGTCACAGACATGGCTCAGATCCATCATTGCTGTGACTGGCGCAGGCCAGCTGCTACAGCTCCATTGAACCCCTAGCCTAAGAACCTCCACATGCTGTTTCTTTAGCCCTAAAAAGACAAAAAACAAACAGGCTGTTTCCAGAGGGAGCAGCGTTAGGGAATAGTGAAATGGCTGAGGGAGATTAAGAGGGACAAAACTTACAGTTTTAAGTCTTGAGGATGTAATGTACAGTAGAGGGAATATAGACAATAATACCATAAATTTGTATAGTGACATGGTAACTAGACTTACTGTGGTGATCACTTTATAATATACAAAAGTATCAAATCACTATATTACACACCTGAAATTAATACAATATTGTAAATCAATTATACTTCAATAAAAAATAAGGAAATCTGGAGTTCCCATTCTGGCACAGTGGAAACAAACCCAACTAGTATCCACGAAGACATGGGTTCAATCCCTGGCCTCTCTGAATAGGTTAAGGATCCAGTGTTGCTGTGGGCTGTGGTGCAGGTTGCAGACAAGGCTTGGATCCTGCGCTGCTATGGCTGTAGTGTAGGCCTGCAGCTGTAGCTCCAATTCAACCCCTGGCCTGAGAACTTCCATATGCCACAGGTGTAGCCCTAAAAATGAAAAAAAAAAAAAAAAAAAGGAAACTCAACAAAGTGCCATGGCATAAAATTAATACACAGAAAACAACAGCTTTTATTACATATGCAATAAGAGGAAGATGGAAAAATATTGCATTTATAATCACAATGAAAAAGATAAAATGTTCAGGAAAGAACTAAAAAGAAGTATAGAGCTATAAAAAGAAAATTTAAGGGAGTTCTCTGGTCAGTTAGCCAGTTAAGGATCTGGCATTGTCACTGCTGCGATTCGGGTTGCTGCAGGTTTGAACTTCTGCATGCTGTGGACATGGCCAAAAAAAAAAAAGTTCATATGGAAATGAGTAAGAAGAGTCAGAAAAACTGAAAAATAATGGCAGTGAAAGTGACAAGTCCTACCAGATATCAAACCATAGAGTCTCAATAATTAAAACTGTGTCGCACTGGCATATAAAAAGACAGGAGGAGTTCCTGTCATGGCTCAGTGGTTAATGAATCCGACTAAGAATGATGAGGTTGGCAAGTTCGACCCCTGGCCTTGCTCCAGTGGGTTAAGGATCCAGCATTGCCGTAAGCTGCGATGTAGGTCGCAGACGCGGCTCAGATGCCACATTGCTGTGGCTGTGGCATAGGCTGGCGGCTACAGCTCTGATTAGACCCCTAGCCTGGGAACCTCCATATGCCGCGAGTGCAGCCCTAGAAAAGGCAAAAAGACAAAAAATAAAATAAAATAAACAGACAGGCGAGTAATGGAACAGACTAGAAATTCCATAAACTGACCATAATGCATATAGAATTTTAATATCTCCTAAGGTAGAAAAAATGGATTTTTCACTAAATAGGACTAGGTAGCCATCTGGAAAAATAAAATTAGAGCTATTCTTTTCATCAAGTTAACTCCAAATGGACCCAAAACTTTAGTGCAACAAATTAAACCCTAAAAGTATTAGAAGGTACAGAAGAAACTTTCACAACCTTGGAATGGGAAATGCTTTTCTGATAAAGTCAAACACATCAAAATTAAAGAATTCTGCAAAACACACCATTAAGTAAAAACAAACAAACAAAACCACAAGGAACCCTACAAAACCAAATGACAAGTTAAGAAAAAATATTTGCAATCACATCACTCATAAAAGAGCAAATCTCCCATACATAAACACATAACAGAAAAAAACATTTTTAGGTGTGTGTGTGTATGTATGTACGTATGTATGTATGTATGTATAAGTGTGTGTATATACAGATATACAAAACAAAAAGAACAACAATTTGTATAAATTATTGTGTCCAAAATAGACACAAGGTACCATCAGAAGGTTCACAGAAAAGGAAATGCAAATGAACTTTAAACATGTGGAAAGATGTTCAACCTCATACATAAGAACAACAACAAAGTTACCTCCCATATTTTTTTATTTATCAGATTAACGAAAATCAAAAAAATGTGATAATGCACTCTCTTGGCAAGGTTGTGGGAAAATAACCACTCTCAATCATTGCTAGTAGTAGTGCAAATTGGTGTAGCATCAGTATAGAAAATATCCATCAAAATTATAATTATATATGTAACACTAACCCAGCAATCTCATTTCTGATTAGTGATCCTTACAGATACACCTGCTCTCACAGAAGATGACAAATATATTAGGTTATCCACTAAATAGCAGGATAGGAAATTACCCAGATGTCCATCAACAGAGACTAAGTTATAGAACATCCAATAAAAAATAAAATGCAGTGGGAATGCAGATGCTCTCTATGTACTGATATGGAAAGATCTCTAAGATATATCAGTGAGAGAAAAAAACAACAACGAGGAGTGAAACAATGACTGTCAGTCATTTGACAAGAAGATATGAATCTGGATCACATCATTACCAGCTGCTAAGCCAAAGTCACCACCTCTACCAATATTCCCTTAGGTCAGACTCTCACACTTGTCTTCCAACCCTATCCCATTCCACCCCCCTTACCTCCAGGCTCCATTGTTCACACACTCTTGTTCCTCCCCATGAACTCCTTTCCTATCCCACAGTTGGTGCTTTCAATAGTATTCCTTAGTCAGTGTCCTGGTCTGCTTTACTCACCTATTCTTCAAGTGTACAAAGTTTACCAGCTGCCTCCCCCTCACACCTACTGGCTCACAAACTTGAAGTTAAACAGCTAGAAAGGAAATTACATAATAATTAATCTAATTCCCCCACTCTCAAAGAAAAAAACCTGAAAACAAGACAGTGGTACTGTGACTTTAACTAAAGTTACAGACCACAATTGTGGCAGAATTAGGACTAGACCCTGGTCTTTCAGCCTCAAGTTCAGAGCTTCTTCTACCATATACCCCACAAATACACAGTGCACAGTCAGCAGAAATATCAGAACCAAGTGATCCAGTCTAGTTCAGGCCAACACTCATTGATTAGAACTGTCCTAAGTGCTCCAAAATGACTAAAGTCAGAATACTTGAGATTAAATGAGTATATATTTTGAAAGAACTTCAGTAATTCTCAGCCTTGGTTACATATTATAATTATTTGGAAAGTTTTAAAAAACAGTAATGCCTGAATCATACCAAGTCTGCACTGTGCCCTGAGCTTAGGGAATTTAAACACTACCCAAGTGATTTCAATGCACAGCCAGTTTAGACCCATACTTTTCATACATTATTTAATTTTACCTTTAGATCAGGTAATTGAGTAAGGTGGGGAATGTGGCTTAAGGACTTGCCCCAAGAAAGTGATGAAGGAGAAACGAAAACTTTTTCTTTTCTTTTGCTTATTATAAACTTTCGTTGCTTCTTTAAAATTTCTTGTTTTTAATATAAGTAAAATAAGACTATATTGCTTGTGAGAAAATCCAACAAAACATAACCATATAGAATCTAAAGGTGATTCTTAACCCCAACCTGAATTTCATTTTGTTTTTTGCTACACCCACGACCTTGGAGTCTCTTAAACCTTTCTTAGCTTCCATGTTGTCATTTAGAAAATGAGGGGCTAACATACTTTCCAGATCTAGGGACACCAAGACTATTTTAAACCTTGGCTATTTGATTTCAGTGTTATCATATTTTCCTGAGAAACTGGAAATCATTTGGTGCAAGATCTTTAACTCTTCCTTCTTCCATTAGTGGCTATTCTCTACATTCTTTTCTCATCTCCCTTCTTTCAAAAAGTTAACCCCAAGCTGGGAGCTAAAATGGAGGCTACCTAACAATGTCTGGTTCATCCCTATCATCACCTTCACCCTAATTTTTCATTGATATACTTAAGGAAACACTGAGAGTCAAAGTTATTATTAACAGCACTAGAAACTAGGACTGCTACTCAAAGAACTATGGGATTCAAAAAGATGACTTTTCCATCAAAGAACAGGCAGGAATGGGACTTGAAACACAATACAGCCAGGCAGGAAGGTAACAAATTTCTAACTAACTGCTCCAAAACAGCTTTCTCCAGAGGTAGCAATTGCAGAGGTAAGTCACATTACCCTACTGTGAGAGATTCAGAAAGGTCAGTGCTTTTCCTCTCTACTTTCAGCCTTACAGCCTTTCCTCTCTACTTCAGATTCTATATCACACAAAGTAGTACATATACCCTGGAATTGGAAGCTAAATGCAGAAAGGGCTGAGAAAGCAAAAGCCATGGTAGCATTACATTCTGGGAGTCACAGTTATTTGTAGCCTAGGCTTCAAATTATCAAAAAAAAAAAAAAAAGCAAATCCTCTTTTCCAAAGTCAAATTACCAGCCCAGAGGAAGGGCTTTTTCCCCCACTCATTCCAGCAGGAGACAAGCAAATGACTGCTAGACACTAGAAATTATTTCAGAAACTATGTGCATCAATTAGTCCTTCCGTTTAACATCTGAAAGGAGAATTCCTACAGCTAATGAAGGAAACTATCTACTCTATTTGACACATACTAGATTGTATACTCCTTTCCTCATTCAAGGAAGAATAATTGAGGGGAGATGGAAAAACATTCTGTGACATAAACTCTCCACCTGTATTTCAGAAAATGCATATATAAAGAGCAAGATTAAATTTTAGAAATGAACTACATTACTCTCAACAAATTTGATAAAATACACCGAAATAAGAGATCAAAGTCCACAGGGCAGAAATGAAAAGAACTAATTGAGATGCAGGTAAAAATAAGACAGGAGAAAAATAAAGATAAAAATTAGAAATATGCCCATACAGATGGCCAAAAAACACATGAAAAGATGTTCAACATCACTCATTATTAGAGAAATGCAAATCAAAACCACTATGAGGTGCCACCTTACACTGGCCGGAATGGCCATCATCAAAAAATTTACAAACAGTAAATGCTGGAGAGGGTGTGGAGAAAAGGGAACCCTCCTACACTGTTGGTGGGAATGTAAATTGGTGCAACCACTGTGGAAAACAGTATGGAGATTCCTTAGAAAGCTAAAAATAGAATTACTGTTTGATCCAGCAATCCCACTCCTGGGCATCTATCCAGAGAAATCCATGACTCAAAAAGACACATGTACTCCAATGTTCATTGCAGCACTCTATACAATAGCCAAGTCATGGAAACAACCTAAATGCCCATCGACAGAGGAATGGATAGGGAAGATGTGGTACATATACACAATGGAATATTACTCATCCATTAAAAGAAATGAAACACTGGCATTTACAGCAACATGGATGGACCAAGAAATTATCACGCAAAGTGAAACCAGTCAGACAATGAGACACCAACAAATGCTATCACTTACATGTGGAATCTAAAAAAAGGACACAACGAACTTCTTTGCAGAACAGATACTGACTCACAAACTTTGGAAAACTTATGGTTCCAACTGAGACAAGTTGCGGGGTGGGGGAATACACTGAGGGTTTGGAATGGAAATGCTATAAAATTTGCTTGTGATGAGTTTTGTACACCTATAATTGTAATAAAATACATTAATTAAAAAAAAAAACAGAATAAAAAAAAAACATGGCAAAGGTGACGGGATGGCACTTCCATGATTAGGTTATAAAAGGATAAGACTTCCATCTCCCTAAGAGACTCTACTGCCTTCTCAGCTTGCCATGTTGGACAGGCCACAAGGCAAGGAACTGACAACAGCCCCGGCCAAACAGCCAGAGAGAAACCAAGGCCTTTAATCTAACATCCCTTGAGGAAGTTAATACTGCCAACAACCAATTAAGCTTAGAAGCAAATCTTTCTTCAGTTAAGCACTGAGATGAGGCTCTACTCTTGGCTGACACCTTGACTGCTGACTGTAAGAGACCCAGAAACAGAGGGCCCATCTAAGCTGTACCCAGATTCCTGACCCATGGAAATTGTGCCGTAATAAATGTTTGCTGTGGAGTTCCCATTGTGGCTCAGTGGGTTAAGAACCCGACACAGTGTCTGTGAGGATGTGGGTTCGATCCCTGGCCTTGCTCAGTGGGTGAAGGATCCAGCGTTGCTGCAAACTGCAGTGTTAAGTCACAGATGCGGCTCGGATCCAGTACTGCTGTGGCTTCGGTGTAGGTCAGCAGCTGCAGCTCCAGTTCAAACCCTAGCCCAGGAACTTCCATATGCTACAGGTACAGTCGTAAAAAGAAAAAAAGTGTGTTGTTATAAGCTGCTAAATTTGTGGCAGTTTGTTATGCAACAATAGATAACTAACAGTACCTTCCTTGGAAGCCTTGCCGAATGTTCACCTCCTTTTAAATGGTTTGGCAGTTTCTTTGCAAGTTAGATTAAAAAAACACATTAGATATACCATATAACTCAGCAGTACCACTGCTAGGGATTTCCTAAAAAATAAGTGAAAATATGTCTACTCAAAGACTTGTACAAAAATGCTTACAGTAGCTTTATTCACAATCATCAAAACCTGGAAACAACTCAAATGTCTATCACATGTGAATAAACAAGCCTGGTATATCCATACAACAAAACACTATTCCACATTCAAATGGAATGAACCACTGATACATGCAACAAATGGATAAGTATAAAATCATTCTGCTGAGTGAAAAGAGTTAAGACACAAAAGAGAACATAGTTTATGAATGTATTTACATAAAATTCTAGAAAATGCAAAGCAATATATAGGTGGAGGCACTCATGAAACAGACTGCAAAAGAATATAAGGAATCCTTAGGAAGGTGGAAATTTTCTGTAATTTGCTTGTGGCAGCTGTTTCATAATACATACTGTAAACTAATAAATACATCTGTCAAAACTCAGTGAAACGTTTCACTTTTAAATGGATGCAGTTTATTGTATGTAAATTATATCTAAGTTGACCAAAAAAAAAAAATCTTCTTTGTCAAGCCTTCTTTAACTACATCTAATGTAGCTGTTCCATTATTCTACCTTAGCCCTCACACAATAATTCTACAGTTAAATTACTCAAACTACAGAGAATTCCAAGTGTCTTGAATTCTACCGTACCTAAAAGTTATAGAACACTATTATTCACCAGGCCCTGTTTTAAGCACTCAGTATTATTAAATAAATGAGTCCCCTCAATAATCCCATGAAATAGATTGTCACCCCCATTATACAAACAAGGACACTCAGAGAGGTAACTTGTTTAAGGTCATATAGCTAGTAAGTGACAGAACTGTGACTGGAGCCCAGTCAGTTACAGAGGCTGGGTTCTTCACTAACACTCTACTCTATATCTCAATATTAGGTTCATTCACTCATTCAACAAATACTTAGGCATACAATACATGCCAGATGTTGTTCTAAATGATAAAGATATAATATCGAGGAAAATGCAGACCTGCTCTTATGCAGCTTACATTCTAGTAAGAACTTAGGTTTAAAGTACAAGATACTAAATCAAAATATTTACCTGCTTATTTATATATTTATTCAAATATTTATGCAAAAAAAAGTCACAAGTCCTGTAATAGCCAGATCCGCTTTAGCTAGCTAGAGCAGTGAATCCCAATCTTGTCTGCACTTTGGGTATCACCAAAGAGCAGGATCACTTTGGGATCTTTTAAAAATTCCTAGACCACATCCCCAAGCCAATTACATCACAATCTGGTGTGAAGGGTGTGATGCGGAAGAAAGGGGACCAAAGGCATCAGTACTTTGCAAAGCTCCATGGGTGATACCAATGTAAAGACAAGTTTGGGAAATTACTAAGCTTGAGTTTTCATCTGTCTGAATAATGATAAAGTTCATCCATGGTGACATAGAGAGAGGTAGATGAAAAGTAAACAAAACAAAATCAATATATTATTTGCCCTTCCCTGAATCAGAGATTTGCAAGGTAAAGGTAGCTTTGATTGTTTTTCCCCAATGTTATAAACTGAGAATATTAGAAAGAGGACCAAATAATTATTTTCCTTTTCAGACAGAATCATAGACAGCTGAGATATTCACCTTTTCATCTTTTCTTGGTACTTTCCATGGAACCAATATAGAATTCTGCCATACTACATACATTCAACATAACAAAGATATGTCTCAACTGCTTTTCTATTAAGCAGATTTTATTTAATTTAGTCACTCAGGGTCCAATCCACATGCCAAATACAGCTTGCCAAAGTAAAATACTCTGTGGACAATGAAATCAAAACACTTTCTTTCTTAAAAGGTGAAGACTATTTCTAATTCAATCTTTTGTTTAGGCTGAAACCAAATCTTTTATAATTCAAAAACTTTCATTTGTATACTACAGAATCAACAGACCTGTTTAAGAACTCTCTGACCACTCTCAGAAAAGACAGAGGTTCAGTAGGACCCCTCTCCATTCCATCCAGGACCTAGACAGAGAGAAAAAAAAAGGCAAAGAGGAAGAAGAAAAATATCAGAAGACTTAATATATAAACCCAATAAACCTATTCAAGGTAAATTTCTGTGACTGGCCATATTTCTTCTACCACTGTTTCTGCTGATTTCACTGTAGAAAAGAATTGTAAAAGACATGAGATTACCTACAGCCTCAAGCCCAGTAATTACTTTTAAAGGAAAGCTTATCATAATCACCAAGGAAGCTTTTTCAAAACACAACAGCAGTGTGTTCTGTGTTCACTTTATAATTCACCATCCTTATGATCTGGGCACTTTGCATTATGTGTGCTATACATCAATTAACAAATATTAAAAATAGATACATTTGCCCTGGGCAGAACCCCTGAAGGACTCTAAGAAGGTCGCAGACGCAGTCCCAGGGATGTTTCGTGATTTGCCGTAAGTCAAATGTGTAGTTAGCTACAGACTTAATCCTTCTTGTGATTTTCTGTTATAAAACTGTAAATATGCTAACAATATTAAACTTTTAAATTTAACATTTACTCTCATATTTATACTCTGAAAAAACTTTTATTACAAATGACAGCTGCAAAAAACAAAGTAAACAAATAAACGGAAAATGCAGATATTGTGGGTTCACAACTGTGTACCACCACAGCTGTTGCACCATCCATACAAGGAAATTAAATAAAACCTAATGCTCATCCAGTGATTTCCTAACTGCAGTATCCATTTTTTGTTTTTAATATAAATGTCAAATGATTAGTAGTGAAATAAACTGGATATAATCTACCATTATAACAGCAGGGTGACAGACTGGAAAAAGAGCATGGCGAAGCATGCAGGATGAGTGTGCCCCAAGTTACAGTCGTGACCTTCCCACAAAGTTGTATGATTTGGGGCAGGGTACAATTTCTCTGTGTCATAGATTTTTAAATTATAAAATGAGAGGATGGATCACTAAGTTAGAGCTAAAGAGAGAACTCCAGGTTCCTTCTAGCTTTAAGAAAACTTGAGATTCTGCTGTATAGAACAGGGAACTATATCTAGTCACTTATAATGGAACATGATGGAGAATAATGTGAGAATAATGTGTGTGTGTGAGACTGGGTCACTTTGCTGTGCAGTAGAAATTGATAAACACTGTAAACCAACTATAATAAAAAAAGAAAAACAATTTTAAAAATAAGTTGTGTAGTGTTCTAGTGTATACGTAAATTACAGTTCATTTAAAAAAACTCAAGGACTATTTTTCAGAAAATTTAATTATTATTCTACATGCTTTTACTTTAACAAATAATATCTCTATTCAAATGTTTTAAATAGCTTTGTAAAATAAGACTCCTAGAATTCCTCTGGTATCTGCCTCATAAATACAAGCAGACTCTTCAGCTTTTATCAAATACAGATCTCCTAGATTTGCTATCTCAGTAAAAAACATCCTCCCCTCAAAATATGGCTAATAACTATATCCTCAATACTTTAACACCACCATGACACTTCTCTATTTTTGGAAAAGTTTTTTTTTTTAAGTACTCTTTTTAATTTAACTTAATTTAACTTTTATCTTTTTGGGGCCACACCCGAGGCATATGGAAGTTCAGGCTAGGGGCTGAACTGGAGCTGCAGCTGCTGGCCTATACCATAGCCACAGCAACATGGGATCTGAACCACATCTGTGACCTGCATCACAGCTCACAGCAATGCTGGATCCCTAACCCACTGAGCAAGGCCAGGGATCGAACCCATATCCATGTGGATACTAGTCAGGTTTGTTACCGCTGAGCCACGATGGGAACTCTGAGTTATGTTTTGTTTTTTTTTAACTTTATATTTTGAGATCATTTCAGACTTAGAGGGCACGCGCCTTTTTTTTTTTTTTCTCAATGACTGCACCTGCAGCATATGGAAGTTCCCAGGCCAGGGATCAAATCCAAGCTGCAGCTACGACCTACGTCACAGTTATAACAACACAGGATCCTTAACCCACTGCACCAGGCTCGGGATTGAACCTGCAACACCACAGAGATAACACCAGATCCTTAACCTGTAGTACCACAAAGGGAATTCCACATATTTTTTAAATGGAAAATATGTGCATAGAGAATTCCCTCATAATTTTTACTATAAGTTGAATACTTTCAATGGATGCATTTTTCAGCCTCCCTTTACCAATCACCTACTATGTACCAGGCACTCTGCTAAACAGTTTCTTGCTCTTGAAGTTATAAGAAACAAAAAATTTTGTGCAATAGATGATTTAAATAACATTTTTACGAATCTCTAGACCTGGCATCACACCTATACTACTTTAAAAATTAAGTTGGTCGTTTATCTACATAGCCTTAAATGTTTTAGGATAATTTACAAGGCTTTTAAAAAGTATATGAGCCACAGCAATCAGAGAAGTAAAAGAAATAAAAGGAATCCAAATTGGAAAGGAAGAAGTCAAACTATCACTATTTGCAGATGACATGATACTATATCTAGAGAATCCTAAAGACTATACCAGAAAACTATTAGAGCTCATCAATGAATTTGACAAAGTCACAGGATACAAAATTAATATACAGAAATCAACTGCATTTCTATATACTAACAATGAAAGATCAGAAAGAGAAATTAGGGAAGCAATCCCGTTTACCATCGCATCAAAAAGAATCAAATACTTAGGAATAAACCTACCTAAAGAGACAAAAGACCTGTACACTGAAAACTATAAGACACTGATGAAAGAAATCAAGGATGACATGAACAGGTGGAAAGACATACCATGCTCTTGGACTGGAAGAGTCAATATTATCAAAATAACTGTACTACCCAAGGCAATCTACATATTCAAGGCAATCCCGATCAAATTACCAGGACATTTTTCACAGAACTAGAACAAAATATTTTAAAGTTTGTTTGGAAGCACAAAAAAACCCAGAATAGCCAAAGCCATCCTGAAAAAGAAAAATGGAGCTGGAGGAATCAGGCTCTCTGACTTCAGACTACACTACAAAGCTACAGTGATCAAAACCGTACGGTACTGTCACAAAGACAGAAATATAGATCAGTGGAACAGGACAGAAAGCCCAGAATTAAACCCACGCATCTATAGTCAACTAATCTATGACAAAGGAGGCAAGAATATACACTGGACAAAAGACAGCCTCTTCAATAAGTGGTGCTGGGAAAACTGGACAGCCACATGTGAAAGAATGAAACTAGAACACTTCCTTAACACCATGCACAAAAATAAACTCAAAATGGATTAAAGATCTAGATATTAGACCAGATACTATAAAACTCTTAGAGGAAAACAGGCCAAACACTCTTCAACATAAATGACAGCAACATCTTCTCAGATCCACCTCTTAGAGTAATGACAATAAAGACAAAAATAAATGGGACTTAATTATACATAAGTTTCTTCACAGCAAAGGAAACCTTAAACAAAACGAAAAGACCACCCACAGAATGGAAGAAAATATTTGCAAATGAATTGATGGATAAGGGATTAACCTTCAAAATTTACAAACACCTCCTATAGCTCAATACCAAAAAAACAAACAACCCCATCAAAAAATGGGCAGAAGATCTGAACAGACAATTCTCCAAAGAAGACATACAGATGGCCAAAAAACACATGAAAAGATGTTCAACATCACTCATTATTAGAGAAATGCAAATCAAAACCACTACGAGGTACCACCTTACACCGGCCACAATGGCCATCATCAAAAAGCCTACAAACAATAAGTGCTGGAGAGGGTGTGGAGAAAAAGGATCCCTATTACACTGTTGGTGGGAATGCAAATTGGTGCAGCCACTGTGGAAAACAGTATGGAGATTCCTTAGAAAACTCAAAATAGAATTACCATTTGATCCAGCAATCCCACTCTTGGGCATCTATCCAGAGGAATCCATGACTCGAAAAGACACATGTACTCCAGTGTTCATTACAGCACTCTATGCAATAGCCAGGTCATGGAAACAACCTAAATATCCATTGACAGAGGGGTAGATAGGGAAGATCTGGGACATATACACAATGGAATATTACTCAGTCATTAAAAGGAATGAAATAACACTTATAGCAACATGGATGGACCTAGAAATTATCATGCGAAGTGAAACCAGTCAGACAATGAGACACCAGCATCAACTGCTACCACTTACGTGCGGAAACTAAAAAAAGGACACAATGGGAGTTCCCTTAGTGGCTCAGTGGTTAACGAATCCGACTAAGAACCGTGAGGTTACGGGTTAGATCCCTGGCCCTGATCAGTGGGTTAAGGATCCGGCGTTGCTGTGAGCTGTGGTGTAGGTTGCACATGCGGCTCAGATCCCGCGTTGCTGTGGCTGTGGCGAAGGCCGGCAGCTACAGCTCCTGTTAGACCCCTAGCCTGGGAACCTCCATATGACGCGGTGTGGCTCTAGATAAAGGCAAAAAGACAAAAAAAAAAAAAAAGGACACAATGAACTTCTTTGCATAACAGATAATGACTCACAGACTTTGGAAAACCTATGGTTTCCAAATGAGATAAGTTGGGGGGTGGGGGGATGCACTGAGGGTTTGGGATGGAAATGCTATAAAATTGAGTTGTGATGATTTTTATACACCTATAATTGTAATAAAATTCATTAAGTAATGGGGAAAAAAAACAAAAACAAACAAAAAAATAGTAAGTATATGAATAAACAGTTAAGTGTGGGAGTTCCCATTGTGGCACAGTGGTTAACAAATCCGACTAGGAACCATGAGGTTGTGGGTTCGATCGCTGACCTTGCTCAGTGGGTTAAGGATCCGGTGTTGCCATGAGCTATGGTGTTGGTTGCAGATGCGGCTCAGATCCCACGTTGCTGTGGCTGTGGCGTAGGCCACTAGCTACAGCTCCTATTATTCCCCTAGCCTGGCATATGCCGTGGGTGCAGCCCTAGATAAGGCAAAAAGACAGAAAAAAAAAAAGTTAAAAGTGAAATGTCTAAGACTATTGGCCATGGCACAACTAATGTTAAGATCCAATCCTATCCTCCCTACATTCTCTCATAAGATTCTTAAAAAACTATTACATGCTTTCTGTTTCCAAGTCCAGGAATCCAAGGGAAAATATATGCAAATATCTACCCAAATCACAGTGCCCTGAAATGATCACCGAACTGCCTGTTGAGACTGGCATTTCATTACTGTAACTGCCCTGGTTTGCTCTTGGTAGGGATAATAGACAATTTAAGAGATTACGGAATATTAACATTAAACCTTAAAACTTCAATCCTGACATTTTAGTTAAAGAAACAAAAGATAAATCTGTGAAATATAAAATATGAAATTCCTAAAACTACTCATCCTAACACAGTTGACCCTTGAACAATGCAGGAGTTAGGGGCCCCAACTGCAGGGATGTTTGTACGTATTAATTAAAAAAAAAAAAAAAAGAACTTCATATAACTGGACTGGCAGAGTCATACCACACTGTTCAAGGGTCAAGAGTAGGTAATAATTTTAACTAAGCAAATATAAATCAACAGAATAAGTCAGAGGTTCAATGAGATTTTCCCCATCTTGTTAGATACCACAGTAAGTGGATAAAGCAAAATTTAGAGAAAAACTACTTTATATACATTATGTTCTAATTGTGAACCACTATGTTCTTTCATTTATAATAAAGCTTCAGTCAAAAAACAACACAGGTCTGGAATACCAGTTTTTTTAATCCATGCTATAATATGCAAATGACACTGAAAAGTTGACCAAATAGTACAATCTAGGAATAAAAAAAAAAATCCCTAAAAATGACTTGATGAGACTCTGAGCAGTGTTTGAGAGTCCTTGGTAATAACCATCTGGTCCAATACGCTCATAGAACACACAAAAAAATTAGGGCTTGAGCAAACAATTTTTCCAAAGTTTCTTAGTAGTTGGGAAGTCTTTCATCTCACGTATGACACTTCTTTATAAAGAAAGTACTTCATTTTATTTTACTTTTTTTTAGGGCCACACCCATGGCATATGGAGGTTCCCAGGCTAGGGATAGAATCAGAGCTATAGCTGCCACCTACACCACAGCTACAGTAATGCCAGATCTGAGCTGTGTCCGTGACCTACACCACAGCTCACGGAAACACTGGATTCTTAACCCACTGAGCAAGGTCAGGCATTGTACCTGTGTCTTCATGGATACTAGTCAGCTTTGTTTCCACTGAGCCACGACGGGAACTCCCAGTACTTCATCTTAAAAGCACAGAGAAGTATGTTATATAATGATAATGAATGTTGTCTTGCCTTAAGAAAAAAGTGATGGAAGACAACTTTAGAGAACAATGGCCTTCTTTCTCTATTAAGTTTCTAACAAGAAACTCAAATCATGAAATCTAGGCTCCAAATTACCAAAGTACTTAGGCCAGTGTTTCCTGTTCTCTACTGTCTTAACATACAGTCATCCCTTGGTATATCCATGGGGCTGATTCCAGGACCTCCAGCCTCAATACAACAATACCAGCAGACGCTCAAGTTCCTTACATAAAATGGTAACAGCACATCCTACCCATATCTATAAATCATCTCTAGATTACTTATAATACCTAATACAATATAAATGATATGTAAACACTTGTAAATACAACACAGTTTCTAACCTTGACAAATTCAAGTTTTGCTTTTTGGAACTTTCTGGAATTCTTTTTTTTTCTGGAAAGCTTTCAATCTCTTCTTGGTTGAATCTGAAGATGCAGAACCCATGGACATGGAAAGCCAAGCCAAGTATATTCAAGTGTTCACAGACAGTTTTGTCAGCACCACACTCCCTTTTTTTTTTTAACTCTTACAACTGTCACTTTAAAAAACAAAAAAATCAACACTGAAGTCTTTCTTAGATCAGCTTTCAAGTCCTGTAGCTACCATTTAATCACTACTGATGACCCAGATGAGTACACCTGGCACACCTGCAGACAGAACTGTTATTAGGTGAATACATTAATATTTTTAAACACAGGTAAAACATTCAAAATGACTTGAGACAACCAAAAAAGCACTTCTTCAAAAGAAAGTATTTAAAAACTAGAAAATCCAATACTGTGCTTAATTCCCAAAGCATGAAGAGGTAATTTTTTGAGAGTTCTGGTCGTGGCTCAGCAGAAACGGACCGAACTAGTATCCATGAGGATGCAGGTTTGATCACTGGCCTTAGGGCTCAGTGGGCTAAGGATTGGGCATTGCCATGAGCTGTGGTGTAGGTCACAGACGTGATTTGGATCCAGTGCTGCTGAGACTGGTAACTACAGCTCTGATTCAACCTCTAGCCTGGGAACCTCCATGTGTCATGGGTTTGGCCCTAAAAAAAAAAGGGACAAAGAGGTTTCTTTTTTTTTTTTTTTTGGTCTTTAAAAGCTGCAACCTCTACATATGGAGGTTCCCGGGCTAGGGGTTGAATTGGAGCTATAGCCACCAGCCTACACCACAGCCACAGCAACTTGGATCCAAGCCACGTCTGCGACCTATACCACAGCTCATGGCAACACTGGATCCTTAACCCACTGAGTGAGGCCAGGGACTGAACATGCATCCTCATGAATACCAGTCAGATTCGTTTCTGCTGAGCCACAAGGGGAACTCCAAGAGATAATTTTGTTTTTTTTTTTCTGTCATTTGTAGTTTTAGGGCCGCACCTGCAGCATGTGGAGGTTCCCAGGCTAGGGGTTTCATTGGAGCTGCTGCTGCCGGCCTATACCAGAGCCACAGCAACGTGGGATCCAAGCCGCGTCTGCAACCTACACCACAGCCTACAGCAACGCCAGATCCCTAATCCACTGAGCGAGGTCAGGGATCGAACCCTCAACCTCATAGTTCCCAGTCGGATTCGGTAACCACTGAGCCGTGACAGGAACTCCAAGAGATAATTTTTTAATCAGAATAAATTCAGTGGCATAATAAACAGGTTTACTAAGAAACATTTATATTAAAGAACAAAGAAATAAATCTCTGCCCAAGTTGCAAAGAAGAAGAAAACAAAATTAAGGTTAAAAATTAACAACAAAACAATAGAAAAAAATTTAGACGAATTATTAACTTCAGTGGAATGGTGGTGAGCAAGAGATGAATCTAGAAATCATAAAGAAAAAGACTAATAGACATGATTAGATAATACAGTCTACATGTCAAAGGAACCACAAGGTCATAAGCCAAATGAAAGACTGGGATAATATATTTGCACCATAACAAAAAAAGGGATTAATACCAAATAAACAAAAGCACTCACAAATTGACTAAAAAGTAAAAAATTAACAACCTAAGAGAAAAATAAGAGGATTGGAAAAGGCAACATCCACAATGTGGAATGCAAACTGGACGATGAGTGTATGCAATTTATCAACAATCAGGGAAATGAAAATTAAACTAAAATACTTTCCACCCAGCTGATAGGCAAATACTAAAGATACCCGTTATCCAGTGCCAGTGGGAATAAGAACTGCAACACCTTTATGGAAAGTAACCTAGTATAATATCGAAATAAGCCTATCTTTTAACTCATATTTAGGAATTTATTCTATAAAAGTAAAAGCTTCATTTCTTAAAGATATATGCATAAAGATGCCTACTGTTTATGATAGGGAAAAAAATCAGAAACAACCTAAATGTCACTGAGAGAAACATACATAAACGGAGTATTATGCAGCAAGTAAAAAAATGAGTATCTGCTTAATGATATAGAAGAAAATTACGAAATACTATAAAGTAAAAAATACAGAAGCTATAGAATAATGTGTATGGGATCGTGAAAATCTTACCCAAAAAAGGAGAGAAATAAGTTAGTATGTATATCTGTGTTTCTAAGAGCATAGAGAAAAATATGGAAGAATCATACTAGGCTACTATACTTGGGTA
The DNA here is from genome assembly GCA_004024745.2 of Catagonus wagneri. Taxonomy (NCBI): domain Eukaryota; kingdom Metazoa; phylum Chordata; class Mammalia; order Artiodactyla; family Tayassuidae; genus Catagonus; species Catagonus wagneri. Next base: position 19,609,898 of record PVHT021183543.1, on the reverse strand, counting down.
TGCTGGAGGATAGGAAATGGAGAGGAGTAGATGGTTGGCTTTATGCATCTCAGATGATGCCCAGCTTGTTTCATTAAGCCTACACTGCGCTTTTGCGGTTTGAAAGGAAAATCTTATTTGAGTATAATTTGTAACAGAAAAGAAACAGAGTAAGAAAAAAAGTCTATAATGGAAGTGACAGAAAAAAACAACTATTAGAATTGATAAGGAACTGGTATATAAAAGTCAGCCAAATGAAACACTCAGAAGACAAGAAACAAAAATAAATTCTGAGTGATTTTTGGGTAGGTTTGTAAAACACCTATGAATTCAGGATTTACCTCCATTTCAAAAAGAAAAATGAGTTTTTTATTTAAGAGGTTTATGTTTCTTAGTTTTGTCTGCTTAGAATGTTTTTTCAAAAAGAAAACATGACTCACTATAAAATTCTGTCAAAGAAATGCTCCCTATTATATATTTGCAGTATGTATTTTTTGGTTAAATTATATTCAAGTTAGCTATATTCTGAATCTTGAAATTTATCCTTTATAACAATGCACCATTCTCTGTTACACTATAAAATTTGTAAATGCATAGTACGAATTTAAAAGGAAAATATCAAATCTACACTGAACAAATGGTCAAATGATATGAAAAAGCTAGTTCAGACAAGACTGAAAAATACTTGTCACTGATTTATAAAAAAATCTGCTAGTCAGAAAAGAAATAAAATGCAACTTCACAATGAAGAGATCCAGCAATCATAATATTAACCCTATGATTGACGTTATCATCAACAGTGGGACAACCAAACATTTACATACCTCGTGATATGTTGCAACGTAAAGAATAGTCATTAAATATTTTTGCCAAATGTTCAACTAGAATCTAATCAAGTCTTAAACTTTCCAGCTTAGGGAAATACAAGGAATAAAGGAATAAGTTAAATGCCATAAGGAAATCAATCAGATATATCCAGGATGTGGGACCTTCAACAAAAAAAAATGCTCTGGTCTCAGCAAATCACTGCCATGCTAAAAAAAAAAAAGGGGGGGGACAGAAAGAAAAGAAAAGGTAAGGGAATAGATAAGATATGGGAATTGTTCTAGGTTTTTAAAAAAAGCCTACAAAATTAAAAACACGCAAACATGATTCTTAGTTTGATTCCACTTTGAATAAGTCAGCTATAAAAGTCATTATAGAGACAACTAAAGAAAGTTAAATACAGACTTAATGTTGGAAATATTAAGGAATTACTGAGAGTTCCCATTGTGGCTCAGTGGAAACGAATCTGACTAGTATCCATGAGGATGCAGGTTTGATCCCTGGCCTCGCTCAGTGGGTTAAGGATCTGACGTTGCCTTGAGCTATGATGTAGGTCGCCGACGTGGCTTGGATCCTGAGTTGCTATGGCTGTGGTGTAGGCCAGCAGCTACAGCTCCAATTTGACCCCTAGACTGGGAACCTCCATATTCCATGGATGCGGCCCTAAAAAGACCAAAAAAAGAAATATTAAAGAATACTGATAATTTTGTTTGGTGTGATAATGGTGTGGTGATTATGTAGGAAAATGCTCCTATTTGTAAGAGATGCATGCTAAAGTATTTAAAGGCATAGTACCATGATGTCTTTATTTTTAAAAGTTTAACATAATAACTATATTATTAAGCATATGGCAACATGCTGAATAAAGGTGTTTATTGTACTATTTCTGGGAGGGCTTTTTCATATGTTTGAAAGTTTCCATAATAAAACACTTAAAATATCAAAACCTCCAGAAAACTGTGAGGTACCACTATCATACTAGAAGAAAAAAAATTACAAAATCTATTATTAACTGCTAGCTAGTGGCAATGTAAACTAGTAGCTGTTCTAAAGAATAATCTAACAATAGGGCTAAAAGGTGATATCTTTACTAAATGAATTATTTTAGGAAACATATTCCAAGAAAAAAATTGGGGGGCAATTTATAAAAAGCTGTTACAGCAGTATAATTTAGAATTGCAAATCACATATAAAACTAAGCTGGAAATCAGCCAAATACCAAATAACCAGAGAATATTCAAACTTTGGTTATTACATATTCATTAAAAATGGTAACTATATAGACATGTGGAAAAGTATATTAATGTAATGTCAAATGAAAAAACTGTAAGAAGAATGTATGTACAGCAGAAATTAACACAACACTGTAAATCAACTATACTTCAATAAAAATAAAATAAAAATAAAAACATTAAAAAAGACTGTGTGCATATGATGATGACTAGGAAATTATGTTTGTCCATAATATTTAAACATAATTTTAAAAATTAATTTTTAAATTTTAAAAATTTCATGAACACACATGATCTTAGAGAAAATATGAACAATGCAAATATAGAATCAGGAAGAAATGCTGGAGCACAAACAAGGAAAAGTACCTAAGCACTACTGTTGACCACAAATTTGAATGAATATTCACAATTTGAATACAGTCCTACTGTGGACAAAAGTCAACGTAACTATCATTTAAAAGACACAGAAAAAGAAGGTATCATTGGCTTGAATAGTACCTAATCTTCCTCAATTCCTTCCACTAGTCGGATGTTTCAAAAAGATATGGAAAAACTGAAAAGGGTTCAAAGAAAAATCAAGAGAGAAAAATAGGATGGAAAATAGGTGATCTTGAAGAAAGGTTGCAAAAGAAAATGAAGAACAACATGATTATCAGCATTTAAATCCAAAGAGGCTTTGAATAGAGACCCTAAAAAAGCCTATGTGTCTCAATGCCCACAGATAAAATCCTCATTTGTTGTTTTGTTTTTTACTTAAGAGGAATTTCTTGACTGTCCTGGTGAAAAGTTACTGGCACAGGCAAATGAGGGAGGCTAAGTGTGTTAAATCATTGACCATCTGTTTTTCTTCAGGGTGTCTACTTATCCATGGTCATCTGATTACAGAACCTCCCTACAGTTTGAATTAGTTTTCCATCATTTCAAAATTCTGCAGTGCTATCCTGCTCCACACACAACCCACTCAGCAGCACTCAAATATCCTAGATCTGGAGTCTAGGGCCCCAGTAAATTACCCTGGCTTCATCTGCCCACAACTCCTCAATACATTAGCAAACAAGACTTCTCCATCTCATTTCCTAAATATTCCTTATGCTTTCTGTGTCTGTCATTCCCTTGGTTCTTCTCTCCTTAACTCATCTCATTGCAATTTTACCCGTTTGCTTATTTAGTAAATTTTAATTTAATACTTCTGTATCACGCCACGCATTTTAAGTTGAATTGTGCACCCCCCAAAAAAAAGATACATTAAATTTCTAACCCCTAGTACCATAGAAGTGACCTGATTTGGAAACAGGAACACTACAGATGCAATTAGTTAAGATGAGGTCATAATGGAGTAGGGTAGGCCCCAATCCAATATGACTAGTGCCTTATAAGAGACAAATTTGTCCTTACAAGAGAGAAATTTGGACAGAAACAGAAATACACAGGGAAAAAGACAGAGACTAGAGTGATGTAGTTGCAAACCAAGAGATTTCAAGAATTAATGGAAGCTAGGAAGAAGCAAAGGGAAGAATTCTACTCAAAAATTCTCAGAGGGAACATGGCCCACTAACCGGCTGCATTCAGGTTCTAGCCTGAAGAACTGTGAGAGAATAAATTCTTGTTGTTTTAAGTGACTCATTTTGTTATGGCAGCCCTAGGAAATTAATACACCATCTTTTCTATGAAGCCTTCCCTGATCCTCTAAGTGGAAGTGATCTCTTTCTCTTTCCTGAATTTCCACAATGCTTACTATTTCATTTAAAACATGCTTTCCTCTCTTTTTATTTATGTTCACATAGCTTCCCCAGATGAATTAGTTTCCTGGAAAGCTGAAACTAACTACTCATCAACTGTATACTCCTCTCAACCATGGTAGGCAATCAACATATACTGACTTTCATAACCAAATTTTTCTCCACACTTAATTATTCTGACAGCAATGCTTCTGAGTAAGTTATCTCCACATACACTGAAGAGTTAAACACAATCTATAAGAACTCAGCTGAAGGTTCATTTTCTTTAGGAAGCATCCCTAGATTCAGTTTTACTTATATTAATTTTATCAGTATACTTCTCATTGATATTTACATGTATGTGTGTATATGTATATATACATACACACACACATACATACACACACATATATACATATACATACACACACACACTGCTGTTAGCGAATATCCACAATGGGAAATAATGTTTATTTAATAAATCCATTATTTAAGGTCTATTAATTTGTCTTATTAGGTCTAGTCAAATGCTGGTTTACCTAAAACATCCCACCTTTACTGACACTTGGTAACTAGTGTCTTTGAATTTCTCCAAATGTATTAATTTGGGGGGCAGGGGGTGGCATGCCAACAGCATGTGGAAGGTTCCCAGGCCAGGGATGGAATCAGCACCTCAGCAGCAACAATGCCAGATCTTTAACCCGCTGTGTCACAAAGGAACTCCATGTATGAATTTTTAAAGTCTGTATTTTATAGAACGGACACAGCCTTACTTCCACACAACATTTAAAATTATGGCAAGGTGAGTTCCCATTGTGGCTCAGTGGGTTAAGAACCCAACATAGTGTCCATGAGGATGTGGGTTTGATCCCTGGCCTCACTCAGTGGGTTAAGGATCTAGCGTTGCCACAAGCTGCAGTGTAGGTTGTAGATAAGGCTTGGATCTGGTGTTGCGGTCACTGTGGTGAAGGCCTGTAGCTGCAGCTCTGATTTGACCCCTACCCTGGGAACTTCTATATGCTGTAGGCGCAGCCATAAAAATAAAAAAAATAAAATAAAATAAAGTCATGGCAAGGGACTTAACCTTATGAACAATTTCCCTGAGTAAAATTCAAAACAGAAATCTGGCTCACAAATTTGCAACTACCCCTATTTCTTCCTGCGAGAGACTGCTGTTGCCCAGTCTTTTAAAAAGTACATGAATGGTATTATGCAACTAATATTGAACAGGTTGAGTATCAATAAAGGAGCTGGTTAATGGGAACATTTGTTGTTTCTTTGTGCATGGGGGGATTTGCTGCTGATTCATGCTAAATGCAAACCTAAATATCTATTTAAAGTATGAACGCCCTCTGAATTTGATGATAATTAATATTACTAAAACTGACAGTTTTTCCCCTATCCTTATTGAGATAGTAACAGACATATAACATTGTGTAGATTTAAGATGTACAATGAGATGGATACATATTTAAATCGTGAAATGATTATTACAATAAGGTTAGTTAACATATCCATCACCTCACATAACTACCATTTTGTGTGTATGGTGAGAACATTTAAGATCTACTCTTTTAGCAACTTTTAAGTATATAATACAGCACTGTTAAGTATAGTTACCCATGCTGTACATTAGATCCCCAGAACTTATTCATATTATAACTGAAAGTTTATACCCTTTGACCAACATCTCCCAATTTCCTCCACCTCCCAGACTCTGACAACCACCATTCCATTCTCTTTTCTATGAGTTTGGCTTTTTAACTGATACAGTTAATAAGAATCTGACTGTTTATATTCTAACTGATAGAATATACAATTCTTCACAAGTTAAAAAAAGATGTGCCTTTGAATTTTTACTTTATAGGATCTATATATAAATTATAGCTCATCACCAAATTCTATGGCTGCATTACTCCTTCCAACAAAGCCACAGTGATCCCTTTATGTACACAGCTAAATACACCTCTGGTCATTTATTAATTAACTCAGCAAATGCTTATTGAGCTCCTAGGCAGCCACCTTAAATTCTTTTTAGAATAAAGGTAGAAAAAGATTAAATTTTTAAAAATAAATAAATGTGCCAGACAACACAATAAGTAGACACTGGAGCCAAAGGAAGAGAGAGAGGGACAAAGAAACCCAGGCCCAGCTCTTAAGGAACAACCAATCCAGTGAGGAGGGAAAGAGTAAACTAGCTCCATATCTCCCCTTTCTCTCCACGCTCTTCCTATAATTCATGGCCAGGCTTACTTTCCCAATGTACAGATTTCTTCATGTTACCATATGGCCAACAACTTTTGACGACTCCCCATTACCTAGCCAATCAACTCCAAACTTCTCAGCCTGGAATTGAAAAGGATTCAAAGCCTTCTAAGTATAACATGCAGAGACTAAGAACACAAGCTTTGGAATTAGACTGCCTAGACCCATATTAATTCTCTACCAATTGTTAGTTCTATTTCTCAGTTTAACTATAAAAAGGAGATTGAAAAATAGTGGCATTTCACAGGGTTGCTGTGAGGATTAGATGAAATACTACTTACAAAATGGCTAGCAAATTAACTAGCAAATAGTATGCATGTAAAAAAAAATCAGAGCCACTACTGTCGTTGTTCAAGCCCCATTTCCAGTCTCAACTTCAACAACGGCCCTGCGACAATCCTGTTCTCCAATCAAACCACACACTTTACTATCTTCTAAACACCTATGCTTTCACTCAAACTGGAAAATACTGTCTCATCTCCAAGTATTAAGATCCTAATGATTTTAATGATTTTTGGCAGTCCTGCTTAAAGGCTACCTCCTTCAGGTACCATCCTCTGATATCCCAGCTCCATAACATGTATGTATGTGTGTATATATATATATATATATATATATATATATATATACACCCCACATGACACTGAAACTCTGTCTAGATTCATCCACATATTCTGTAGAGTTCTAGCCCAGTGTATACGGTAGGGTTCAAAAAATGCTTGACAAATGAATAAATGCCTAGATTTCCTCTATGTCATCCAAACGCTCTCTTGGAAAATAGCTCCATATCACAAGTAAAAAGATCTCTTCAGTATTAGTTTATAAAGCTGAGCAGCTAGTTTTCTTTTCTATTACCAATGTGGTAATTTCTACTGTAATACCCAGCACATAGAATGCCTAAATACTCGGTGATTTGAATCCATCTCATCCTTTTATTTCCTTTTTTCCCCCCTTTTTTGGCCACACCCAGGCATATGGAAGCTCCCAAGCCAGGGATCAAATCCGAGCTGCAGAAGCCACAGCTGCAGCAATGCCAAATCCTTTAACCCACTGTACTGGGCTGGGGATCCAACTGCCAATGCCACAGAGACAAGCCGAATCATTAATCCACTGTGCCACAGCAGGAATTCTTTATCCTTTAATTTCAATTATCAATTTATTCATTATGATCAAGAACGACTCAACCTGAGAAATAGATTTCAATTTTTACCCACAAACTCATCTGTCAGTTTCTGACCATCCTGACCATATCTCAATATGTTGTTTATTGGCTTAAGAGAGATAATATTTAAAACTTCAATAAAGTTAGAACCAGAAAAATCAAATGTCTATAGGATGATAAAATAAATGAGCAAAAGCGTAGTGGAGACTACAGAGACCTTCTGGGAAGAGTTCCATTTCCACAGATAGTCTAAGGCAACAGATAAAATTAAGCAGCAACTTGGACGCAGGTCCAGTAACACTTAGCTCTCAACCATTCTGTTTTGACCTGAAAAACAAAGTAATTCTATGACTGTGTTGAGTGTATTGAGCTTCTACTCTGTGCCTGGGAATCAGAAATGGACAATACTAAATAATAGCTAACATTATTGAGCTTTTTCTAGAAGTCACACTGTTCATATGAAAAACTCAATTCTCACAACAACTCCATGAGATAAATACTTTTTTTTTTTTTTGGTCACATCCATGGCATATAGAAGTTCCCGGACCAGGGATCAAATCTGAGCTGCAGCTTCAACCTAGGCCACAACTGCAGCAATGTCCAGCAGGAACTCCACTATTACCCTTATTTTAAAGATGAGGAAAGTAAGGCACAAAGAGGTTATGCAACTTGTCCAAGGTAACACAATTAGCAAGCAGTGGAGCTGGAAATAGGACCTCAGATAGACTTCACCAAAAAGAGCTCACAATTTGAAAACAAGTACCATTCAATAAATGGTGCTACAAGACTTCCCGTCATGGCTCATCAGTTAACAAACTTGACTAGTATCCATGACGACATAGGTTCGATCCCTGGCCTTGCTCAGTGGGTCAGGGATCCAGCACTGCTGTGAGCTGTGGTGTAGGTCGGAGACACGGCTCGGATCCCCGCATTGCTGTGGCTGTGGCACAGGCTCACAGCTATAGCTCTGGTTTGATCCCTAGCCTGGGAACTTCCATATGCCTCGGGTGCGGCCCTAAAAAGACAAAAGACAAAAAAAGAAAAAAAAAGGTGCTGGGATAATTAATTATACACAGAAAAAAACAAAATGACCCTACCTCACACTACCCACAAAAGTCAATTCCAGATAGAGATCTAAATATCAAAGGCAAAACAGTAGAGATTCAAAAGACAGTGTAAGAATAACTTCAAGTGTTCCTACTGTGGCACAGTGGGTTAAGAATCCAGCTATAGCAGCTCAGGTTGCTATGGAGTCACAGGTTTGAGCCCCACCTAGCGCAGTGGGTTTAGGATCCAGTGTTGCCATAGCTGTGGTGTAGGTTGTAACTGAAGCTCAGATTCAATCCCTGGCCTGGGAACTTCCATATGCTGTGTGTGTGGCCTTAAAAAAAAGAATAACTTTGGTTGCTTTGGTCCAACTAGGGCGTGCGGCTCTCTGCGTCCGCTCTTCGCATCCCATCGCTTCCGTCGAGTGCAGCCTACCCGCCCGCTTGCAGGATGGCCCATAAACAGATCTACTACTCGGACAAGTACTTCGATGAGAACTATGAGTACCGGCATGTCATGTTACCCATAGAACTTTCTAAACAAGTACCCAAAACCCATCTGATGTCTGAAGAGGAGTGGAGGAGACCTGGTATCCAACAGAGTCTAGGCTGGGTTCATTACATGATTCATGAGCCAGAACCACATATTCTTTTCTTTAGACGACCTCTTCCAAAAGATCAACAAAAATGAAGAACATCTGGGGATCGTCAATTAAATCTTTGTCAAATTTAATGTATATGTGTATATAAGGTAGTATTCAGTGAATACTTGAAAAATGTACAAATTGTTCATCCATACCTGTGCATGAGCTGTATTCTTCACAGCAACAGAGCTCAGTTAAATGCAACTGC
>PVHT021183543.1:19566863-19599819 GCA_004024745.2 Catagonus wagneri | reverse complement strand
TCTTTAGACGACCTCTTCCAAAAGATCAACAAAAATGAAGAACATCTGGGGATCGTCAATTAAATCTTTGTCAAATTTAATGTATATGTGTATATAAGGTAGTATTCAGTGAATACTTGAAAAATGTACAAATTGTTCATCCATACCTGTGCATGAGCTGTATTCTTCACAGCAACAGAGCTCAGTTAAATGCAACTGCAAGTAGGTTACTGTAAGGTGTTTAAGATAAAATTTCTTCTAGTCAGTTTTTTCTTAATGTAAGTGCCTGTTTGACTTTACCTGTTACTTTTGTTAAATAAAGTTTGTATGCTGAATTTAAAAAAAAAAAAAGGAATAACTTCAAAATCCCGGGGGAGGAAAAGACTGATAAACTTGACAATTAAAATTCAGATCTTTTTAACAGAAGATAACTAGATTAAAAGATTAACAACAAATTGGGAAATGATATCTGTAATAATATAACCAACAAAGGATTAATAATCAGAAAATATAAGGAAATCTTTTGAAAAAGACAACCCAATAGAAAACTGACAAAACAAGTCCCAGAATGGCTGTGAAAACTTGGCACTAACCACAGGTGCCGCACGGTGGACCTCAAAACAACAGATCTTGGCATCATTGACCAACATAAAATATTCAAGGATTTATGTTATGCTGCAGATACACAGAGTATGAGGGACCAAACCAGAAAGACAGTGGCCATCATATAGGAACTGGACGGTAAATCAGAAGTTTAATGTCCAACATTCAGCCACACAGATCAGGGATTGGCAAACATCATCAGCAAAGCGTCTGAAAGTAAATATTTTCAGCTTTGTGAGCTATATATTCTCTGTCACAACTACTTAACTCTGCCATTGGTAGTGTGAAAGCAGCCAAAGACAATATGTAAATTAATGTGTGCCTATGTGGCAATAAAACTTTATTTACATAAACAGGTGGTAGAACAGATTTGATCCATGGACCATAGTTTGCCAGCCTCTGACACTGACAGCTGTGATATTTCTTATACTCCAGGAATACTTCCAGTCTTTCACTGCTGACACCTCTGATTTTCTTAAGCAATAAACGACATCACACTTGACATCTTTGCAATGCCTTCCAAAAGTCTATTACTCTACCAAAAAACATCTTTCCCTTATTATCTGAGACAATTCTCACTCATTTTCCTTTCAACCTTCTTTTAAACTTCTTTGACAGCCATCAACCCAATTAGAAATGTAAAAAAATTCACCCTCTCTTTCACTACTACAACGTAATTATACCAATATGTGAAAATTCTAACTCTGTTCAATGCTTACAGCTTCTGCCTTAGTTCAGGCCCGCATAACTACTTCCCTGCCTTCCTGTTCACGCTCCTTCCAAAACACATCCATTTATCCCCTAAAAATTAAACGTCATCATAACTCCTTAAAAACCCTGACTACCTCTTTAAAAGGTAAGGATTCAGTCCAAATTCCTTAGCATCGCCCTTTACAATCAGGTTCCAAAACAACCTTCCCAGTCTCATCTCCAACCACTCTCACAACACACTATGCTCCAGCCACATTAAATTACCTTCCCTGGGAGTTTCTGTCGTGGCTCAGTGGTTAACAAATCCAACTAGGAACCATGAGGATGCAGGTTCGATCCCTGGCCTTGCTCAGTGGGTTAAGGATCCAGCGTTGCCGTGAGCTGTGGTGTAGGTTGCAGACACGGCTCGGATCGCACATTGCTGTGGCTGTGGCAAAGGCGGGCAGCTGCGGCTCCTGTTAGACCCCTAGCCTGGGAACCTCCATATGCTGCGGGTGCGGCCCTAGAAAGGCCGAAAAAGACAAAAAATAAAAATAAAAAAAATAATAAATTACCTTCCCTGAAAATGCCTGCCCTTACCTGAGAGTTCTTCTCTCCAGTTCTGCATCTTGCAAACTCCTCTACCTTTCAGGACACACATCAAGGGTTGCTAGTTCACAAAGCCTTCCCTGATTCCTAGAGCAGAGACATACCTACTTCTGTGTCCTTCTTACTACCTACATACCTACTTACATACCTACTACTGTGTCCTTCATGTAACTCTCCTTTGGCATTTACAATGCTGAACTGCCATTGTTTACATGTCCACTTCTCTTATGGGACTAAATATCCAAACTGAAAACACCCTGCCTTGCTGTAAAGATCTTAGACTCCTCAGAGCCTAGCATGATGGTTGACATAAGCAGATGTCTTAGGGCACAATAAACATCTGCTGAATGGAAGACATTCTTTGTGGCTTCTTAACCTGCGGTTCATAGATGGGAGTCCACAGACAGAATTCAGGGGGCATCTATGAACTTGGATAGAAAAAAAATTACCTCTTTATTTTCACTGACTTCTAACCAAAAGTTACCATTTTCTTCAAACATGAACATAGGTAATAAACCATCAGGTATTAGCAGTATCTGTGTCTCTGGCGCAGTAATCACAGATATCTTTATACCATATTACACTTGTTACAGCTATCTTAAAAATTATCTATGTTTGGATTTCCTGTCATGATGCAGTGGAAATGAATCCTACTGCGAACCATGAGGTTGCGGGTTTGATCCCTGGCCTCGCACAGTGGGTTAAGGTCTGGTTAACGGCTGCCATGAGCTGTAGTGTAGGTCGCAGACGCGGCTCAGATCTGACATTGCTGTGCTGCGGTGTAGGCCGGCAGCTGTAGCTCTGATTAGACCCCTATCCTGGGAATCTCCACATGCTGTGGGTGCGGCCCTAAAAAAAAGTTAAGAAAAAAATGCATATTCATCACATCTTTAAAATTATAATTATTGGACATATATCTGTATAATTATATCACAATTTGTACATTTTGGTAATTGTATTTCAATATAATTGTTTTCTCTATAATCCAATGCACTTTATTTTATGCAATTAAAAACTATTCTGGAAAAAAAAAAACTGTTCTGAGAAGGATCCATAAACTTTGCTAGATACTAAAGGGCAAAGTTAGGCCTTCCAGCATTAGAAAGACCCAAAACAAATGAATTATGTTGCTCTATACAGGTACTGAACATATACTGGAAATCTTATTGATACAAACATCCTCATAACCTTTTTGTTGAAAGTCCTTTTTGATTATGTGGGAGTCCTGGAACTACTTACATGACTTGTTTGCAGTTTCCCTCAGAACTCTCTTATAGCTGATGGGGACTGTGAATTCTTCTCTTACCATAATTAAACTTCAATTAAAGTTTGGTCATGATAAAGATCCTGGGTCTATACCATTGTTTACTGTTATCTTTGTAAGCTTTCTGTGTCCCTTTGCTGATTAGTAAACACCTAAAAGAGATGGAGCAGCTCTTAAACCTCTAGAAAGTTAGAAGTCAAAAGGATCATGAAGATAACTTATCTGGACAAATGCAACTTCTCTCATCAAATAGCTGGTTACCTATACTTTTTTGGTATCCCATTCAGTGTTTTTTTGTTTTGTTTTGTTTTGCTTTCTATGGCCCCACCCCAAGCATATGGAATTTCCCTTGCTAGGGACTGAATTCAAGCCACAGCTGTGACCTCTAGCTACAGCTGCAGCAATGCTGGATCCTTTAATACACTGTGCAAGCCAGGGATCAAACCAGCACCTCCGTAGCGACCCAAGCTGCCACCGTGGGATTCTTAACCCACTGCGCTCCTGTATCCCTTTCAGTTTTTGTACTAGACAAACTCATTACAAAAACAAATTACTTAATAATTCTTTGATACATGCTGCCATGCTTGACTCCCTAACAATTTCTCCCAGCTAGCAAATTCCTCTAAGACAATGTGTTGAATGAGGCAGAAGCAGGCCTAAGTTCCAGGACCTCTTCTGCCATTAACTGGTTAGATCTTTAGAAGTCATGTTTTCCTTTCTGGGTCTCCGCTAAAATCACTACATGATCTGAAACCCTTACATGATCTAAGAATTATACATTCATTCCACTGCACCACTCTTACTGGTTTCACTAACACCTGATGACCTCCCCAGGTGACCCTGCTCTTAAAACAGTGGGCTGTCCCCTTCCTGGGAAGACACCTTGGGTCACCGCCCACAAACAGCCTGGTCCCTCCTTTTAAAGGCACACACAAACTCCCTAAGTTGATGGAGACTCTCTTCTGGCCAACCAGTTTCATGCTGCATCTCTTTTGCTGGCCAGCTCCTGCATCCAAACCTCAGTCCCCCTTTTCTCTCTTTCTTCTCAAAGCCTGACTTTATTCTGTTGCTCTTCCCAATGAGGAGTGGAAGATCCTGAGGGCAAAAGCAAATATGTCCTCAGTCTCCTGGGGGTTACACAGACTTGCCAGAGACTCCGAAGACTGCCCTCAATCGGATACCAGCGTCTGTACCTAAAGGGCCCTCATTTCTAATCACCCCTCTCACCATTACCCCCAAAGGACTGTCCCAGCCCTGACAGCCTGAGCTCAGATCCCACGCCCTTCCGCGCCCTACCTGCCTGGGATCTCGAACACCTCCTAAACCAGCTCCAGATCCTGCTCTCCTAGCCCCACTGATTCTGACCCCGGCTCCATTGGGACCCAGCGTCCCTTCTCCGCGACCCCGGCCACGACCCCACGTCCGGCTCCCGCCAGTTCTTCGGGCCTGGAGCGCCACCCGGTGCAGACCCTGGCCGGCTCGGCACTCCCTGAACGCCCCAGACACCGTGTCCTGCACCCTCCCCACCCCGCCCAGGCCCCCGCTCCCTCCAGCGCCCCCGCCCGCAGGCCCGGGGCCCGCTCCCCAACATGGCGACGGGGACACGAGCGCGGCGGGCGGGCAGGCGGGGCGGCTCCGGGCCGGGCCCGCACAGGGGCCGTGCTCCACGGTCCGCCGGCGCCATTTTCCCGCGCCGGGCCCGGGCGGCGCCTCCTTCCCGCGAAGCTAACCAGGCCGGCACCACGGACGCCCGGCGGGCCCACCCCTTACGGGCCCGCGTCGCGGACACCTCACCTGAGCGCGGCCCCAGCCCTCCCGGGCGGGCCTCGGAGCACCGGCCCGGGCCGTGGGTGCCCGGGGCCCTCCGTGTGTCCGACCGTCCGTCCTAGCCTGCTCTGGTCTGTCCGGCCGTCGGCTCCCGGCCGCCAGCAGCCCGACCCGGCTGGGCCTCAGGGAGCCGGCGGGGAGGGGGATGGGCCGGACCGGGCCGGGGAGGGAGGGGGAGGGAGGGAGAGAGGGAGGGAGCGCGAGAGAGGGCGGGGCAGACTAGGGGCGGGGAATTGGCCACGTGACCAAACGTCTCCGAGTGCGCGAGGTAGCGCCCGCCGGCTCACTTGGGTATAGGGCTTAGAGTGGGGAGCTGTTGGTTTCATCTGTGTTCTGATGAGGTAGTATCGCCAGTGGCTTCTGCCTCCACTTTGGAGTCACTGCACGTCGTATAAGAGCTTTCTGGCTGAATGTCCTTAGGCAGGTCAACCCTCCATAAGCCTGGGTCTATGCACATGAAATATGGAGATAATAATAGCGTTTGTAAAGAGGAAATGAAGGAAGGCATGGAAAGCGCTTGATAGAGTGCCTGACACATAGTATCTAATAACGTTAATGGTGATAAAGATAAACTTTAGCCTTTATTATTTGCCTGTAAGTCCCTCTCTACTTTATCCCATCACAGTCGCCCTACCAAGCTCAGTAGGTACAAGGGAGTGTGGCCCCCTCCCCTCTCCCCAAATATAGGGAGGCCTACCCAGCAATGGATGTGATGTCTGTCATATTGGCCTGGCTTTCTGATCTGGCTTTCACTCTTGATAGCTATGTGATTTTTCTTTGCCTCTGAACTCAGCTTTTTCATCTATAAAATTGAAATTAAAGGTCTATTACAAGCATCATATTAGATGAGTGTGTGGATTGTTAGCTGATTGCACAGCTCAGGCATACTAGTCTTACCTAAGAAAAAGAGTTCTTTCATTCCACAAATACTTATCGAGTACACACTGTGTGTGTGCTTGGACTGGTAAAGTAGTCATCTAAGGCCTTTTCACATTCTCCTTAGCTCCCCTCCAATCTCTTCTCCACCCTGCTGTTAGAATAGTGTTTCTAAGAAATCTAATCATATCTCTTCCGTATTTAAAACTGATGAGGAGTTACCTTCCTGGCTCAGCGGTTAATGAACCCGACTAGGATCCATGAGGATGCTGATTCCATCCTTGGCCTCGTTCAGTGGGTTAAGGATCCAGCATTGCCGTGAGCTGTGGTGTAGGTCACAGACATGGCTCCAATCCTGCATTGCTTAGTTGTGGTTTAGGCCGGCAGCTGTAGCTCCGGTTCTACCTCTAGCCTGGGAACTAAAATATGCCACAGGTGTGGCCCTAAAAAAAGCAAGTAAACAAAAAACGGTATGATGGCTCCACATTGCTCTTAAGATAAAGGCCAAATAGGAGTTCGTTTGTGATGCAGCAGGTTAAGCATCCAGGGTTGCTGCTGTGGTGTGGATACGATCCCTGGCCTGGGAACTTCCAAAAGATAAAGGGCAAATAGTAGTTCCCATTGTGGCTCAGTGGGTTAAGAACACTGTATAACATTCATGAGGGTGTGGGTTCAATCCCTTACCTCCCTCAGTGGGTTAAGGATCTAGCATTGCCACAGGCTGTGGTGTAGGTCAGATGTGGGTTGGATCTGGTGTTGCTGTGGCTGTGGTGTAGGCTGACAGCTGCAGCTCCAATTCGATCCCTAGCCTGGGAACTTCCATATGCCACAGGTGCAGCCGTAAAAAGAAAAGAAAGGTAAAGGCCAAATAGCTGTACATCTCCAGACTTATCCCAAGGCCCTCTTCCCCTCTCTCTGGACTGTCTGTAACTACACTGGCCTTCACACACTGTACTTCCTCCCTTCTCAGGACCCTTGCACATGCTGATTCTTCCACCTGAAATGTCCCCCCTCTGTGGATAATTCATCAGCCTCAGAGCCTGGCTCAAACATTACTACCCCAAGTACACCTTCCCTGAGAACTCATCAGACAGGTTCTCTTACTTGCCCTCAGTAGGATTACTGGATTGTTTATTGTCTGTCTTCACGAGGCTGTGGACCCCATTAGGAGGAAGACTTTATATATCTTATTTATTGCTGTTTCCTCATGATATAGCAAAGTGCCTGGCACAAAGGAGATGCTCAATAAATATTTGTTGTGTGTGAATCCCCAAAAGGGCGGAGAAAGATAATGAGAACCATAGGCAGCCTAAAGAGGGTACTTCAGACATTTTGCCCCATGAAATTAACAACAAAAGGATTTGTACAAGAGCGTAGGAAGATTTTTGTTTAAGGTTCTTCTTTTAGCTATGAAAAGGTGAGGTATGATTTATATACAGGAAAATGAAAACAGCTAAAGTGTATACCTAATAAATGTTTACCTATGCTCCAGTGTTACCACCACAGCAGCACCTATGGAAAAATGTTTGAAATTTCCTCAAAAAGTTAAATACAGAATTAACATTGGAGTTCCCATTGTGGCTCAGCAGGTTAAGAACTCGACTAGTATCCATGAAGGTGCAGGTTCGATCCCTGGCCTCACTCATTGGGTTAAGGATCCAGCATTGCCACAAGCCGCGGTGTAGGTCACAGATGCGATTCAGATCCCAAGTTGCTGTGGATGTGGTGTAGGTGGGCAGCTGCAGCTAATTCAGCCCCTAGCATTTGATCCAGCAATCCCACTTCTGGATATTTATCCCCCAAAAGTAGAAGCATGGACTTGTACACCCATGTTCTTAGCAGCATTATTTGCCATAGCCAGAGGTGAAAGCAACCCACATGTCTATCAGATGAATGGATAGACAAAAATGAGGTGTATACATACGATGGAATATTATTCAGCCTTAAAGAGGAAGGAAATTTTGACACATGCTATAATACGGGTGAAACTTGAAGACATTATGCTAAGTGAAATAAGGTGGTCACAAAAAGACAAATACTACCTGATTCCTCTTACATGAAGCTTCTGTTTTCACGTTTGTCCAAATGAGCTTAAGCTTTATAGTGATAAGACTGATAGTGAATACTTGAACCATGTCTTTAGGAACTATATCAAACAAACAAAAAAAAACCACCTAGAGAGCGTCAACATTCTACATTCTGCAGTTGTTTTGGCACATCACAGCAGTGCCAAATGGCAAAATTATCACATTTAGTTAGGCAAGTTGTTTTTCCTTGAAGTTATCACATTTAGTTAGGCAATAAGGGCATCACTTCTAAGTGGGAGCCACTCACTGGTAAACATTGTAATGCATAAGTTTATTGTGGTAATTTACCAGTAGGTGGCAGTGAAGTGCCTTGTTATTACAAAATCAGCTCAATTTTCAGACAATAGGAAATAAAAGTGTCTTGAAGATAGGTCACTTCTACTTTGCATAAAGGTTTACTATGGGCAAGCAATGGCTTGCTCTTACGAAAAAAAAAGACTGAAAAATAGAAATAGAAAAAAAAATTTTTGAAAGAAAAATGGGAGTTCCTGTTGTGGCTCAGGGGGTTATGAACCCGACTGGTATCCATGAGGATGTGGTTCCATCCCTGATCTTGCTCAGTGGGTTAAGGATCCAGCAATGCCGAAAGCTAGAGTGTAGGTCGAAGACGTTACTTGGATGCTGCATTGCTGTGGCTGTGGTGTAGGCCAGCAGCTGTAGCTTCAATTTGACCCCTAGCCCAGGAACTTCCATATGCCACAGGTGCAGCCCTAAAAAAAGAAAAAGAAAAATAGAATGATAACTACATAATTGAAAAAAAATGGAAGAGTATCAAGAAGTTACCTAAAAAAAGGAGAGAGAGAGAGGAGTTCCCATTGTGGCTCAGAGGAAACAAATCTGACTAGTATCCATGAGGATCCCTGGCTTTGCTCAGTGGGTTAAGCATCTGACATTGCCATAGGCTGTGGCTTAGGTCACAGGTGTGGCTCAGATCCTGCGTTGCAGCTCTGATTTGACCCTTAGTCCGGGAACGTCTATATGTTGCAGATGCGGCCCTTAAAAAAAAATTGGTCTGCTGAACAAATAATGTTATTCAAAGCTGTCATTATTTGTATATTTAAGAAAGGAAACATGCTGTGGATGTGGCCCTAAATAGCAAAAAAAAAAAAAAAAACAAAAAACGGAAGGAAATGACCCCAAGATATCCATGTAACCCCCAAAAGCCTGCTACATGGGAGGTCCTGTAACATCACTTGAAAGACAGCCTAGGAGAGTTGGTATGATCACAGGTGTAACTCAAGCACATAAAGATACCAGGGCAAGAATATTCAAAGCTACAATGGAAACCACCTAAATATCCATCAACAGGAAACTGCTTAAGCCATTTAATGAACTATGATGCATCATCATAAATAATTAGGGAAATTCATATATCTTGATCCTGACATGGAAAAATGCCCATGTTATATCGGTAAGTTTTAAAAAAATTGTACCTACTATGACTAATATTATCCCATTATAACTTTTAAACAGAACATGTTATACATAGAAAAATGTATTTAGAGGAATATATACTAAATCATTGATAGTGACATTATTGGAAAGTTGAGATTTTTGAGGGGTTGTATCATCTATATTATACATTTATGATACATTTGGTATTTGAATGACTTACAGCTGTAATCAGATAGTTTTTTTTTTTCCAAAGAAGAGAAAGACATAATATTTGGAGTCAAACAGACTACTTTTATATCTTAGATCTGCCAATTATCAGCTAAATAATCTTGGGTAAGTTACTTCATGTTTCTGAACCATGAATCCCACATCCATAAAAATGGAGAAATTAGTATCGGCCTCATACGAATATTGTATCTCATCAGTTTCATCACATACCAGCATCCTCTATGTTCCAGAATAGGGGTCAGCAAATTACTGACCTTAGGCCAAATGAGGCTTTGTTTTTGTGAATAAATTTTATGAGAATACAGCCACAGCCATTTGTTTATATATTGTCTATGCATGCTTTTGCATTATAACAGCAAAGTTGAATGTTAGTTACAAGAACCGTATGGCTTGAAAGACTGAAATATTCATATCTGGCCCTTTGCAGAAAAAGTTTGTTGACTGACTCTAGCTCTCAGATGAATGCACTGCCATTCTTCTACCTCCTAACCATGGGACCTTTGCACATATTGTTCCCTTTGCCTAAAATGATATCCCCACATCCCACATCTAATCCTTTTCTGTTAATCTTACTCAGCCTCACTACCTTGGGGAAGGCTTTGTTGATCCCATCCCGCTACTGAACTAGATTCCCTTTCCTGTTATACATTCTCACAGCATTCCTCATAGAGCTTATCATGATGGCAATTATCCTAATTATTTGTGTCCTTTTTTTTTTTCATTAATAAGGTATTTGCATCCTTTTTAGGGCCGCACCCGCAGCATATGGAGGTTCCCAGGCTAGGGGTCTAATTGGAGCTGTTGCTGCCGGCCTACGCCACAGCCACAGCAACGCCAGATCCAAGCTGCATCTGCGACCTACACCACAGCTTACGGCAATGCTGGATCCTTAACTCACTGAGCAAGGCCAGGGATCGAACCCACAACCTCATGGTTCCTAGTCAGATTCATTTCCGCTGCGCCACAACAGGAACTCCTTGTCCTTATTTCTTTAATGTTTGACTTCCCCTGTAGAGTGAAAATCCATAAAAACACTTTCTTGTTCAATTCTGAATCTCCAGTGCCTAACAAAATGCCTATAATATAATGAATAGACATAATCATGGGTGAATGACATAATCTGTAAAAGGTATTATCTGATTTATACTGTGTAGAGTATACTTTATAACAAATAGTCTACCTAATAGATGTGCAAATGGTTAAGCACACACATTCATCAGGAATGACATAATCTGTAAAAGGTATTATCTGATTTATACTGTGTAAAGTATACTTTATAACAAATAGTCTACCTAATGTGCAAATGGTTAAGTACACACATTAGGAGTTGAACATCTTGAAACTGAATGCCATTTCTTCCATTTAATACATGAGGAACATTATACAAATGCCTTGACCTTTTTATGTCAGCTTCCCATTTGTAAAATGAGAATAATATCAGTAACTACATCATGAGGTCTATGGTGAAGATTTTATCATGAAATTAAGATTATCCCATAAAGTGTTTAGTGTAGAGCCTGGCACACATTAAGTGTACAATAGATTCTGTCTATATTGTTATGAATTATTTTTATTAGTCCAAGTCTTGGATAGATGGCGGATATTGTTATGACACCCTCTAGCTTGCCCTGGAGTCAGGGCTACTGGGACAAGGTGAGCCAGCACCTCCTCTCTCATTCCCACTCCCAATACAACCAAACATGAATCCAGTCAGAGCCACGGTTAAGCAATATTCTTTCTTTAATTCCCTTTTGCAAATGGAAGCCCCTGAGCTGGTCCCCACCCCCACCCCTACCCCACACACTGGGTCCCCCCCAATGTAAGGCCCCCACCTCAATCTGGTGGGAGGAGGAGAGGAGCACCCCCTCCCCAGGATAGTCCATTTTAAAAAAGCCTAGTCATTTAAGAAATGAGGCTGGGGACAGAAGGGAGCTGGAAGACAAGGTCCAAGTCAGGCCCAACTGGAGATGTTGGGGTGGTGAGGACCCTTGAGAAGGGTTTGCAAGCACATCCCTAAGCTCAGGGAAGCATGGCTAAGGGAAAGGAGACAGACAGACAGTCTGACTCCTCAAGGTCCTGCCTGCTTGGTTGTGGGCACTGGCACTCACCACCACCACCACAGGCCTCCAGATGGAGAATTTTCCAGTTATTCTGGGATAGGGTTTGCTAAGCATCCCTTCTGGCCCCTGATCTGGGGCATCCCTGGGGTCCCTCTGAGACCAAACCTGGGAGGAGGGACTCTAGGAACATGCAAAGGAGGGGAGCAGAGGACCCCCCCCCCCAACCCTGCTGCTTTACAGGATGGTAGCTCCAGCTGCATCTGGGCTCCGAGGGTCCTTCACACCAATGATGAAGTTGTTGGTTCTCCGGCTGCCGTGGACCCAGGATAAGACATCGACCTTCTCCACGTGGTGACCCCTGGCTTCCAGGAACTCAATCTCTTCCTCTGTGAACTCACCTGAAAACCATCCCCCAACATACATTCAGAGGGTTCAGGGTACTGGCTCAGGGGTCTGATGGTCAGACCTGAATCCTGGTCCTAAGTAGAGAGTAGATGCTCTACTGGGGAACTGTATGACCTCAGGCAACTTGCTTTACTTCTCTAAGCCTCAGTCTCCCCATGCATGAAATGGGGATTATCTGAGAACTTGTTACATAAAGTTTTTGCAGGGATTAAAGAAAGCACAGACCTCAGAGCCTTGAATATGGTAAGTAAGTGATCAATGATGTACAGTCTTTTTTTTTTTTTTTTTTGGTCTTTTTAGGGCTGCACCTACAGCATATGGAGGTTCCCAGGCTAGGGGTCAATTTGGAGCTGTAGCTGTAGCCTACATCACAGCCACAGCCATGCAGGATCCGAGCTGCATCTACAACCAGTATCACAGCTCATGGCAATGCCAGATCTCTGACCCACTGAACAAGGCCAGGGATCGAACACTTGTCCTCATGGATACTAGTCAGATTCATTACCGCTGAGCCATGATGGAAACTCCCTATACAGTCATTCTTAATATTGAAAAAAGGGCTTGGCTTTGGAGTCTTCATTCCACCCACCTAGGCCAAGCTGCCATCATTACTTGCCAGGATTACTGCATAGCCCACTAATTGCTCTTTCTGCTTCCAGTCCTGCTTCTTTACAGCCTATTAGTCAGAACATGCCACTTCTCCTGCTCAAAACCTTTCACTTTGATGACTCTTAGAGATGACTCTTTTAAAATTCAAAGTCCTTACCAAGGCCTGTAAGGCCCAACATCATTTGGAACCTTGTAACTCTCTAAATCTTTTCCTCACTTCCTTCCTCCCTCCTTTGCTTAACTCTGCCCTAGCTTTCTTGCTGTCCCTCAAATAGACCAAACATGTCCCTACCTCAGGGCCTTTTCACGTGCTCTCCTGCTAGATAGTCACAAATCTGGCTCCCTTACTTCAGTCCAGTCTTTAAGAACTTCCTTGACTACTATCTAAAATAGCAGTCCCTTTCTTTACCTTGCTTTCTTTAGAAGTTCCTCGGCTAGAGGTTACAAACTAGCTGCAGCTGAGGCCTATGCCACAGCTATTGCAACACCTACCCCACAGCTTGTGGCAGCACTGGATCCTTAACCCATCGAGCAAAGCCAGAGATCAAACCCACATCCTCACAGAGACAATGTTGGGTACTTAACCTTAACTCCAACCTAACTGTATTTTAAAAGTAAATCTTAGGAGTTCCAGTCGTGGCTCAGTGGTTAACGAATACGACTAGGAATCATGAGGTTGCGCGTTTGATCCCTGGCCTCGCTCAGTGGGTTAAGGATCTGGCGTCGCTGTGAGCTGTGGTGTAGGTTGCAGACGTAGCTCGGATCCCGCTTTGCTGTGGCTCTGGCGTCGGATGGCGGCTACAGCTCCGACTGGACCCCTAGCCTGGGAACCTCCATATGCTGCGAGTGCGGCCCTAAAAAGACCAAAAAAAAAAAAGAAAGGGGGGGGGACAAAAAAATATACAGTTAGGTTAAAAAGGAAGTCCATTTGTAGACAAGCATTATGAAAATAACACTTTAGATTGTGTGTAAATATGGCAAAAGTCATGAAGACACTGGATAAATTCTGAAGTTTGGGAAATAATGTCTCTAGTCCAGCTGGCCTCCTTGCTGTGCTCTGAGCCATTCTCTCTGCCTTTGCCCA
Source organism: Catagonus wagneri (assembly GCA_004024745.2). Taxonomy (NCBI): domain Eukaryota; kingdom Metazoa; phylum Chordata; class Mammalia; order Artiodactyla; family Tayassuidae; genus Catagonus; species Catagonus wagneri. The sequence continues at coordinate 19,586,103 of PVHT021183543.1, read as the reverse complement.
GCCTATGCCTCTCTTCAAGAATGTTCTTTACCTCCACGTGCCAAATTCCTGTGTCAAGGCCCAGCTAGTTGTCTCCTCTTCCATGAAGCCTCCTGGATCCCTCAGGTGGGTGAACTTTCCCTTCACCAAGTCTCCATGCCTCATACGGCTGTCTTAGACTGTGTCCCTCAAGAGAGGGCTAGGATGAGCATAACTTAGCACAGAACCTTACATTTGATAGACACCAGAAGGTATTAGTTGAAAATTATTCATTTTCAAGGACTTAGCCTCATCACCCATCAGCTTGAGATCCAAAGTGTCACTAGCCAACAATAGGGTGTGACTGCTAAGGATCTAGGTCTGGGGCTTCTAACATGCTTCAGTCCAGGAGATATCAAGAGCCATGCAGTAAGAACTGAGTCTTTGCAGAGTTCCCTGGTGTCCTAAAGGTTAAATGACCCAGTGTTGTCACTGCTATGACTCAGGTCACTGCTGTGGTACGGGTTTGAATCCCTGGCCTGGAAACTTCTGCCTGCTGCAGGTGTGCCCCCCCCCACAAAAAAAGGAATTGAGTCTTGGTATCAGCCAGGCGTTGCGTGTGTCTGATCTCAGTTCTGCCATTTACTAGGTGGTCTTTGTGAGGATCAGTTTCTTTATTTGTAAAATGGGGAGACTGAACAAGCAAGCAAGGACCATGTCTTATTCAATTATGTATCCCTTCTGGACTAGCATAATATATTGTTGTAATAAAAACTCCTCAAAGGTACACATACTTTCCCAAGAAATTAAGCTGTGTCCAAAATTAAGCACCTATTCTTCTTGGAGGAAAATCTGTCTCTTCACTATAACCTATAAGGTCCATAATCTGGCCCCTGCCTGCTTCTCTGATTTATGTCACCCTCACTCACCCTGGTTCTCCTTTCTACTCCTAAAACGTGCCAAGCCCATTCCTGCCATGAGTTCTTTGCATTTGTTTCCTTGGCCTACAAAACCTGTCCCAGTTCTTTGCATGGTGGGCGCTTTCTCATTCTTCAGATCTCAGCTTAAATGTCACCAAAGAGAAGCCTTTCCCAGTCTTGAGTCAGTCATATACATCAACCTGCTTTAATGCTCTGCAGAGCATTTATTTTGCTTTCTCATATTTCTGTGATTATTTATTTTCCTGTCTGCCTATAAATGCACCTACTGTAATGCCTGGCACATAGAAAGTATTCAATGTAAACTGTTGAATGAATGGTTTGCAAAATGAACATGTTTATCGTATTTTATAAATGAGAAAACTGAGACTCAGAGTGGAGACATGAATTTCCCAAGGCTACAGCCAGAAAATGGCAAGACAGGTTCCAATCCCCAGATCTTTCATTGTTCCAACAGGTTGAAATAAACCAAATTTTCAATGGCAGGGAGTTGGTACTGGTGGAGGCAGGTGTACCTCCTCTCCACCTGGCCCTGTGCCCACCCAAAGGGGACCTCTACTCTGCACTCACTGTCCACCTGCAGGAGGTTGGACTGCAGGTCCGGGTGCAGGCGGCCACGAGCCAGGCTGTCACTCAGGTTCCGGTTCAAGGTCAGGACATTCAGCAGAACCTGCAGGCAACCAAGGGGAAGAAGTCAGGACTGTCCCAGAGTGGGTTCAGGATCCAGAGTCCTTGCCTGGTCCAGGTTCCTTAATCTTTAGAACATTATACCAAGGGTGTCATCTGAGTCTCCCAATATCCCAGAAGACAGGCAGGCCTATGATGGCTGTCTCCATTTCATTCCAGAGTTTGGAAAACCATGGACGAGGTATCACTAGAACCCATTCTCTTTGAATACCCAAGGCTCTCCTCCTATCTTCTTGGCCAGGGGAGGGCTAACAGCTGGGGGTGGTCTAGGGCTCAATGTGGGTACTTTAAGCTTAGTGTTTGGATGTGTGGGTAGGCTCTGGAACCAAACTGCCTGCCCATTCTTACTAAACTGAACCTAACTTCTTAACCTCTTGGGCCTCAGTTTCTTCGTCTAGGAAAAAGAAATAAGGATTCTTCCCAAAGCTGGGAAGGTTAAAAGGGTTAACACATGTAACACTGTGTCTGACATTTAGTAAAAACTCCATAAATATTAGCTATTTGTCATTATCTCCATTTACAGATAAGCAGACTGAGGTTCAGAGAGGTTAAGTAAATTCCCCAACACTGCACGGTTGGAAATTGGCAGTACTTTGGCTGGGACCCAGGGGTGTCTGATTCCAAAGCTCAGGTTTGTTAACTCACCAGGTGCCAAAATGCATGGCTGGCACGTATATCAGATGCTCAACACATTTGTGGAACTGCTATGAGGTGTTTTAGAAGGTAGCAGGCCCTTCCTTTCAAAATCAGATCCTAAAGAGGGCTGCTCATTATTCAGATGCTGACTACAGGCATCATGGGACCTGAGGTTGACAGAACCTTGGCAGCCCAGATGTTATGTCACTTCTCAATTCTACTGGCCCTGCAATTTTCTCTGCAACCTGGGAAGACATGGAGCTCCAGGGCTCTATTTTTGCTAAGAACAATGTAGTGCTTGTCCCCAGTGCTCAGGATGGGCCAGGTACAAATCAGTCTTGGCTCATGTTTGCTGCATGAGTAAGAGACGAGGACAAGCCAGAGACAGAAGGGCATCTGCAGCCCAGATCATAGTGTGACTCCTGGCCACATGGGGGAAACCTTACCTGCGTCAGGCCGCTGAGGCCCCGGGCAGCTCCATTGGCCCCCAAGGCGAGGTAAGTCCCACAGAGTCCCTCTGCTGGCCGGACCACAGTGGGCAGCAGGAAGGACAGTGGCCGCTTCCCTGGCTGCACCGAGTTCTCCTGTTGTCAGAGGTCGGAGACCACAGGGGGATAAAGGGTGGGGTGAGACAGCAAAGGGCTATTCCCCCACTCTTGCAACACCTCTCCTTCTCCTGAATGTTCCACAGGCCCAGGTTTCACGGAGACAGGTCCCTTCCTAGGCCACAGTTTGCTCCTTGTGAAATGGGCAGGATCCCTGGATAACTGAAGTGGGTAATGGAGCCACAGGGCTATGGGGCTGCTGTGGGTGGCAGGATCAGGCCAAGAAAGATGACTATGGGTCTTACTGCACAGCACAGGGAACCGTGTCCAGTCTCTTGGGGTAGAACGGGATGGAAGATGGTATGAGAAAAACAATGTAAATATATGTATGACTGGGTCACTATGCCGTACAGCAGAAATTGATACAACACTGTAAATGGACTGTATTCTAATTCTTTTTTAAAAAAAGGAAGGAAGAGAGGAAGGAAGGAAAGAAAGAAGGAAGAAGAGAAGGGAAGGGGAGGGGAGGGGAGGGAGGGAGGAAGGAAGGAAGGAAGAAAGAAAAAAAGGTGACTATGGGAAAGAACAGAATAATCCCCACGCTGGTCATCTCCAGCTGTCTTTGTTCTGCTGGGGTCCCCGCCTGCAGGGTGTAAAGAGTGCTGATCTCCAAACAGACAATAATTCCTATCACATTTCTCCTTGGGCCCTCCTCAGTATCCCAAAATAGGGCTGAGCCCCCATCAGCTCAGCATCACACTGTCATAGACGGCTACTGTTGAAAAGTACCCAAAGCATCAAAAGGAAGCCGATATCCTCACTGTACAGATGAAGAAACTGAGGCCCAGAGAGGGGACAATACTTTCTCCAGGTCACACAGAGAGACAGTAGCAGAATGGGATGAAGTTTCTTTGGAAACCACCCGGCTCCAAGCTCTAGACTGGGCTGGGAATGAAGTGGATACCTTGTTTAGGCTGTTTTTCTTTATACTGTAATTTCCCAGAAGTAGGGAGGGAGGAGCAGTCACACTACTACACCTCCTGCCTCACCTCAGAGCCCCAGGGGTGGAGGGAAGCAAGGCCCTACCAGGCTGGGCGCAGGGTGGTTAGCAGTCCTGTTAGGCCATGAGAAGTCCAGCATCTGGCTGTTGAGCAGGATTCCTGAGGGGGTGATGAGGCCGCTGCCAAAGGGCCGGTTCAGGGAGCTGGGGGCCAAGGTTAAGGCCAGGTAAGCCCTGCGCCTGCCCTCACTCCCACCCAACCCCCACCTCCTTCCTGGTCCAGATGACCCCTTGTTCCAAGTTCTGAGTCTGGGCCAGCATACCTGACCATGGCTACGATGAAGTCGTCAGGGCCCATGATCAGCACCTGGGCAGCCGTGGGGGCCCCGTTCAGCTCATAGATGGGCAGGAGTGGGGCAGTGGTTGTCTGAGAGTCATTGATCTGGCCCCGGAAGTAGGCGGCCTCCACCTTGCTGAAAAGACAAGGGGTAGGAGGTGAACATTCAACAGGCTCTCATCACCCCCCGCCATGCTTTGTGATGTCTGTTTGTGTAATTATTTGATTACTATCTGCCTCCCCCACTGAGCAATTAGGCCTAAGAGAGCAGAAGCTCACTTATTCCCGGCATATAGGGAATAAATAGGAAATAGTTATTGAACCGAATGAATTTATTTAGGCGTTATTCAGGCTTTCTTCTAGAGTCAATGTTTATTTCATGTTTAAACCAAGTCTTTTAGTTACTTGACTCTACTCATTTAATCTTTTCTATGAAAGTACCTCAAACATAGGGGATGTTCAGAAAATATTTGTTTTATGGAGTTCCTGTTGTGGCGCAGCGGAAACGAATTCGACTAGGAACCATGAAGTTGCGTGTTTGATCCCTGACCTCGCTCAGTGGGTTAAGGACCCAGTGGTGCTGTGAGCTGTGGTGTAGGTCGCAGACATGACTCAGATCCTGTGTTGCTGTGGCTGTGGTGTATGCCAGTAGCTACAGCTCCGATTAGACCCCTAGCCTGGGAATCTCCACGGGTGTGGTCCTAAAAAGCAAAAAAAAAAAAAATTGTTTTAAATGGACAAACAATTCATTTGACTTACTGTTTGTAGTCCAGAACTAAAATTTTATTGAGTTTTACACTGGAATCTTTACTTGCTATTAGAATTTTATTTTATTTTATTTTTTGTCTTTTTAGGGCCATACCCATGGCATATGGAGGTTCCCAGGCCAGGGGTCGAATGAAACTGTAGCCACCGGCCTACACCAGACATAGCAGCTCAGGATCCAAGCCGCATCTGCAACCTACATCACAGTTCATGGCAACACCGGATCCTTAACCCACTGAGCTAGGCCAGGGATCGAACCCACGTCCTCATGGATGCTAGTCAGATTCGTTTCCTCTGAGCCCCTATGGCAACTCTTAGAATTTTTTTTCAAGGCACATTAGTAACTATTTATTGGATAAATTAGTTGAATTAATTTAATATAGGTGTGTGTGTGTGCTTTAGAGCTAAATTGCATTAATCTTGAAAACTGGCAATTCTCCACTTTTAAAAGTTCAACTGAGGGTTTCTTACCTGATAATGGTTAGCCAGTTATTCCAACTGGTTAGAGAATGACAAGTTGCCAGGATTACAGAAGATATTCAGTTTTCAACCATGAGAGCTGGTAGCCACAGAGAAAGCACAGAGGGTTTTGTTTCAGGTGGTCTGCGGGTCAGGGGAGGAGGCTTGGTTTTTAGGCTTTATCCTTATGGCCTTGACCTGGTTATGATTTCAGTTGCCTCCGTTTCTGTTTTTTAATTATCAGCTGTTCATTTAGTCTCATTATTTCTAACTTAATTCATAGAGGGTTGTTTGAGTATTAGTACAAATTTACATGAATTATATTTTTGGCTTCTAATATTCCTTTTAGCTAGTCTTTAAGTCAGTTATAGTAGCAGTTAAATGGTAATCAATCTTACCTCTATTACCGGTTTATAATGAAAATTATATTTGTTGACTGTTTATTATGTATCAGACAACTTAGTAAGTGCTTTGCACGTATGATCTTGTTTAGCCCTCAGCACGAGCTCATGAGATTTGCACCATTATTGTCAGGCCCTTGTAGAAACTGAGACTTAGAGATTTTAAATGACTTGCCCAAGGCTGCACAGCTAGTGGATAGTGAGGCTGGGAGTTAAACTGAGGCAGTCCAAGCAGAGCCCATAGCCTTACTACTATGTTCTGCTGCTAATATAGGTACATTTTAATCAGAATCCCCACCACCTCCAGTACTTGCTCGGAGGCTCTTTTCATTGTTATTAGGCTTTCCTTTTCCACTCAAAAGGGAGAACAGATGGGTCCTTACAGGTACCCTGCGAAAGTAAAAAAAACTTGACAGCCGTATGAAGTAGACCACCTTGTTGTGCAGATGGGAAAACTGAGGCACAAGGCGGGGCACCTAGCGTCATGCTGTGAGTTGGGGTTGAGCTGAAATTGACTTGGAACTTCAGGCCTTACTGTTCCACCAGCTGCCTTTCACCTGATTCTTTCTCCACATCTACTGTCACCTCTGCAGCACCCAGCGTCCTGGCCCTGAGGACCCACCTGAGCATGTCGTCCATGCTCTCAGTGATGGTAGAATCGTAGACAGGATCTCCCAGTCTGCTGGCCAGTGCCAAGGCGATCTTCAGGGTCTGAAAACAGAGCAGGGGTATGGAAGAGGCTGCAAGCCCAGCAACTACACCAGGATCTTTGTGTGTGAGAAAAGTTGGAGGTGATTTAGTCCTGCCTTACGGCAGCATCCCATCCCCTTACCCCACACCCGGGGTGGAGGGAGGGGTCAGCCTTACCTCTGCCACCCAGTGAAGAGCCTGTTCCCGAGATACCAGGCTGGTGAGATTGAAGCCCTCAAGAATGTTGAGAGCACTGATGAGGGCAGGGCCTGTGTGTGGGGCTGGGGGACTAAGAACCAGGTGGCCTGAAAGGACAAGAAATGACCGATGGCAGGGGAGGGGTCAAGGCATCTCCACATCCCACCGTCACAAAGACTGAGACCATTGCACTGAACCCCCCATTAGATAGGGAAACTGCATTGCGAGGCAAAGGGACCCACCCAGGTTCACAGGGGGAATCGAGGGCAGGGCCAGGACTTCAAACCAGAACATTTGTCTTTAGTTTCCTCTTCCATATGAGGAAATTAAGGCTCAAGAAAACTGATTTGCCCAGAGTCACACTGCAGTCCTTTGGCAGAGCAGGGGACAGGTGTCCCGATGTCCAGATTCCTGGTCCACCTTGTGTCTCCTTCCAGCTCCTCCCTCAGGCCAGGATATTATTCAGGGCCCCTGATGGTCCCCCCGCCCAAAACTTCTTGGGAACAGCAAACTTCTCTTCCTTTTTGAGGCCCCTGTCATTAGATGTTTGGACATCAAAGGAATAATAATAATATCTGACACATAACACTAACATTAACTAACAAACTCATTTAATCCTCATAACGGGTACTGTTATATCCCCATTTTACAGGTGAGGAAATTGAGGCACAAAGAGGCAGCTGGTCCAAGGTTACAGGAGATAAGGGGAACCCAGAGTACTCGAGTTATTAGCATTGCCAAGAGAACCCAGGCCAGGGAGGACAAACGGAAATCAAATTCTATACATCTAGTGCCCATTCTGATCAGGGTAACTTCTAACTTCATTAAATCCTCATGAGCATCCTGAGAGGTAGGCACTGTTATTATTTCCAAGGCTCAGAATGGGAAGTGGTTTGTTCAAGGTGAATGGCAAACCCAGGTCTTCCTGGCTCCAAAGCTATGCTCTTCCTCTGCCCCAAGTACCAGCACCTCTGGCAGAGGAATCAGGCTCAAGAGATTGAGGCCTGGAAACCTGAACTCAAAGGCAGCCTTTTCTAGAACTTGAGGTGATCTGGGCGCCTTCGAGGGGGGGACAGCCTGAGAACTTTCCTTTTTTTTTCTTTTTTTGCCTTATCTAGGGCCGCACCCGCGGCATATAGAGGTTCCCAGGCTAGGGGTCTAACAGGAGCTGTAGCCGCTGGCCTTCGCCACAGCCACAGCCACGCAGGATCCGAGCCACGTCTGCAACCTACACTACAGCTCATGGCAACGCCAGATCCTTAACCCACTGAGCAAGGCCAGGGATTGAACCCACAACCTCATGGTTCTTAGTTGGATTCGTTAACCACTGAGCCACGAAGGGAACTCCCCTGAGAACTTTCTGAGGGACAAGGAACCCGCTACTTTGAGTTCAGTGAACACAGACTTTACCTATAAGTTTGGCTTTTTGCGTTTCTCATTGGTTTTGAATCTGGTAGGTTAAGTTCCATTCTTCCCCTAGGGCTCAGTTTCCTCTTAGAACAATGAGGGGTTGGGTCTATGACTGTCTGGAAGCATTCTTTCTAACCTGAAGCTAAGATGGATTTTGCTTTTATGGATTCTTCTTAGAAAATACAGGGCAGTGAGAGTGGGGGCTGTGGAGGGGTCTGAGGCAACACAGAACCCAAATCAAGAAAACCTATAGCCAGAACCCCAACTTCTAGGCCTTAGTCTTTGACTAGACCTCCCTCCCCATATCCTAAATACCTGGGGTAACTAACCCTACAACTACTTTAGAAAGTAGGCTGTCTCTGGCTTGCTTCAGGTTGGCTGCTTAGGTGGCTCAATGTCTCAGTTTCTCTCTCATGAAACGGGGGAGAGTCATTAGGCCAAAAGGATGTGGCCATGGACTGGGAGGCTTCTCCTGAGTGGGGACCCTGGGAGCTGGGGGAGAGGTCACCTCTGTACACGCCATACACAGGATTCTCCACGAGGGCACTGTAGTTGCTGAAGTCCTCCTCAGTTATGACACCCCCCGCGTGCTGAGCCTGGAGGGGAAAGAATATCCCCCCACCACTGTGAGTCACACTCCACACTGTGAGCATGCGGGTTTGGCCCAAGTTCTATGTTTGGATCACACACAGATCAGATGTTTATAACTTCTGTGCCTTCTGCAATGCCTATCATGGTCTTTAGCCCTGGGTGGCCCAGGAAGAAGAAAGGGGAAAAGCACTAACAATAAGCACCCGCTATGAGCCAGACATTGTGCTGGGTACAATCTGTGAATGACCTCCTTAGCTTGGCATTCAAGGTGCTTTGTGAGCTGGCCCCTGGCCTGCCTCTCCAGTCATGTCCTGCTATATCCCGATGAACTCTATACAGTGACCCAGAGTGATCTGCGGGTCCTGAACTCATGATTCCATGCCTTTGCACATATTACCCTCTGCCTATGTAGAAGGAAGATTTTCCATTTACAGCAGCACTTGTCTAGGAGTTATCAAAACTGAATTCTGCATTTCACTACAGCTACCTAAAGCCACTCCAAAACCATGAACTCTTTTTGACTCTGGAAGGAATAACCCTTACTGGGCATAACCGAACACTCTACTGACCAGTGAACCAATCTTGTACAAACTGTATATTCTACCCATCATGCTAATTTTCAACCCTAAATTAGCAGAGCCACTAGGCATCTTCTCCTTTTTTAGTACTTTTTAGTACTTGAAACCTCTGACTTTTAATCTACCCTCAGTGAACTACAAATTGAATTTCTTGGCTTTGTCTAGCAAGTAAATAAACTCTGTGTGTGTGTGTGTGTGTGTGTGTGTGTGTGTGTGTGTGTGTGTGTGTGTTTCTCTTAAAGCTCTGATGGTCTTTGTTAGAGTTTCCCTCATCCCCTTCTCCACTTCCAGGAGCGGATACATGACCCAGGTCTGGTTAATCAGAACATTCCTGTTTTTGTGCCACAGTGATTGATTTGGGAATAGCCATGAGACACAAGCTTGAGGCTCTGCTGGAACTGCTGGAATGAGAACTGCTCTTTCTCTGGGATGGCTGATGCAAGGATGGCCAGTGGTGGACAGGTGTGGAAAGGATCTGACAGAGAGTGACTTCAAACAGAGGAAAGCGGAGTTGTGAGGCCAAAAAAGAGAGCGAGAAAGAGAGACCATTGCTGACAGAGCCCCTGGACCCAGCAGATCTAAGGCCAGTACTCTTCTGGACTTTTCAGGTAAATCCATTTGAGATGGGTGTCAGTTACCACATCTATACCTCCAGTGCCCAGCACAGGATCTGGCACATAGCTGGCACTCCGTGAATGCAGAATGAACGATGGACCTGTTTAATTCCCATCCTGTATGACAGAGATGGATATAACCAGCCCCAGTGCACAGATGAGAGAACCACTGACTTGGTCTGTGTATCCTTATCTTGAGCATAATTTTCCACTAGTAGTTTTGAAATACTGACAACAGTTCTCAGAACCCATTATTATCAGACTGATTCTTTGGGGTTGGTTGGTAGCCTTGTGTCAATCCTCCCTATTCCTCACAGTCACCAGTGAAGGAGGTGTTTTCCTCAGTCCCTAGAAAACGCAAGAGCAGGGTGGGATTATGGGCTCAGGGAAGCCACTAGGCCTGGGAGGGCCAGGACAGGCCATGGTACTGGTTGGTACCAGCCCTGGGGAATTCAAAGGTACCTCTCTCAGTCAATATGGAACATTCCCATCACCCCAGAAGGTTCTTTGTGCCTCATCCCAGTCAACTCCTCCAACCCCACGAACCACTGATTGAGGTTAGTTTTGTTGATTCCAGAATTTCAAGTAAATGGAATCCCCAATAAACATATGTAGAAAGAAAGACAGGGAAGTAAGGGGTAAGATGATGTCCCTGCAGGAGGGTCCTGGGCCAGGAGGGCTCCACGTGCTCACCTCAGTCACCATCTCCATTGTGAGGTTGCCACCGGCGTAGAAGGCGGCAGGGCCAGAGGTGCCGAGCACATCCAGCACCGCCGCCAGGTCAGGCCTTCGCAGCAGCGAGCCAGGGAGTGGCACATGGCCCAAGGGCAGGAAAGTCTCACGGAAGCGCTCAGATGCATTGGGTGGCGGCTGTTCGGCCAGGGCCTGGGCTGCGGGCAGGGACAGGAGGCTGGACTAGACAAGCAACAGGTGGAGCAGCAGGGGGCTGAGAAGCCGGCCCTAAACACTCCTGCCCCTAGGAAGGCTATTATAGAGGAGGTGGGTATACACAGGGTCCCTTCCAGATCCCCTCGTTGGAGGCTGCCTCCCAGTGAAGGCAGGGCGGTGTGGGGAGGGGGGTCTGAGGCGCTTTCTGGCTTAGGCCCCAAATCTCAGAGGTTCCCTCTCCCCTCTCAGCAACCTCATGCCTTTCCCTCCCCCACCTCCCTGGCCCCACTGACCTAGATCATGGGTCACGTTGAAGCCATCTTGGGCCACAGCTGCTGCGAAGGCCAGGACTTGGGACCATGGCAGCCTGGGGGAGCCGGAGAGCAGGGTGTGGAGGAGGTCCTGGGGGGAGGAAGAGGGGTCCTGGGGGGGGATGGGGGTTCCTGGGAAGGAGAATCCTGGCAAGGGAAGGGGATATTAGGGGGGGGAGTTGGGAAGGGAAGAATCCAGGAAGGCGGGAGAAGGCCACCCAAGGAGGAGTGGAGGCAGGGGCCCTGGTCCCCAAGGGAAAAATCTTTACCTGCCATAGAGCTGGTGAGCTTCATGTAGCCCCTTCACCATTCCGGGGACCCCCACCAAGAGCCCAGGCTGGGCAAGGCGGGCAGGTGAGGGAGAGAGGAGACCAGGTCACTGGAAGGGGGGGGCTGGGCTGAACTCCGCAGAGCCCCAAGCCAGGGATGGGGGGCTGGCACAGGGGAGAGACACAGGCCAAGTATCCCAGAGGAGGGACAAGCTGTCCCCAGCAGGCATCCCTCCCATCTCCCTGACTTCCTATCCACAAATGCAGAAAAGCCTCATTTACCCATCACAGTTGAGGGAATTATAAATTAAGCAAACCCTTCTAAGAGCAAGACAGAACCAATTTAGATGGAGATCTGTCTATATTGGATTATACCTACTCCTGCGTTTTAAAACCATGGACAAGGGACCTTCATTTAATCTTTCCATATCACAACACCATTACTCTGAACTGTGATAATTCAGGGAGGTGTTTGGCTTTTCCTGCTGCACCAAATAATCTGTTTTCCCAAGTTACTCTGTTTCCTCCTTTGCTCTCAGTAGGAACTGCTTCTAGCAGTTCCTCTATAATCTTCCAGTGTGTCATGGGCTGGGAAAGTTAGCAACATCAGGCTCAGAGTGAGATGTGTGAGTGACAGTGCGTCCTCTTTTTGACATCCCAGGCTGCTCAGCGACCTTTTTTCTTCTTTCTTATGTGCCAGATAGGCAAGGTCGCCAGAGAAGAAAAGTATTGCTGTACTGCTTGTTATCAACCATCCAGAATTTTTTGTTCATTATTTTATTTTGGGGGCTGCCTATCTCCCTCATAGCCTAAAAGCATCTTGCTTAACTCTTTTCCTCACCTCCATAGTAAATACTCAGCAAAGTACTGCTTGGGTTAGCAGAAGGGCAGTGAAGGGAGAGGTCCCACCCCCCTCCTTCTCACCAGGGTCCCCACCTTGGTCTCCCAGGATCTCTGCAGAGCCTCTTCCCTGAGCGCCCCTGGTGCAGACTCCCGGAAATCAATTAGGCGGCTCTCATTTCTTCTGATGTCATGTACCAGCATCACACCCCCACTGGGACAAATACAGAAGGGGGAGGGTGATAAGAATGCCTCTCCTCTGAACAATTAAACTGCCATCCCTTAATACCCCCCACCCCAACAGTGATGGCTATACACTCAGTTTGTCATCAGGAGTCAGGTGTCTGAGCCCCCTCCTCAGCAGAAATTCAGAGACTCAGCCACCCTACCAGGGTGGGAAGTGAAATCAAGGGGTTTGGGATTCAGTGTCCATGAACCTCTTCTGGTCTGTCACTGGAGACTTTAATCTCCGATTAGGGAAAACCTAGAGACTGGGAGAGCAGGATGTTCTGCTCCCACCTCCATCCCCACCCTCTACGCCAGCTGGACCCCTGCCAGCTTCCTGCACCTGCCTCTGAAGTATGTCCTTGCTCCCTCTCCCAGCACTGAATTATGTAAGGACAGATTGTACACAATCAAAAGTGGAATTTCCTTGGTAGGGCTTGGAGGGCTGGTTTTGCAGGAGCCAAGATACAGACTTAGCTTGTCCCTTTTCTGTAGCTTGTTTCCATTTGAGATGGGGGTTACATCTGAGATAACTGGCCTGCAGCCAAGTAACATAATAGGGAAAGCAGGACAGATAAACAAAAGGGAGTGGTATTAACTATGGCCAAGTGAACAGTACAAACCCCATCATGGGAAGCAGCTTCTATTCAGCTCCAGATAACTGAAGTCATGTGGGAATGTAGGCCCAAGGTTACCAGGTCTCCTGATTGTTCAAGAAATGTTAGAAATCTGGATTTTTATGAAAATTCTCAATTTTGTAACACTAGCAAACAAATTTTCTGTCCTGGATGTGGCCAATGGGTGGTCAATTTATAGTTTCTGTCTTGAGTGTTCTTGCTCTAGGGTGTATTTTTGGAGGATAGAGAATCCATAGCTTTCATCGGACACACAGGGATTTAACGGTTTGTAAACCCTAAAAGTTTAAGTATCACAGACTTAACTAATGATGGTATATCCCCCTCACTCTATAGCTTATGAAATAATTTTCCCAGTTAAAAAAAAAAAAAAAACGAAAACCTCCTCTGACTCCATATAAAGAGAAGGGAGTAAGATTGGGGGTGTAGAAAGAGAAAATACAAGGAGTTGGGGGTCCAGCTGCCCCTCTGCTCAAATTGGAGACCCCCACGTGAAGTCTACGGACCAAGAGATAGAAGGGGGGCTGGGGCACCCCAAAATCCACTAACTGGGAGCTTCTTACCCGCCCAGGCCTGAACTGTGTGGAGCCACAATCCCCAAACACAGGGCTGCTGCCACAGCTGCATCCACTGAAGATCCCTGTTTACTGAGCACCTCGATGCCCAGCGAAGTGCAATGGGCAGCATCAGTCACCACAGCGCCCTGGTGAAAGATCTGGAAGGGAGAGGGGACTAGGTCAGGGCAATAGGAGCCCCCTTATCTCCCCCAGGTACCTCCACAGAGGGTGGGGGTGGGAGCCCTGCCCTTTTGTCCTCTTGACTCTCCCCTCCTTACCTCAAGTGACTTCTACCCGATCAGTTCTCTTCCTTGAGCTCTGTCCCCCTCCTGCCCAGGAGCCCATCCCTCGGGACCTTCCTCCCTCGTGCCACCGCCCTTTTCCCTTTCCATTTGCTGGCCCCCTTCCACCACTCAGCCATTCCTCAGTTCCCACGTCTCCTCAAGCACTTCCTCACCCCTCCTCCCCATGTTCTCTCCTTCTGCCCCTCTGCACACCCCCCCCCTCACCTGGGGGTCCCCAAAGTAGATCTGCATGATGAGCGCCACAGTGACACCCGTGGCAAAGGTGAGGCAGGCCGTGACGATAACCGTGAGCCCGTCTTGGCGGCAGGAGCACTCGGAAGCTGCCGCAGAGAACGGGTCTTTGCGCGTCTCCCGCAATGGCGACCCATCCTGGCTGCCCATCTCCGACGACGACGACGGCAGCCGCTGCAGCCGTGCTGACTTCAGGAAGGAGTCCGGGTCTGCGGGGCGGGCGGCCGGGGGTCGGTCTGGGCGGCTCTGACTCAGCCCGGCCCGCCCTGTAGGCGGGGCTATTCTGCGTACCCCCCTCACCCCCACCCACACAACACCTCTCCCGCCCAGGTCAAACAAATGCCACTGATTAGCACCGCTCCCCTTTCAGCGTCTTCTCGTGCACTCGAGGGAGCGTGAGGGTAGGGGCGGGAATGAGGGGCAGTGGTCCCAGCTTGGAAGACACCGGGACCCCCAAATGGGCCGCAAGGCGGTTGGATTCCCGCCCCTAGGTCAAATTTCCCGGGGACCCAAGACCCTGGGCTGAGAACACTTCCTGGAGAGGCCAGGGTTGGACCCTCCCTGGAAACCAGATCCTGCCCCACCTAGGCCCAGCCTTCTATACCAGGAAGCGGCTCCCTAAACTGAGTGGACAGACCTTGCTTCCAGCTTGTTACCACTGTCCATCCATCTATTTATTCATTCGACAAATATGGAGGACTTGCTATGTGGCTGGCCCTATGCTAGATGCTAGGTGAAAAGAACAGATGGTTCCTGCCTTCATGGATTCAAAGACCAGAAGAAGATAATAAGCATTTTTTTTTCTTCTTTTTGGACCACACCTGCAGCACATAGAAGTTCCTGGGCTGGAATTGAATGTGAGCCGCAGCTGTGGCAATGCCAAATCCTTAGCCCACTGTGCTAAGGATCAAATTGGTGCCACCACAGAAACAAACCGGATCACTAACCCACTGCATCACAGCAAGAATTCCAAAAGATGTTAAGTAAACCAAGGAGTATATCATTACAAGTTGTGGCAGGTGCTATGAAGAAAAAGAAGGATGAAATGATAGAGAATAATGATGTGTGTTAGCAGAGGTTAGCTGGGGAAATTAGGCAAGGAGAAGCGGAGGTGACTTAAGCTGAGAACTAAGGGATGAGAGCAAGTAGTGAGTGTGTGGAGTGTTCCAGAAAGAAGGAACAGCAGATGCAAAGGCCCTAAGGTAGGAATGAGTTTGGTGCATTAAAAAAATAATAATGAGGAGTTCCCTTGTGGTACTGTAGACTGAGGACCTAGGATTGTCATTGCAGTGGCTTGGGTTGCTGCTGTGATGTAGGTTCAATCCCAGGCCAGGAAACAGCCAAAAAACAACAACAACAAAAAATAACAGAGATCTGGGTGACTCTGGTGTGGTGAGCAAGAGGAAAGAGTAGTGCGGTGGAGGCTAGATCAGATGCACTGGGCCTTGAGGACTTAGTAACAAGTTTGGATTTTACTCTAAGAGCCAAAGGAGGCCACTAGAAAGTTTTAAGCAAAAATGTGAAGCCATCTGTTTTGTGTTTTAAAAAGATCCCTTTGGCTGCTGTCTGGAGAATGTATCTGAGAGTAATAAAAGTAGAGGCAGAGGAGATTGGAAAGCTACTTACTTGCTGGGTGATCATGGACAAGTCATGAGCCTCACTTTCTTCAACCTAATAACAGAGCTGTTCCCTAACTGGCCAGATGGGAACAAGGATTCCATGTGGCAATGTATATCAGGCCCTCTGCAGGTGCTCACTCAAAGTTATTTTCATTTCTTTTCCAACTTGGCCAGGCCTCTTCCATCCCATAGTTTCCCTTCTCTTGGTTATATTAGCCTTGAACCCAAGTTTCTAAAATGGCCTAAAGGTCCTGGGTGCTTGTGAACAGCAAAGAAATAATCTGGGAGTTCACATCGTGGCTCAGCAGAAGGGAATCTGACTAGCATTCATGAAGAGGCAGGTTCGATTCCTGGCCTTGCTCAGTGGGTTAAGGATCTGGTGTTGCCGTGAGCTCGGATGCGGCTTGGATAGTGCATTGCTGTGGCTGTGACGTAGGCCGGCATCTATAGGTCTGATTCAACCCCTAGCCTGGGAACCTCCATATGCCACAGTGTGGCCCTAAAAACACACACACACAAAAGAAAGAAATAATCTGAAATCTTAGCCTTACTTAGTACCTGACTGTACTCATGATGTGTTTAAAAGTTCATTCATTCAATAAAAATTTTTTGAACATTTGCTCCTATGGACTAGGAGTATAACCCCTTTAAAAGTCTGTGGATAATATTAAAAATTGACTTATATTTTCCTGTTTAAAATACTGTCATGGTTGATTGATGCTAAAATGATAAAAATCCAAGCTCAATGACCTGGTGTTCAAGGTCCTCCATAATCCATACCCCCCTCTTTTGTACAAATAAGAAAAAAAAAATATATATATATATAATTTTTAGAAACTATCTATGGTAGTTACTTTTGGAGAAAGATACTGAAGGTGGGAATGAGATGGAGAATTTTTTGTTTGAAATTTTTACTACTTATATATATTTCTTTTGTTATTTTTAAATCAATACATCTATTTTATATGTATACATATTTTATTATTATTATTATTATTATTGCTTTTTTTAGGGTCCCACCTGTGGCATATGGAGGGTCCAAGCTAGGGATCTTATTGGAGCTACAGATGCTAGCTTACGCCACAGCCACAGCAATGCAGGATCTGAGCCGCGTCTGCAACCTACACCACAGCTAACGGCAACGTCGGATCCTTAACCCACTAGCAAGGCCAGGGATCGAACCTGTAACCTCATGGTTCCTAGTCAAATTTGTTTCCTCTGCACCACAACAGAACACCTATTATGTATTAATAAATAGGAAAAATTGCAGGAGATAAGAATGGAGAAGAGGATTTTTTTCTTTTTTTCCCCCATGAACATGTAATTTTTTTTTTTAATTTTTATGAAAAAAAAAAAGAAACTTGTCTTCTGGAAGCCTCCCTCAGTTGATCATGCTTGCTTCTAACCTTCAGCACCAGCACCACAATCTGTATGCAAAACTAGAACTCATTCGACAAACATATATTAAATTCCTGTTGTGGACACAGAACTCTCCTTGTCTCCTAGAAGTTTCAAATGAACTGAAAGAAAAGGTTTTGAACTTATATTTATTTATTTGGCTGTGCCATGGCACGTGGAAGTTCCCAGGCCAGGGATCGAACCGTCATCATAGCAGTGACCCAAGCTGCTGCAGTGATAACGCTGGATACTTAACCTACTGAGCCATAAGAGAATGTCTAAACTTATACTTCTTGATGCTAACTATATACTAGACACTTGACATACATTCCCTCACTGAAGTGTTCCTATAACTTTATGAGAACACACTCTCTCCATTTTACAGATGAGGAAACGGGCTGAGAAAGGTGATACTGCCTGCTTAGTGTCATACGTAAATAAGTGGCAGAACCAAGAGACTGCGTAACCTGAAAACCTCCTTTCCATTGTTCCACATGGCATCAGGAGCCATTTCCACCCTCAAAAATGAAACTTATAAGCTAATTCTAGTTGATGTTTCCAGGCACTTGTTTTTAAAAATGTTTTCTCCAATTAGATACGAGGAGCCAGGAAGTGAAGGTGATATGGCCTCATCAGAGTTAGATATATTCAAAACTTCCTGGAGATCCCTTGTGGCACAGTGGGTTAAAGATACAGCATTGTTCCTGCAGCGGCTTGGGTTGCTGCTATGGTGTGGGTTCAGTCCCTGACCTGGGAACTTACACATGCTGTTGTGACCAAAAAAACAAACAAAAAAAAACCCACTTCTAATTCCACCGTCATTTATTATGAATATATGTTATATGTGAATATATAATATAAATATAAGTGAATACAATTACCCATTTTTCGGTAAAAATATTTACTGAGTACCAAGTGTGTGAGTGGTGGGGAATTAATACTATTGATTTTACTGATGTGTAAGGACAACAGCCAGACACTGGGGAAAGCCTAGTTTGGGACCAGAAAAAACAAGTGTTTTTCTTTTCTTTTCCTTTTTTTTTTTTTTTTTGGTCTTTTTAGGGCTGCACCCATGGCATATGGAGGTTCCCAGGCTAGGGGTTGAATTGGAGCTGTAGCTGCCAGCCTACACTCCAGTCACAGCAATGCCAGATCTGAGCCGCGTCTGCAACCTACACCATAGCTCACAGCAACGCTGGATTCTAAACCCACTGAGCGAGGCCAGGGAGCGAACCTGAGTCCTCATGGATACTAGTTGGGTTAGTTTCTGCTGAGCCACGATGGGAACTCTGAAAAAAGAAGTTTTTTCAGAAAAAAAAAGGATGAGTTTAATTTTGGCTATTATGAACTCATGAGACAACAGCAGGAGTTGTCTGAAGGCAGCTGGCCTAGTATGCATCTAATATCTGCTTAGACACCATTCCCCATTCAATTTTCTTTTAAAGAATACCAAATCTCCTTTCTTATTCCTCATTTCCTTATCCCTGACCAGACTGAGTAAGTCAACCAGAACCGGCACCTCTGTACAGTGATTGGTCCAGGTTCATGTGACTAGCACCACCACCAATGCTACTCAAATTCTGTTTTGTTTTGTTTCGTTTGCTAAAACTATTGGGAAAGAGAAAGACTTTCTCTCTCTCTCTAGGTTGCTAAGGTGCTAAGTTTAAGTAAGTCTGCTGCTGTTTGGGGCATCTTGACCCCACAAGATGGAAGGCTTTCTGAAGATGAAGCCCATAAAAATGAAAGTAAAGCAAAAGATGGAAAAAAGCCAATTCCCTTTTAGGTACCTCGATGCAGCTATGCCTGAAGCCCTGTATCCCTGAACTTTCCAGTTATGCTACCAATAAAATTCTCTTTAGATGTAGCTCAGTCTTAGCTGAGTTTATGACAAAAGAACCCTGAACAGAGTTAACTTGGCAAGTCTAGAACTCAGGAGAGAGATTTTGGTTGGAGACTGGGATCATGCCTCGCTTGCTCACTCCTTTGAGGGAGAATCACGAAAGATCTTTGAAACAGAGAGTGACATGATCAGAAATACAAGGAGGTGTAGAGTTCCCTGGTAGTCTAGTAAGGATTTGGTGTTGTGACTCAGGTTTGATTCCTGGCTGGAGAACTGCAAGCCATGGGTCTGGC
Source organism: Catagonus wagneri (assembly GCA_004024745.2). Lineage (NCBI taxonomy): Eukaryota > Metazoa > Chordata > Mammalia > Artiodactyla > Tayassuidae > Catagonus > Catagonus wagneri. The sequence goes on along the minus strand of PVHT021183543.1, from coordinate 19,566,885 downwards.
CAAAAAAAAAAAAAAAAAAAAA
>PVHT021183543.1:19324045-19566763 GCA_004024745.2 Catagonus wagneri | reverse complement strand
CAAAAAGAGCAAAGAAAGTGTGTCGCTGTTCTTGGAGTGGTCACCATCTAGCTCTTTTCCACTGGGCCTGCTGTGGGATGCCTGGCACTTGGTTCTGGGAAACAGCAGGCTAGATAGAGGCTAGCTGGGCACAACCAAAGTCCTGCATAAGGAGCAGCGCCACCAGGTGGCATCAGCAGACTGAGAACATAGGTGCTCACGTTAGCCAGCAGGCTGGTCCAGCTGGGCCAGAGGAGCCTTGGGACTTGGAAGTAGTGCTGGGGACATGGCACTGAAATGACTACACTGGTAGGATGGCAAGATCCTTGGAACCTTAGTGCACAAACTTGGCATGAGGTGCATGCTCCCAGAAACTCAGGTGACTAAGGTTTCTGCTGGATTTTTGTACAGTTGAGGGTAGAGCCTGTATTAACTCTCCCAGGCACTCCCTGAGGCTTGAGAACTTCTTCCCCTGCCACTCTTTCATCCTGAGATCTTCTCTTTCATTAATTTATGTATTCAACAATTTTTTTTGTTCAGAGCTCGGTACTGTGCTGAATGGTATAGAAAGGATGATGAACAAGGCACTCATGGTCCTATCCTCATAGGGCTTACAGACATGGGGTAATCAAAGTTTGTACAAACAACCACGGGTTTTGACAAATGCTAAGATATTTATAGAAAATGAGGATAAATCATATCAGGGGTTTCCAATCTCTAGACTGGGAGAGATAGGTATTCCCAGTTGGGCTGGAAGAGGGAACTAAGGCTGGTCAGGGTGATTATATCCATTGTCACATAATGAGTGCTTGGACCAAAAGTAGTACACCCGACCCCTGAAGAAAGGACCTGGTTTCAGGCTGGTATCCACCAGGACACATGTTCCCACTTCTCTCCCTGCTACCTCCTGATTGAGGATCTACTTCCTCTAGAAAAGAAGTTTTAATCAGCAACTTTGACATCTGATGTCCCAAAGCCTCCCTATCCTCCCCTCAAACCCCCTCCAGGTGGGGTCCATCTAGTCAGGTTGGCAGGGGCTGCTGGTCAGGGCCAGGTGACTGGAAAGTTGAGGAGGGAGAAAGAATTTGAGGCTATCAGGCTAGGCATGGATACAGAAGGGCCAGGCTAGAGAGGGCTGGGCCCAGAAGCAGAATCTGCCAGGCTGGTAAGGAACAGGGCTCAAGTGCAGGCACTGAGAGGAAGAGAGAGTGAAGCAGAAGGATGCTCTAATGCCAGGAAGTGACGTTGAGAGAATGAGGGATGGGGGATGGAGGTTGAAAAATGGAGGGGAGGACAGAGCTGAGCCACATGGATAGGAGAGCGAGCATTAGTAAGAAACGCTCAGAGAGCTCTTGGCCCTAGCTCTCCCTCAAGCCCTGTCTCTTCCTTCCCTACTCTCCACGCCTTGCCTTTCCAGTTCCTGCAGAGGGCTGAAGGGAATACAGTAAAATTCTGGAGCCTGTTTCCTAGGGGGCAGGGTACCTTAACTAACAGCTTGGCCTGATCCATTGCTCTGGGAGGGGTGAGGTAATCCATAGGGCAGCAAAGGTGCTCTGCTCCCCAAGGACTTTGAGAGGTCATGTAGTCCATCCCCCTGTCTCCCAATACCTATCACTCGTAGATAGATAGGAATCATATTCTCTTTACCCTTCCCTGGACATCAAGAGATTCCCAGTTTATTCTCATGGTCTCTCCTTCCCACAATTCCTGGCTGTGGGGAAGTTCTCAAAGCCTAGCCTCTATCCATCCTGCTGCAGTCTCTGACTTGGTTTCTCCTATTCTTTTCTCTTTGACTAGAGAAAGTCCCCTTCCGGGTGATCACAGTTGTTCTTTAGGATCGCCCCTCCAACATTCCTTCCTTATTAATTGGCTCTTCCGAAAAGGTAACCCCAATCCCTCCTACTGCAGTTCCTGGCATCCTTCTCCCTTGTCGCATCCTAAGCCTCCAGGGCAGAAATGCATCCCCAACCCCACCATATAATTAACAGAGACAGGGAGAAGGGAGAGGTCCGGGAAGAAGGGAGCAAATTAGGGAGCTGGAGCTGGAGGTGATGCTCTGCGCAGATGAAGGAGGGCTGGGGACGTCCCAGGGGGCAGGGACTGGACCAGCGGGCCTCACCGGTATCAGGGTCTCCGAGGAAGGCGTCCTCGTCCTTGCGGCCTCTCAGAGGGACGGCGGGCGCGGGCTCGTCCTCCGGCAGCCTCGGGAAGCTGGTGATGCTCATGTAGTCCACCGGCGAGTAAGCGCCTAGGGCGCTCTCCTGACTGGCCTCGTTCTCCGCCGCCATCCTCGCCCGCGCCCCCCAGCAGCGCTGCGCCTGCCGGAAGTGCTGCGGCGGGGGCGAGGGGGGGGCGGAGGGCGGAGCCTGAGCTCCTGAACCGCCAGGAGGGGGCGCCTCACCCCGACCCTGGAGGGTGCGGGTGTTTGACTCGCTCACCCCCCCACCCCCACCCTTTGCTTCGCGCTGCCAGCCTGCGTTGGGCGCGTACGTCGGAATGCAGGTGTGCACGGAGAGCCAGGAGGGCACGTCCCCGTCGTACCGTGGCGGGTCAAGAGGGAAGAGCGCGCGGGTAAGCACGACCTCATATGCTCGGGGCAGCTCATGCAGCCCAGGAGCCAAATCCCTTCCTCCTTCCAGTTTGAGTTAGAATCCTCCTCAAGCCCCAGACTCTCTCCTTGGCTCGCAGTCCCTTTCACTGGCAGCAAACCTCTCTTGGACCCCAGATCCTGTCTCTAATGCCAAACTCCTCAAACCCTAGACCCTCCTTGGACTCCAAGATTCTTATCCTCCCACCTCGGACTCTTCTTCCGACCCCAGACCCCTTTCGACCTCGGACTCTGCCGTCACCCCCCCCGCCCCGCCCCCCAGCCCTAGCCAGCCCTGCTTCATCTACAACCTTCTTCATTCATTTCGAGGCCCCTCCTTGAACGTCTCTGGATGTCAGATCCTTCCCTGGACCCTTGACATTTCTCTGACTCCTCTTTCAATCACAACACCTTCTGGGAACCCTGACCTGTCAGCATAGGGCAATGAACCCAAATTTGAGCGTGTATTAGGATCTTTAAAAGTGGATCCCTAGATTCCACTCTAAAGATCATGACTTAGTTGGCAGGGATGGGGTCTCTAGAACCTACATATACCGTCATTTAAGGAGTTTTCTGTTTTTTCCTTTTTCTTTTTAGGGCCATACGTGTGGCATATAGAAGTTCCTAGACTAGGGATAGAATCGGAGCTGTAGCTGCCGGCCTACACCACAGCTCCAGGCGATATCGGATACTGAACCCACTGAGTGAGGCCAGTGATGGAACCCACATCCTCATGGATACTACTCGGGTTCTTAACCCGCTGGGCTACAACAGGAACTCCCTAAAGAGTTTTTGACATGGTCTAGAAAGGATGCCCCCCCCCCTTTTTTTGCATTTTAGTGCCGAACCGGCAGCATATGGAGGTTCCCAGGTCCATTCGGAGCTGTAGCTGCCCGCATAAGCCACAGCCACAGCAAAACAGGATCTGAGCTGTGTCTGCGACCTACACCACAGCTCAGGGCAATGCCAGTCCTTAACCCACTGAGCGAGGCCAGGGATTGAACCCGTATCCTCATGGATTCTAGTCAGGCTCTTAACTGCTGAGCCACGAAGGGAACTCCTGGAAAGGATGATGACAGGAGTGGGCGGAGTGGGGGAGGATAGAAAGGTGGGGAATGGGTCTAAAGTCCTGATGTCTGGGTTCTATTCCCTGGGCTACTGCTTACAAACTATGATCTTGAGCTAAATAATATCATTGAGTATTGGTTTCTTCATCTGTGAAATGGAGAGAATAACAATATCCATCTTTGGGTTATGAGGACTGAATAACATGTGGAAAGCTTTTAGTATATGGCTTGATACTACTCAATAAATGACATAATAATTATTATAATTATAATTATTTCCTTAATCTTGTGGATCCTCATCTCATCCAACCCGATCCATCCTCTTCCCGCTCTGAGGAATTCCACCTACACCATAACTTGCACTATTATCACATCTCCAAGGATGGATTACTTGTTTCCTCTTTTATTAAATCTCTTGTCCAAACTTCCATTTCACAGTCCACAGAGAAAGGAAGGGGGCTTGTTAAGCCCCTGGCCACATGTTCCCTCCTTCCCCAACCTCAGACTCCAGGCTCAGAGAGGACCTGGACCACCTGAAAATCTGTTAACATCTTCAGTGCTACCTGTAGATAGCAGAGAGCAGTAGTGTGTTGGGAACAGCTTTAGGGCTTGCGGGAAGGGCTGGGGAAATGGTAGACGGAGAGGCCTGCCTAGAAATTTGTGTGTAGGATGGGAAGATGACCATTTATGCTGGGACTGTGTGCAACTGCATGTGTCTTTCTCTCCACAGAGAAGTTCATATGTCCACAGTGAGGTCCACAGGGACCTCATGCTTCAGTGAAGTCTGATACCTTGAGTAGGGCCTGTTCCTCTGTAAATGAGGTCTGTGTCCCCTCAGTGGTGTGCATTCCCTCACAGTAGTAAGGTGCCCTTCAGTGGGGCTGAATCCTCTTTGTGGGATCCATGTCTCTTTAGTAAAGTCTATATCTTTTATATCTCTTAGGAGAAAGCCCAGAAGGGTCAGTGACCTTCAGTGCCATTCATATCCTATCAACAGCCTTTCGGTGAGATCTAAGATCACTCAGTAAGATTTCTGCTCCCTTAATGGAGTCCTTGTGCCATCAGCGAAATGTGTGCCCCTTTAGTGCAAGTAATGCCTCCTCAGTGAAGTACCTGTCCTCCCAGTGGGGTCCATGTCTATTCATTGAGGTCTGTATCCCTTCAGGGAGCCCTAAAACTCTTCCCTCAGGATTAGGTAGGCTCTGGATCATAGGTCTGACCATGGGATGGGGGGCAGTGCTTGTTTTTTCCATTTAGGTTGTGCTGGGCTTGAGTTTAGCTAGATAAAGAACAAGGGAGCAGGTGGGAAGAGAGGCTGAACCAGATGGGGTCCTGTGTAGGCTTCAGTAAGTGGGGACTGCTTGCTTTGAGCCTCTGAATCATTCTTGGAGTTAGATATTTAAGGATCTTTCCTGCCTTGACAGCAAGTCTGTGAACCGATGGGTGGAGTGGTCCCTTCTTGGTGGTGAGTACAGGTGCGAGATAAGGGTCCTGGCTGGCCTCTCCTTTCTGGAGTGGAAGGGCTAGAGGGAAGCCAGAGGTATTTGAGCTCAGGTGTGGTAGGGGAGGCGTCTTTTGGTAAATAAGAGACCAGGAAGGAAAGAAAGGGAAGTGATTCCTTCTGTTTGCATACCCTTTGTCATTTTACAAGCCACAGCTTCAGCCAAATGAGGCTGGTAAAAAACAAAACAAAACCTAGAGTCAGGACCTAGGTTTGGTTCTAACATGGTCGTGGGTTTTCTTTGTGACCTTGTTCAAGGTCCTCCCTTCCCCCGAGTTTACCATTTATGCAATGAGGAGATGGGTTTATTAGCAAAGACCTGAAGGCACCTGCTAGTCTTCACTCAGTCTTTGGATGGAAATTTGTGCAGTCAGGGAAAGTAAAGACCTGTCCTCAGGGGTGGGAGAAAAATCTGAGTTTACTTAGTGTAGGGGATAGTTCCCCTAGCGGAAGGGTGTCACACGGAAAGGACCCCCTCCTGGCTTTTCCACTCTGTGGGGTGACAGGCTTGTGCAATCAGACCACTGGGCGGCTCCACGATAGGTCTAACCCAACTCAGCTCGTTAACCCAGCTCTTTCCAGCTCGAGTCCCGCCCTAACCCAGTTCCAAGATCCCACCCAACCCTGGTCACTCCATGGTCCAGCCTCCTCTCCTGTCACATCCAGCCTCGCCACTCCCCGTCACTCCATGGGCCCACCCTCTCTCCTGTTACGCCCGGCCCCCCCTTTCCGTAAGTCGGCTCCGCCCCACCTAGCAAGGTTCCCCTTGTCCCTATCGGTTTCTTTGCTAGCCCTGGTCCCACCCCCTGGGACGCCCGGCTCAGTTCTTCGGGACGCGCAACACCCGGGTAGGCCTAAGCCACGCCTCTGCCGTCAGGCCCCTCCCCTTCTCTTAAGGCCCCGCCCTTCGGTCGGCTTGTTTTCCCCGCCTGAGCGCCTGAGGCAACAGCCAAGGCGGGTTCTGTGCAAGGAACTTGAGGCAATGGGGCTTCCTGAAGAGCGGGGCCGGAGCGGCCGCGGGAGCAGAGCCCGGGAGGAGGCTGGAGACCATAGCCGGGCTCGGAGTTGGTCCCCGCCGCCCGAAATCGTCCGTTCCGCGCACGTCCCCTCGCTGCAGCGTTACGGAGAGCTGCACCGGCTCTCCGTGGAGCACCCGCAAGGTGAGGCCCTGCCCGGGCGGGCCTGAGGGACGTCAGGGAGGAGAGTGGGGTTCACAGGGGAGTGAGGAGTTGGGAGCATTCTGTGGGGAAATGGGGTTCCGTGGAGAGATAAGGGTTCTTTGGGGAAGCTGGGGTTCCCTTGGAAAGTTGAAGGATCCGTGCGCAGACAGCGGTTCTTTGAGGATATGGAAAAGGGGTTCCGGGAGGAGAGGGGGGTTCTCAGAGAAGGAGAGTTCTGTAGGACGTAAGGGCTCCCTAAGGTCTGGGGAGTTCCTTGGCGACTTGGGGGTTTCGTGAGGAGACAGGAGAGTCAAAGTGTCCTGGAGAGAGTTCCTCAGGTGAGGAGACAGGTTCTTAGAGGCGCCTTGAGGGCAGGCGGGCTACGGGAGAACTTTCTCTGCACCCTTTCACACCAGTCCCGCCATTGCCTCCTGACACCTTTGACCCTGTTAGTCTCCACTGCAGAAGGGCAGTAACCGGGCTGGGTCGCATCCTGGGGTCCTCAAATGAGTATGGAGTCCCAGATCTATTTTTAGTATTTTAGAAATCCCAATGGAACCTAAGGTATGAGACTGAACAAGTCACAAAAATGTTGTCTTTTAAAATAATTGGGACTGGGATTGTAATCACTCAAGAGATTCAGATAGATAGTTCTATGAATATGTAAGGAATATGTATAGTTTAGGAATATGTAAGGAAAATTCTCTGTCTTTGCGGTCAAGCTAGGTGAGGAGTCACAAGTATAGCTGAGTTGGGAGCAGCATGATGTTGGCAGTGGGACAAGCCTGAGCCACTGTATCAAACCCAGAAAAATCTAGATTTAGATCCTGGCTCTGCTACTCATTGACTGTGTGGTCTTCCGCAGAGTTAAACACCTGTCTGAAATTCCTTTTCTTTACCTATGAGAGAGAGGTAATAATAACTGCCTCATGGGTTGTTTGAGGGCTAAAGTGAGTACTAAGTAAATTGTGCATTATAGAGTGCCTGATGCACAGCAATATCTAAATAGTGGTTAGGAGGCACTCCCCCGTTGTGGCACAGCAGAAATGGACCCAACTAGTATCCATGAGGATGCGGGTTCCATCCCTGGCCTTGCTTAGTGGGTTGGGGACCCTACATTGCTGTGGCTGTGGTGTAGGCCCACAGCTGTAGCTCCGATTCGACACTTAACCTGGGAACTTCCATATGCTGCAGGTGCGGCCCTAGAAAGGAAAAAAAAAAAAAAAAAAGCAGTTAGTTTGAAACCAATAAAAATGTGGATGAAGCAGTTACTGAGTAATGCAAGATAAGACTGTGTAGAGTGATTGTCTGCTGCAGGCAGTGTCCAAATTTGAGTCTTTACACCTTTTTTTTCTTCAGATGTTCATGTAAATATCTATTGAATACATTTGCCTACATAGAGACCATCTTACTACTTATTAATTTTTACCTCATCCTAGACAAAAATTACACTTAAAAAAGTCAGTTGGTTGATAATTCTTTCCTTGTCAGAAGTTTCTAGTCTTTACAAAAGAATTCACAATAGCCTTCCTTTAATGGGAAATGATCCAATATCTTTTTTTTTTGGTCACACCGGCAGCATATGGAAGTTCCCCACCCAGGGATCAAATCCGAGCCTCAGCTATGACCTCTGCCACAGCTGTGGCAACATGGGTTCCTCAACCCACTGCACCATGCAGGAACTCCTAAATGTCTTTAAATAAAAACACAATAGCATGAAGCTTTTATAAAACAAACCTAGGAGTTCCCGTCGTGGCTCAGTGGTTAACGAATCCGACTAAGAACCATGAGGTTGCAGGTCCGATCCCTGACCTTGCTCAGTGGGTTAAGGATCCTGCGTTGCCGTGAGCTGTGGTGTAGGTTACAGACGGGGCTCAGATCCCACATTGCTGTGGCTGTGGTGTAGGCCGAAGGCTACAGCTCCGATTAGACCCCTAGCCTGGGAACCTCCATAGGCCACGAGTGTGGCCCTAGAAAAGGCAAAAAGATGAAAAGATTAAAAAAAAAAACACACCTACAACACACACCTGTATCTACCAACCATCCTAGGATTCTGACTTCTTGGGATAAGACCATGTTTTTGTTGGGTTTCTCTTGGAATAAAAACCAATTAATATATTGGCCCAGTAATGATATCATATCTTCATTTTTCCAATGGAGACTTCCCGGTCAGCTCTCAGAAAGGTGATTTAATCTATAGTCTTACTTCCTAATCTAAAATCACTTTCAGGTCAGATGTTCCTCAGCTTGTTTCTTTTTTTTTTTTTAATTGAAGTATAGTTGATTTACAATGTGTTAGTTTCAGGTGTACATGCAAGTGATTGTTATACACATATATACATATACATTCTTTTTCAGATTCTTTTCTTTTATAGGTTATTACAAAATATTGAGCATAATTTCCTTTGCTACAGTGGACCCTTTTTGGTTATCTGTTTTTAAATAAAAACACAGGGTAATAACATAGGGTATATGTTAATCTCAAACTCCTAATTTATTTCTTTCCTCCCCCCTCAGTCTTCCTTTCACTTCTCCTCTCTCTATTTTCTCCTGTCATGAGTTCATCTGTTTCCCAGAAGTGAGCTATTTTTTTTAATTAAGTTCCCTGTGTACAAGGTTATATTTCTACTTCCGTATACATCCGAGTGTGATCACCACCAGAAATTTAGTTTCCATCCATCACCATGCAGTTGACCCCCTTTACTCATTTCACTCTAACCCTCTTCCCCTCTGGTAACCACCAATGGGTTCTCCGTATCTACATATTTGTTTTTGTTGAGTTTGATTTGTTCATTTATTTTATTTTGTTTGTTTTTTGTATTCCACATATGAATGAAATCATATGCTATTGGACCTTGTCTGACTCTGTCTGAAATGGCAAGATTTCATTTTTTATATATATGGATATCATGTATCCATATATATATAAATATGTATCTACTGATATTACATCTTTATCATTTATCAATGGACACTTAGGTTGCTTCCATATCTTGGCTATTTATTATAAATAATACTGCAATGAACATAGGTGTGCATATATTTTTTCAAAATAGTGTTTCTGTTTTCTTCAGAAAAATACCCAGACGTGGAATTGCTGGATTGTAAAATAGTTCTATTCTTATTTTTTTGAGGAATCATCATACTCCAAACTTGCTGCACCAATATATATTCCCACCAACAATGTATGAGGGTTTCTTTCTCTCTACATTCTCTTCATCTTCCCTTTGTTATAATAGCCATTCAGATGTGTGTGAGGTGATATCTCATTGTGGGTTTATTTGTTTGTTTTTTTACAGCCACACCTGCAGCATATGGAAGTTCCTGGTCCAGGGGCTGAATCAGAGCTGCAACTGAGGCCTATGCTACAGTCATGGCAGTGCTGGATCTGAGCCATTTCTGTGATCTATGCTGCAGCTTGGGGCAATACTGGTTAGGGACCCAGGTTTGATCCCTAACCCACTGAGTGAGGCCAGGGATCAAACCTATAGGGTTCTTAACCCACCAAGCCACCTGTGAACTCCCTCATTGTAGCTTCGATTTGCATTTGCCTGATGATAAGACATCTTCTCCCCAGGGGTGAGCTATTATCTTCACAATAACTCCTATTCTATATAGTTAGTTCTGTATCCAGGATCTTACTTACATTCTAGTCTCAAATTTCATAGGTCTGTGGAGCATTTTATTCATACACCCTGATGTTATACCATATTTAACATGACTATGACTCCGATTTTCCAAATTCCCTCCCAAACCTGCTCTCCTCCCTAATTTTCTAGTCCCTGTCAATGGCACTATCCCAAATCTTATCTGTATATCTTATTTATTTATAGATTGCTTACAGTTTATTAAGCACAAATTCTGTTTGATTTGATGTAGAGACTGTTAATCCCCATTTTACAGAGAAGGAAACTGAAGTTTAGAGCAGTTAACTAAATTATACAAGGTCACAGTGGTGGAGCTGAGATTTGAACTAGATAGTTTTGACTGTAGAACCTATACTCCCAATAGCTATGTTGTTCCTTTTCCCTGATCCTACAGTCTGCCATTCACCAAATTCTGTTAAATACTCTTTCACAATGTCTCTGGGGCAACAAGGTTGGCAGTGTTTCTGCAGTGCTAGGATGCAGTTTCTTCTCTGGACAGGCACAGTGGGTTAAAGGATTCTGCATTGCTGCAGCTCCAGCATAGATCACAGTTGTGACTCGAATCTTATCCATGTGGCCCAGGAACTCCATATGCACTGCAGGCGGCCAAAAAAAAAAAAAAAAAAGAAGGTCTCTCAGGTCACCTTTTCTTCTTCTTCCACTCCCACCATTCTCATAGACCTGCAGCATACAAAAGTTCCTGGGCCAGGGGTGAAACCTGTGCCACTGCAGTGATGTTGGATCCTTAACCCACTGAGCCACCAGGGAACTCTACTCTATAAACCCTTTTAATTCAAGGAAGCAGCCTCCTAATTGGTTTTTTCTCTTCCCTAGTCTCACTCGTCTCCAATATTTCTGATAGATTTATCTGAACACTATTTTACTGATATGGAAAAACTACTTTCATATGTCACTTCAAAAACTTTGAATATTTCCCTATTTCCTAGAGTTTCAAATTAAAATTTTGCCTTTCTTTCAAAGTCTCTGGATAACTAGCCCATCCCATTTCTTTATTCTTTTTTTTTCTTTTTGTCTTATCTAGGGCCGCATCTGCGGCATATGGAGGTTCCCAGGCTAGGGGTCTAATGGGAGCTATAGCTGCTGGCCTTCACCACAGCCACAGCAATGCGGGATCCGAGCTGCATCTGTGACCTACACCACAGCTCACGGCAACGCCGGATCCTTAACCCGCTGAGCAAGGCCAGGGATCGAACCCGCAACCTCATGTTTCCTAGTCGGATTTGTTAACCATTGAGCCACGACGGGAACTCCCATTTATGTATTCTTATCTTCCACTATTCTCTATCTCATTCTAGAGTAGGTCATTCTTATCAATATACTGGACACACAAAAGTTTCTTTCCCATCTCCTTGCTGTTACCGATTTCCTTCTGTTGCTTTCTACCTAGTCAGACCCCACCAATTCCACAGAGCATGTCATGATCATCCCAGTCCATATTCATCTTTTCCTCTTCTAAACTTCTTCAGTACTTAGAATGTGTGCCTAGGAAATATCTGGAGTTCAGTAGCTCCACCAGGGGAAAAAAAAAAAGCACAAAAATTAAGTGGTTGTATCCCACTCTTGGGCATATATCTGGACAAAACCTTCCTTGAAAAAGACACATGCACCTGCATGTTCATTGCAGCACTATTCACAATAGCCATCCAATGGTGGACAAATGATTGGATTAAGAAGATGTGGTATATAAATACAATATAATACTACTTAGCCACGAAAAAGAACAAAATAATGTCATTTGCAGCAACTTGAATGAAACTAGAGACTCTCATACTAAGTGAAATAAGTCAGAATGAGAAAGACAAATACCATATGATATCACTTATATATGCAATCTAATAAAGGCACAAATGAACCTTTCCACAGAAAAGAAAATCATAGACATGGAGAACAGACTTGTGCTTACCAAGGGGGAGGAGGAGGGAGTGGGATGATTTGGGAATTTGGAGTTAATAGATGCAAACTATTGCCTTTGGAATGGATAAGCAATGAGATCCTGCTGTATAGCACTGGGAACTATGTCTGGTCACTTGTGATGGAGCATGATAATGTGAGAAAAAGAATGTATACATGCATATGTAACTGGGTCATCTTGCTGTACAGTAGAAAATTGACAGAACACTGTAAACCAGCTAAATGGAAAAAAATCATTATAAATAAAAAAATAAGTGATTATAAAACTTATATGTGATTCATAAATAATTTTACATAATCCGTGCCTACTGTTGTCACTTAAAAATATTTTTGATTATACATATACTCAGTGTAGTTGTAACAACCTGGACTTTAGACTTAGGTCTGATTTTGTATTCTGGTTTCTAGCCGTATGATTCTTGGGAGACTTTCCTTTGTTTCCTGAGCTTCAGTTTTCTAATCTATAAAATTAGGATAATTAATGTATACTTCATAGGACTATGTAAAGATTAAATGAGATTAGCCCAGTCCTTGGACATTAATGACATTCACTAAAATGCCATTCCCATTTGTTCTCAATTTATGACCATTTAACATTCTATTGTATCACTACAAATATTGCTAATTTTCATCACTATTTTCATTGTTGGCCTTTAGAGTTGTTTCTAGGTTCACTGTTATAAATAGTGTTAGTATAAACATCTCTTTAGTAATCACTCCCCCCCCCCTTTTCTTAGAGTGTGTTCCTCATAGTTAGTAGATGAAAAGTTATAAAAAACTTTATGGCTCTTGTCAGGCATTGCCCTGCTGTTCAGTAAGATTGTGCCAATTTCTTACAGTGTTGTTATCATATAAGAGTAATTGTGTCCTAGGGCCACTCGGGCACTGGGTTTAATCCTTTTTTCAGTCTTTGCTAGTTTTATAGGCATATAATGGCACCTTGGGGTTGATTTAATTTGGGTTTCTTTAATTCATTGCAGGTTGTACACCATGTGATTTAGCTTTCAATTATATTGTCTTGTACATTCAAAAATATTTTGTTAGTCTTATCTCTCTAACCAGATTGTATAGACTAAATCATTTACCTGTATAATTTCTTTTATCAGCAAAACGAGGGGTTGATAACATCCAGCGTTCCTTCCATTGTTATGGTTCTGGGTATCTCTCTCTCCTCTAGCTCCTGATCTAGTACTGAGATTATCCTCCATATTCAACATTCCACAGTCACATGTTTAAGCTGTGGAGTACCTTTTCTTCAGAGTAGCAAGAGCAGTCAAGCAGATACTTCAAGATTGTATATCTGATCATGTCCCTCTCCTTATTAAAATCCTGCAATGGCTTTTCACTGCTCTTAGGGTAAATAATCTGCCCAGTTTATGCACTGATTCCGCTCATTGCTTCAGCCTGAGGGATTTCCTCAACTTATACCCTTGGTTCTTTTCTGTTCCATATTAATGTTTTTCCTGATTGGGGAGTGGAGAAAAACTCCAATTTCATCTTTCAGGTTTTAGCAACAATGTCTTCCTCAGGGCCGTTCAAATCTTGACCTAGTAAATGTGTAACCTTGGGCAAATTATTTAACCTCTTTGAGATTTGGTTTTCAAATCAATAAAATAAGAATGAAAATAAGGCCTACTTCCTAGGGTTGTAGTAAGAACTAAATGACATAAGGCATTCAAGGAGCTTAAAGCAACATCTGGCACGCAGCAAATAACACTTGCGCAAGTAGTAACAGGAGAAAGATACTCATTAAATAATTGCGGAGAGTGAAGGAACAAATTAAGCTTTCCATGTCATGGAAGGCTCTGTGGGTAAAGGATTTCTTCTTTTCATTAATTAACTCATTTAAAAAGTTGCTATGCACTAGGCATTGTGGTAGGCACTGAGTGGCTACAATTTGAACAGATGGTACAATATGAAAAATGGAGTGGCAGTTTTGAGAAGGGAGGTAGGAAATTTGAGTCAAGATTCAACCCATGGGAATAGAAGATGGTTTAGGAGAATAACGGGTGATAAGATTTGATAGGTAAGAGGGATCATGTGGTAGGTCCTAAAGAACGGGGCAGAGAAGTTGTGACTTGGTCCCCTGAATAGATTGGTGAGCCATCTGAGGATAAATATGCCTGAGAAACTAAGTGATGTCTTGGCTTCCTTTTCTGTTGCAGAGTTTTGGGGAGACATTGCCAAGGAATTTTACTGGAAGACCCCATGTCCTGGTCCATTCCACCAGTACAATTTTGATGTGACTAAAGGGAGAATCTTCATTGAGTGGATGAAAGGGGCCACCACCAACATCTGCTACAATGTGCTGGATCGAATTGTCCATGAGAAGAAACTTGGTGATAAAGTTGCTTTTTACTGGTAAAAACATCTATTTTATACCCTGTGCCAGATAAAAAGTCACCTTCATATTTTACAGTGTTTCATAGTTCACAAAGTACCTTAAAATCTATGAATTCATTTGGTGCTTACAACAACCCAGAAGAATAAGCAAAGTATCATTAACTTAATGTCTCAAGTGAGGAAAAATACCTTATGAAAGTTAAAATTGACTTCCCTAAAATCATGTTACTAGTACGTGACAGAACTGACATTCAGAGCCAAATGTCCTGACTTCTAGTCTAGTGTTCTCAGTTTATAGTTGGAGAGGGACAAGGTGAGAGAGTAAATGGAAGCAAATAGGACTAAGTAGCTTTCTTTCTCTTTCTTGCTTTGAGAGAAAAATGGATATTGGATTTTTTACTACCACTACCACTGTTATCTGCATTACTTTGATTAGCTATATGCCAGACAGACACTATGCTCAAGTGCTTAACAAATATTATTTTGTTCGATGCTTACAACAACAAAGAATACATTGTTTATTTTTCTCATTTTACATGTGTGAAAACTGAAATTCTGAGATGTAAATAAATGACTTATCTGAAGTCATACTAGCAGTGGGAAACAGGGCTGAAATTCAAACCCAGGTAATGTAAGTCCAGAGTTTATACTCTTAACCATGACACCATATGATCCTTCTAATTTCTTGTATTAGTCTCAACAGCTTTGCAAAGTAGGCATTCTTAGCTTCATTTTATAGGTGAAGAAATGAAGCATGCATCTGTGCTTCATAGTGAATATGGTCATAGTGAATACGGTCATAACTGGTAGAGCTTATTTGATTCCTTGCTTTTAACAGGAGGCCATACTGCCTCTGAAGTTGACACTGAGACTCTCTCCTCCTAGCAGCATAGCTTAGAGGAGGTATTCCTAAATTGAATCTAAAATAGGACTTTGAAGTTCCAGTTATTAAGGTGTTGCTTCTGCCACCAACTATGAGCGATTTGAGAATTGATCTATTTCTTTTTAAGTGAGCCAGTAGGAACAGTTTGGTATTTCATGGAAGAGTTAAATTGGTGCTCAGGAAAAATTTTCCCAGTCTGTGTGATATATTGAAAAAGCTGTAACCTAAGAGATAGGAAATTCAGATTCTCATTCCAGCTCTGCCATTCAGTCAGTTTCCTCATCCATAAAGTGGGGATAATATTCTACCCTTATCTTCATCACTAATTATGAGAATCAAATAAAATGATGTTGTAAAAGCATTTATTTATTGGAAAACACTACAAATATGAGTCGTCTGTTATCATATTACCGTTTGTCAACTTGGGGTCACTTTGCCACTGAAATTTGTGGTCTGTTGTCTTTTGAGACTTTGTTTAGCTTCTACCCTGGGACTTTATGCTCGAGCTCCAGCTGACACTTGGGCCCACCTCCTAAGTTCTTTAGGGATCAGAAATCCTTTATCTTTTTTTTTTTTTTGTCTTATCTAGGGCCGCACCCGCGGCATATGGAGGTTCCCAGGCTAGGGGTCTAACAGGAGCTATAGCTGCCAGCCTTTGCCACAGCCACAGTAACGCGGGATCCGAGCCACGTCTGCAACCTACACCACAGCTCACGGCAATGCCAGATCCTTAACCCACTGAGCAAGGCCAGGGATTGAACCTGCAATCTCATGGTTCCTAGTTGGATTCGTTAACCACTGAGCCACGACGGGAACTCCCAGAAACTCTTTAAAGATCTGCACAGGAGATGCTTTGGTCTAAATTTGTTCCCTGGTCTGAAATAATTCAGGTGCATGATGAAAGACTGAAAAAACAGAGGCCAGAATTGTTCAACCACTGGAGATTGCTGCAGAATCTTGAGGCCCTTCTTTCTAGCTCTCCTACCATCATACCTGAATAGAGCCAGTCTTCATATTTGTAAATGAAGGGAGTAGATTTGATCAGTGTTTTCCCAAGAATGCTCTAGGAATCACTAATTACTAGAGATATTGGCAGGGGCTTCTTGACTCGTGAAACAAATGAGTCTGAGAAACACTACATAATAAATTACCTTTGTGGGATTCCCAGTATGTATTAATATAGTAAAGCCTCTAAGAAGTCCTATGGTAAAGACACTTAATTAACTTAGACATGGGGTTTCCAAAGTTTGAGCCCCAAACACTTTTTGCAGCCTGCTATTAACATCACAAGAAGCAGGAAGTTCTCTTGTGGTGCAGTGGGTTAAGGATCCCAAGTTGCTGCTGTGGCAGCTGTGGTGCAGGCCCAACTGGGACGCAGGTTCAATACCTGGCCTGGGAACTTCATTTTTTTTTGCCTTTTTGCCTTTATGTAGAGCCACACCGCGGCATATGGAGGTTCCCAGGCTAGGGGTCTAACAGGAGCTGTAGCCGCCGGCCTTCGCCACAGGCACAGCAATGAGGGATCCGAGCCGCCTCTGCAACCTACACCACAGCTCACGGCAACGCCGGATCCTTAACCCACTGAGCAAGGCCAGGGATCGAACCCACAACCTCACGGTTCTTAGTCGGATTCGTTAACCACTGAGCCACGAAGGGAACTCCTGGCCTGGGAACTTCAACACACACACAGAAAAGAAAAAAAATCACAAGAAGCAATATTCCATGGAGCACCAATTTGGGAAGCACTTGATTATATAATCCCTGTATTTATTCCAGTGCAAAATTCTTTATCTCTATACAAGACGTTTTCACTCCACTTTTACATTGGTCATTCAACCAACAAGAATTTTTAAAGATATTGGGTACTCAGCCCTATGTTAGGTGTTATGGTACAGGGGTAAGAAGAGTAGGGACAAGTATCACATGGGCCATTATTATTCATTTCTCAAGCTACAAATAAATCATGTTTGTTACAAGAAAGTAAAGTGCAAATATGCCAGATATTTGGTTACTTCCCTTTTTTACCTCCATATTTTAAAATAATATGCTTATATTATGATTTCTTCATTTTTTGAAGCAAGTATTGACTTCCTTTAAGATAGATGAGAATTCAGTTCGTGATACTCCTCCAATGTCTTTCTCTTATCTTCTCAATATAATTATAGCTCTGTTTTTCGGTTAATTTAAATTCAATATTTATTTAAGAGTGATATATCATGATTGCATTTCCTTTTATGTACAGATCTTTTTTCCTCTGAATCTAAAAATTGTCTACCATTTTTTACACTATTTGCCTTTATCATATATTCAATATTTTTCAAACTCTCTATCATATAATTTACTCTTTGAAGTCTTCTTTTTCCCCTTTGTCCTTTGTCTTGGCACTCACTTTCTTCCTGTTCTAATTTTTAATTTTTTTTTTTAAATGGCAACTTTTCAGTGATTTGCCCCAGTTGATGATACTTCTTATGGAGTCACAGTATGACTTTGTTTTCAAGCTAGACATTTAGATAGCTATAGAGGCATTAGCAAACCACATTTGTAGGTTATTTCTTATTTTAGGGCATGTTTTATATTTATGCTAAAAGAATCCACAAAGGAATTAGTGCTGTTAGGAAAGTACTCCAATTAGCCAAAATAGAACAATATTAAGGAAGAATCTGGCCTTTTACTTTTGGCTTGACATACTGTAAATATTCACGGAATAATAGTATTTTTAGAACCGGAAGTGACTGGTTGGTTGGTTTGTTTGGTCACGCCCATGACACGTGGAGGTTCCTGGGCCAAGGATTGAATCTGAGCTACAGCTGCGGCTGCGGCAATGCTGGATCCTTTATCCCACTGCACTGGGCTGGGGATCAAACCTGAAACTGCAGCAACCTGAGCCGCTGATGTCAGATTCATAACCCACTGTACCACAATGGGAACTCCTGAAGTGACTGTTTTAGAGTCCATCTAGGTCAACTCTCTTCATAGATAGGTAGATTAAGGATCAGAGAAGCCAAGTGATTTGCTTAATAGTGATAAACCTGCTTGAAGACAGAGCTGAGATTAATCCCAGGTATCCTCACTCCTATTCAGCTACTCTTTTTACCATATGATACTACAGTGGACACTTGAATACCTCAAGGGTTAGAGAGACAAACCCTTGCACCATCCAATCTGCATGCAACTTATAGTTGGCCCTCTGTATCCAAGGTTCTGAGTCTATAGATTTAACCAACAGCAGATCATGCAGTATTGTAGTATTTACAGTTGAAAAAATTCTGCATATAAGTGGATTCGTGTAGCCCAAACCCATTGTCATTCAAGGGTCAACTGTACTTCATTATTCTAGTTGTGCAGTACTTGGTTGTGAGTGGTGAAAAAAGAAATTAGTCGTACTGTTAAGTTAAATTAATTTGCTTAAAAAATAAAATGTGTTATTAGGTTTAAATGGCCCAAACCCTTTAATAAATGTAAAATAGATTTAATTCTTTGGAAAGACCAAATAGGCTGATGTGAAGCAGCCTAAAAGCAATTATGGGCCAACTGCAAAAAGCTGCTTTTACAAATAGTTCACAGAAGGGAGAAAGCATTTGCAGTGAGGCAGTGTAACATAAAAATTAGGAGAATGGGTTTTGGTGTCAAACTAACCTGATTTGAGTCCTGTTTCTGTCACTAACTAGTTTTCTGATTTTGTACAAGTTACTTAGTCTTTATGAGCCTTAGTTTTCTCAACTGTAAAATGTACATAAACAGGTTCTTTGTTTTAGTTTTTTCTTTTTTGGCCACTCTGAGGCATATAGAGTTTTGGCATATGGAGTTCCTGGGCCAGGGATCAGGTCCAAGCTGCAGCTGTGGCAATACCACCAGATCCTTTAACCCACTGTGATTTAACTCATTGTACCTGGCTGGGGATCAAACCTGCATCCTGATGCTGCAGAGATACAGCCTATCCTGCTGCACCACAGCGGAACTCCAGATAAATAGTTTTTATCTCCTAGATAAAACTTGGATAGGATTGAAAAGGATAACAAACCCATGTCTAATTCCTGGCACATTAAAATCTCTCAATATATATTAGCCCCCATTATTATTATATTGGGATAGTGAAATGACCAAGTCTGTCTAGAGTAAAGGGTTTATGCAGAGAACAATTTATTCGTTCAATACTTATTAAGAAAGTACTATGTACCGGGCACTATTCTGAACAAACTCCCTCCCCTCATGGAGGTTATATATATACCAGCATAAGGAGACAGACAATAAACAAACAAACAAACCAATAAATATATGACAAGTAGGGATAGGTGCTGTAGAAAAATACAAAGCCATGTAAAGAAAGGGAATGACAACAAAGAGTGGGGATTGATAAGGGAACCACTCTCTGATAAAGGTGACATTTGAGCAGAGATATAAAGGAAAAAATGGAGAGTGCCATGCACATTGTTGGATGGGGAAAAGGAAATATTGCAAGTATATGGAAGAGCAAATGCAAAGGTTTTGAGACAGGAGTGTTCTGCTGCCTGGCATGTTTGAATACTAGCTAGGAAATTAGTGTAGCTGAAGCAGTATAAGCTAGAAGAACAGAGAGTAGTAGGGAATGAGGTCAGGAGGACACTAGATTGTGTAGAACCTTGAAAGACTTCTGGGTTTTATTCATAGTGAAATGGAGAACCACTGGACAATCTTGAGCATAGAGGTGACAATGGTTTGACTTATATTTAGAATCTATCTTTGTATTGAGAATAGACTGTAGAAGGGCAAGAGTGGAAACACTAAGACCTATTATGAGGCCATTATAGAAATACAGGTGAACATTGATGATGATTTAGACTTTGGTAGTATACTGAAGGTGGTTAGAAGTGGTCAAAATTTGGATCTGTTTTGAGTGAAGAGCCCGTGGAATTTGCTGACTTGGATTGGATATGAGGAGTGAGAGAAAGAGGAGTCAAGGTTGTCTTCAACAGTGGATGAGGTCCAGGAATGGAACATCTTGACTATTTTTGGAGACCTATGAAGAGACTTTATGTAACAGAATGATGTGGTCACAGCTGGGCTTAAGATTAATCTGGATTTATATGGAAGTTGGAGTGTAAAGAGAACTGGGTGTTTTGTTGTTCAGGATGGAGATGCCTGAAGTGGGATATTGCTGGTGGGAATGGTATGAATAATGAGATTTTAGAATAATTTAGAGCAACGAAACCAACATAAGTAACTGGGTGTGTAGATGATGGGGAAACAGGCAGAGAAAGTGGGAGAGAAGTGTCAAGGGTCCCCTTAGTTTATTTAACACTTTACGTCTTTCAGGGAGTTCTCGTCGTGGCTCAGTGGTTAACGAATCCGACTAGGAACCATGAGGTTGCTGGTTCGATCCCTGGCCTCACTCAGTGGGTTAAAGATCCACTCAGTGGGTTAAGGATCTGGCGTTTCTGTGAGCTGTGGTGTAGGTTGTAGATGTGGCTCGGATCCCGTGTTGCTGTGGCTGTGGCGAAGGCTGGCGGCTACAGCTCTGATTAGACCCCTAGCCTAGGAACCTCCATATGCCATGGGTGTGGCCCTAAAAAGACAAAAGACAAATATGTGTATGTATATATGTATATATATACACATATATATATACCATTTGACCCTTGTACAATGTAGGTTTGAACTGCATGTATTTGCTTATATGCAGATATTTTTCAACAGTAAATACTACAGTACTGCATGATCTGTGGCTGGTCAATCGGCAGATATGGAGGAATCAAGGATAGGGAGGGGTGAGTGCAGTTATATGCAGATTCACCCCCACATTGTTAAAGAGTCAACTGTACTTGCTAAGGAAAAACACTCATTTGAGAAAGAAGGTGGTCTCAGACCATCCTCTTCCCCTCTCTGGGCCTTCCCTTTGTAGGAATGGTGGGAGATGAACTACTGATACTCTGCATGATCCCTTTAGCACTGATATTTCAGGATTCTATGACTGTTTCTGAAGAGGAAGTGGTTTTTAGAAGTTCTTTTGCAACCTGTAGTGACTATGGCGACTCAGTAGGCAGACTGGGCTTCTGCTGAAATGGCGAAAGAAAGGGAGAATTTTAGAAGGTTTGAGGTAAAAAGGCTGAGGAAGAGAGTATATGCTTTCCTTGCTGGGTCGCATAAACACTTTAAGCTTATGGCAGATATGTGGAGAAATAACTACTGCTGGGAACAGTCTTCCTTCACTTGCATCAGGAGGGCAGATGGTGGAGGAGGACTGGATGGTTTCATCTTTTACATGGACTTCTAATTTTCTTCTCTCACTTCTCCCTGAGTTTCCTGACCCCAGGTGCCTTAAAGAACCCCTCCCTAAAGTGGTGGAAATGAGACAGGAAGGCTATGCTGTCCAAGTCACTAGTCACTTTTTGAAAGTAGATGAGATATGAGTAATAAATGCATTATACAACAATAATAGTACATGTCATGTTAATAAATTCTTATATGTGCTGACATATGTAGTAATAAGTGTGTAATAAAAGGAGACTGTGTTGAGGCCTGTCTGGGCTGACTTCTTATACAAGTGTATTAAGTATTTGTTGAGAAGAATGGCTGTAGGGAATGCCCTTTTTCTAAGTCTTCTTTATCTTACTTGTAAACTGTCAGGGGTGAACAGGATACTCGCTAAAGTTACTTCTGGCACTGCCCTTTAGAATTTCTATCACAAATGTAGGGAACTGCAGTGGCAAAGCAGCTAGGGGAGGTCGGGGGAATGTGAGGAACCCAGTACTGGCTCTTGTCCTTTGAGGAGAGCAGGTAATTAGGTGGGAGCATGGGGTTTTGCCTTAGGACAGCCTCACATTTACAACTGTAAATGCAGAAGGCTTAGAGCTAAAGATGGGCCATCCCCTTTTTCCTGGATTTAGTATGGGAGAGTTTGGTCACTGGTAATGATCCCCAGTGTCTGATAACCTTGAACCTCTCTCTGTGAGAGTATGAGAGTCTCAGTCTCAGTTCTCTGAGCTCCACTTCCAATACAAAACAGGAATTGTAGCCCCTGTATCTCCAACCCCAATAATCTTCGTAAGTGATCACTCTGATTCTGGAACACTACCAAGACCACAGAGTTTAAACATTACTTATTTCATTGTTGGGTGGCTCTGTTATAAAGTTCTTAGATATATTCCCTCCCTATAACTTTATCCTCACTCTATTATTTCCCCTTGGTCTTAGTTCTGGGGCTACACAGCATAATCCCATTCTGTTTTCCATAAGACATCCCTTCAGGTATTTGAGGGCAGTTATTATATTCCTTTGCCAGGCTGAATGTAGAATTTAGAAATTTAAGTCTAGAAGATGCCATGAAGATCACCTAGGTCAGTAATTTTCAATTTTTAAAAAGCCTTAGAATCTTTTTATTCGAATGTAATATTATAGTGATTGATAGGGGTAGGCTCTAGACTGTGCTTGGGTTTCCGTTTCTAACACAAGTTAGACAAGTTGCCTCACTTTTTTATTTTGTTTTGTTTTATTTTTTGTCTTTTTAGGGACATGCCTCTGGCATATGGAAGTTTCTGGGCAAGGGGTCAAATTGGAGCTGCAGCAGCCACAGCAATGCCAGATCCGAGCTGCATCTACCACCTACACCATAGCTCATAGCAACACCAGATGCTTTAACCCACTGAGTGAGGCCAGGGGTCAAACATGCATCCTCATGGATACTATGAGGATGCATAGTCGGGTAGTCGGGTTTTTTTTACCACTGAGCCACAGTGGGAACTCCTGCCTCACCTTTTTTTTTTTTTTAGGGCCACACCCATGGCATAGAGGTTCCCAGGCTAGGGGGCGAATCAGAGCTGTAGCCACTGGCCTACGCCACAGCCACAACAATGCAGGATTTGAGCCGTGTCTGCGACCTATGCAGCAGCTCACGGCAACGCCGGATCATTACCCACTGAGCAAAGGCAGGGATTGAACCCGCAACCTCGTGGATCCTAGTTGGATTCGTTAACTGCTGCACCACAGTGGGAACTCCCTGCCTCACTTTTTTAAACCTCAGTTTTCCCATATGTAAAATGGGAATGATAATAGTTTCTATGGCATAGATTGGTGTGAGGAATAATTGAATAATCTGTGTAAAGTGCTTAGTGCTCGCCAAGCAGTTTTTAGATATTTTTATCATTATACCAAAGTCTCATTCCTAAAACAGGTAAGAGTAGAGCTGATCTGGTTGAAGTATGGATTTAGAGACCAGAGCCATATTCTGTTGGCTTCTTTACCTTGTCAGTGTGGTCCCTGTGAGATAGGTATGTGGAACCTCTAGGGATTTGCAAAACTCAGTTTGAAAACCCCTGATCTAGTCCAGTGTTCTTGTTTTATGGATGAAGTAATCCTGAGTCCACATTCCCAGCTTCCTTGTATGATATAGTTTCTTGAATAACTCCTTTGTCATCCATGTCAGTCTCATGTAGCTATATTCCAGTTGGCCAATATCACTTATTAAGTACTCTACCTATTGTCTGTCTTGGACAGGGAATTGTTACCAACCATTCTTTGCTCTGACCTGACATATCTAAGATCATATTTAGCCTCACTGACAGCGACACTCTACCTCTCAACTTTCCATCTCTCACAATGCCTAAGACTTTTCTATTTATTCTAATAATAACCTATAACTCTTCTGTATTATACTTGTATAATTGTTCCCCCCCTCCCTTTTTTTTTTTTGAACCTGGGTATGGTTCACAACAACACTTGACAGATGAGGAACTTAAGACTCAGAGAGTAGAAGTGACTTGACCAGGTCACGTAGCACTTGTAACTTGTTCTGGACAGAAGAACACTTACAGGGAGCTCCTGTTGTGGCTTGGCAGTAATGAACCCAACTGGTGTCCACGAGGTTTGATCCCTGGCCTCACTCAGTGGGTTAAGGGATCTGACGTTGATGTGGACTGTGGTCTGGGTGGAAAGGCACAGCTCAGATCCTGAATTGCTGTGGCTGTGGCGTAAGCCAGCGACTACAGCTCCAATCGACCCCTGGCCTGGGAACTAAAGAGTGCCACGGGTGCAGCTGTAAAGAGACAAAAGAGAAAAGAAAAAAAAGAAAACTTACATTCTTTGTTGTAGATGCTATGTTTCTACTTACAAAGACTTAGCTTCTTTGACAACCTGTCACTTACCTAACTGGTAGTTTACTTAAAGGGTTTAGGGCTGGCTTTAGAAATGTTGACTACAATTTATAATGCTAAACGCTTTAAAGGGCAAGGAAATAACATCCTTTCCTTAGCTGAGATGTGCTCATTCATCCATTAAACAATTTTTTTAAAAATAAATATCTGCTACATACCACCTTGAGACTAGTGGGTGGGAGGCACAGGGCAATAGCAAGGGGACCGGTAAGGGGGCACTAACAGCAGTTCAGGCAAGATATGATAATGGAGATAACAGTAGAGGCTGTGAAAAATAGTCAGATTTTGGAATATTTTGAAGGCAGAGCCAGTAGGATTTTCTGATGAACTTGATGTGGGATATAAAGGAATGGAAAGAGATCGCAAAGGTTTTGGGTTTTTGTTTTTGTTTTTGTTTTGAGCACTGGAAAATGGAATTTCCAATAGTTGAGTTGAAGAAGAAACTCAGAGGAGAAACTTTAAGGAAGGATCAGAAGTTTGTGACAAATGCTCAGGAGCCAATGAAGAATTTCAAGTAGAACTATGACATACCAGTTTCATTTTGAAAAGATCCTTCTTTTGATCATGTATACATTAAAAAAAAAAAAAAAGCCTAAATGAGTATCTGCAGAGATCCTAACCATTGTTTTATGACCTTTGGCAAGACACCCTTCTGAGCCTCAGTTTCCTGATCTTTCAAATGGAGACTGCAGATCTTGTCCTGCCAGTCTCAAAAAATTGCTGAGGGTTAGCTGAAATGAAAGGCAAGAAAACACACTGAAAAGACTTAACTATGAGGTGG
This sequence comes from Catagonus wagneri, assembly GCA_004024745.2. Lineage (NCBI taxonomy): Eukaryota > Metazoa > Chordata > Mammalia > Artiodactyla > Tayassuidae > Catagonus > Catagonus wagneri. Next base: position 19,541,758 of record PVHT021183543.1, on the reverse strand, counting down.
TGCTAATACTCAGACACATCACACATATCCTAGGGCTTTGTTAAACACAGAGATTCAAGACTGGCAGCCACATATGACTTTTCTATCCTTTCTAAAATGTCCTTTCCTCTGATGAACTTAGCCTTTTTTTTTTTTTTCAAACTTGGCTCAAAATTCACCATTTCCAGGAAGTGTTTCATGTTTGACCATACTTAAATTATTTCTTTTGCATTCCTTTGGGGATTTCCCACTCTTGCATTTTCTTGTTCTCCTTGATCACTATTTCCCAATATTGGCATTAGGTGGTGGGTGGTTTAGATATCTCTAGTTAAAGATTTTAAGCTTATGGAAGTAAGGACTAGCCTCTCATTCCCTTGGTTTTGTGATTTGGCAAGCAGTCGGTACTGATAGTCGGGTGGCCACTCTGGCAAATATCATCTATTTCCAGTCCTTTGTGGCTTGGGATTTTAGTAGGCAAAAAGTACAGATGCCTCTCTGTCTTTTCTTTACCTACATGATAAAATTTAAACTAAGTATTTGAGGCCCTATATACATGAGCCTATGTTATCAGTCTTTAAAGTTTTCAAGCATTCTTAAATTTATAGAAAAGTTACAACTCTTTTTCAGTTACTGGGGCCTGTGCTTAGGTAGAAAGAGGAGAGTAGAGCCAACATACCAGTGGCCTGGAGCTGGGTCTGTAGCAGAACCTGTGTGATCCTGCTAAGACCCTTTAAGAAATCCTCTCTCAAAGAAATCCCACCACCAAGAGATGAAGCTAATCAGAGAATATGGACTCTGGAACAAATGTGAGCTCTGGAGGGTCAACTTTCCTCTGGCCAGGAGCTGCTGCTGAATGCCTCTATTTGAAAGCAACACCCTGCTGCAGCTACTCATCTGCGTGCAGATACTGCATGAGGGCAAATTTAAGCTGACTTCATCCTGGGCCTGAAGATCAAGGATTTTTTGAGAGGTTTTCAAGCTTGACTTGGTGAAGTCCATCCACCACACCTCAGTGCTGATCCACTAGCACCATATCTGGGTGAACATTAGGTCCTTGATTGTCAGGATTCCTAGAAGCGCGTCTATTGTTTCCCTCTGCTTTCCTTACCAGGAAGCCTCATAAAGAAGAAGAATGTCAAGAAGGGCCAGGGTGGGGCTGGAGCTGACAATAGCAAGGAAGAATATTAAGCTCATTCATCTCCTCCTGGAGTGGTGGATTGTCTAATTTTCCAGTCAGATAATAAAACAGGATCAGCACCTAAAGAGAAAAAAAGGAAAAAAAGGCAAGGTGCAAGTACAACACGAATAACTTTTTTCTTGAACCATTGGAGGGTATGATGCAGACCCTGAATAGTGTGTATTTCCAACAAAGACTTTCTCCTACGTAACCATAAAACAACTACCAATCAGGAAAACAGTACTGATACACCACTACCATCTAATCCTCAGACTCCACTGAAGTTTTGCCAGTTGACTTAATAATGCCCTTAATAGCAGAAAGATCTAGTTCAGAATCACTCATGATATGTTTTCATGTCTTTTTAGTCTCCTTCAATCTAGAATAATCCCTTAGTCTTTTCTTGATTTTCAAGGCTTTGACATTGTATCTTTTTAATCTTATAGCCTACAAAATACAGCTTAAGGCCTAAACTGAATTGGTTGATCCTTCATTTTATACCAATGATTGAGGTTTTTTAAAAGTTTTGAATATTTTAGCAGGGACCTACAAAGAGCTGCCAATTTAAAATTTTATGAAGTAAGGATATTTTTGAAACTGTGAATATCAACTTATGTCACTGTAACTCAGTTAGAAATAAAGATAATTTAACTGTGTAAGAATAGGCAAGACGTAACAGCACAAAGTATAGTCCTTTACATTAAAAAAAATTAGCTTTATGAAAAAACACCACTGATAGATGAAAATACTATTCAGAATTGGCATTGGCCTATAGACTGGCTTGTGTTTTTCTGCTTCTGCATCTAAGACAAATTTGCTCACTTCTCCACTGGTCCTCTCCTTTTCTGGGCCAGTCTAAATCCTGCTTATTCTTTAACCATTTGAAATGTCATCTTTTTTTTTCTTTTTTTGCCTTTTGTTGTTTTACGGCCACACCCGCCGCATGTGGAGGTTCCCAGGCTAGGGGTCTAATTGGAGCTGTAGCCGAAGGCTGACGCCACTGCCATAGCAACACAGGATCCAACCTACACCACAGTTCACCTCACGGCAACACCAGATCCTTAACCCACAGAGCAAGGCCAAAGATCGAACCTGTAACCTCATGGTTCCTAGTCAGATTCGTTAACTGCTGTGCCACGACAGGAACTCCTGAAACGCCATCTTCTTTGTGAAGCTTTTCTGGTTTCTCACTTACCAATCTTCTTTCTTGTTCTTAGCCAGAATGAATAATAAAATCTAGACCTAGAAACCACATTTAATGAAATATTTCCCTTGTTTACAGTTGAGGCCACTGAGCCCAGAGAAGTGAAATAATTTGCAGAGGTCTCCCATTGTGAAAAATAGTGAAGTGTGACCTAAAAATCCAGTTTTCCTGACTTTCCAGAGTTCTTTCCCTGTCTGTTTCCTTATCATTATAGCATTCCTGCCCAGGAATGAGAGAGCTTCATCTGGGATGTAAAACTTTGAGAACAGCTCTCATCTAGGTTCAAATGTCTGATTTATTTATAAAAAGCCTTATGGTTTTGCTAAAAAATCATTAATTTAAATAAAATAAGTAAGACCATAAAGCTATTCACCCTGGAACACATAACATAGAGTTACCCTTGCAGGAAACGTTTCTGTAGCCTGTCTACACCTGCATTTCTGATTGCTTTTTGATGAGAGGCTCATTTTTGGAACCACAGTTTGTTTCTTTTTGATCATGTTTTAATTCATGGAAGTTTATCCAAATGAGAAGTCATATAGGCCTCTTGTTGAATTTTAGTTTCATCTACTCTTGAGGATTACTGTTTTTTCTTATTATTATTGAAATATAGTTGACTTATTATATTAGTTCCAAGTATACAATATAGTAGTTTGATATTTTTATGGATTATACTCCATATAAAGCTATTAAAATATTTCCCCGTGCTGAACATTACATGCTTGTCACTTATTTATTTTATCTAATAGTTTGTTCCTCTTCATTGCTTTCACATATTTTTCTCCTTCCCTACCCCTCTCCCCTATGGTAACACAAGTTTGTTCTCTGCACCTGTGAGTCAGTTTCTGTTTTGTCTCACCTATTTTAAGTTAGAGAATCCAAACGTGACGTCCAAATCGACAGAAACCTAATTTTATTTGTATGGATAGTAATTTTGCAGAGACAATCCATTAGCTTTTAACAGCAGGGTTTTGTTTTTACTGTTTTTAGATTCTTTTACATTTGAGTTTTATTGCTTTAAGTCTTACATTTAGGTCCTTGATCCATTTTGAGTTAATTTTTGTACATGCTGTTAGGTAAGAATTCAACTTCAGGATAGCCATGCTTCATGGACAATTCACTAGCTGCTGCTGCTTCTTTTTTTTTTTTTTTTTTGTCTTGTAGGTCTGCACTCACAGCATATGGAGGTTCCCAGGCTAGGGGTCCAATTGGAACTGTAGCCGCCGGCCTACGCCACAGCCACAGCAATGCAGGATCTGAGCCGCATCTGCAAACTACACCACAGCTCACGGCAATGCCGGATCCTTAACCCACTGAATGAGCCTAGGGATCAAACCCGCGTCTTCATGGATCCTAGTCGGGTTCACTAACCGCTGAGCCATGATGGGAACTACCTGTTTTTTTTTTTTTCTTTGTAGCACCTTACCTATGGAAGTTCCCAGGGTAGGGATCGAATATGAACTGCAGCTGCTGGCCTATACCACAGTCACAGTAACACTGAATCCAAGCTGCATCTGCGACCTATGCCACAGCTTGTGGCAAAGTAGGATCCTTAGCTCACTGAGCGAGGCCAGGGCTCAAACGTGAATCCTCATGGATACTAGTCGGTTTCTTAACCTGCTGAGCCACAACGGAACTCTCAACAATTCACTAACTTCTAACAGCAGGTTTTAAAAATTAATTTTATAGATATTTATAGATATGGGTCAGGCACTGTATAACGTACATAGACTATAGCAATAAAAAGAGAAATTGGGTCCTTATCCTCATGGAGTTCATGTGAGGGCAAGATTTCTACTTGAGAGCTGGAATTTTATTTAGGAAGGAAATGTCAGGGATAATGTGTTTTTCCTTATTTCCAGGCGGATTGGGAACATGTCTCTAAGAGCAAATGGATATGCAAATGCTCCTGTAACACTTGAATACTACCAAGAACTATGAACGTAGACATATATGCCTTCCTTGGCTGAGGTTTTGGATCTTTCAGGAAGTTCTCAGGATACTAAAGAGGTCTTGGTGGGTATGATCTTGACCACAGGCTGAAGCTCATAGTGGATGAGAGTCTTCTCTGCTTCTTCATAGTACTCCTGGAGATTTTTAGGAGAGAGGCCTCTTCATTTTTTTTATGTACATCCAAATTAGTGTAGTGCAACAAACACTAGCCTCGAAGTCAGAAACCTGGGACCTAGAATTCTTCTTAATTCTCTTTGTATGACCTTGGCAGTCCACTTCTCTGGATTTCCTGTATCTTTATTTATTTATTTTTTTTCTGTATGATTTTATTTTCAATGTTTCAGTATGAATTTAAGTCAGTTTACTGAGGTTTAATTTACATAGGATAATATTTACTTTTTTTAGGAGTTTCCAATATGGCTCAGCAGAAACAAATCTGACTAGCATTTATGAGGACGCAGTTTCGATCCCCGGCCTTGCCCAGTGGGCTAAGGATCCAACATTGCCGTGAGCTGCGGTGCAGGTCGCAGACACGGCTCGGATCCCTCATTGCCGTGGCTGTGGTGTAGGCCAGCAGCTGTAGCTCTGATTCGACCCCTATCCTGGCAACCTCCATGTGCTGTGGGTGTGGCCCTGAAAAAAAAAAATACGTGTTTAAGATTGGTGTTCTTGATTTATACACATGCTACAATTGTCTAGTAAGGATTTCCTTACTGATTTCTAGCTTTACCGCAGTATCTTTAAAACAGGAATAATAATACCTAATTTAGCTGCTGCAAAAGTAGCTGTGAAGATCAGGTGAGGGAATATCCTCTGAAGCAGGTTTATACTGTACTTGTGTAAAGAATTAACTAGCTTCTTATTTTATCTACACGAAAACCAGCGAGGCGGGTATAGAGGTTTCAGAATTTTTATTTCGTCTCCATCTCAGCTAAGTATGTTCTTTTTCCCCCCAAGTAAAACCTCATTTCTCTGAAACTGACTTTTAAAGCCCATTCTTCTGCCTCTGAAAGGAAGAAATGATAATCAAGGAATCAAAGATATGCTAGAGACTGTCTTTCTCTTCTACACTCCCTCCTCCCATCTTATGCTTTAAAGAGAAGAGAACTGAGGCTCAGAAAGAGGAGAACTTTTGTGCAGATTCATACATTGAATTAGGAGCAAGTGATAAATCTACGTCTGGTGACTCCAAATAATTACCTGAAGATCTTAGTAATAATCCAGATTCCTGGACCCCACCCAGCCTATTGAATCAATGGATAAGACTTTTCAATGGATAAGACTTCCAACTTGTATTTTTATAACCTCCTTAGATGACTCTGATGTGGTAGGCAATGACAGGGTATTGTTGAAAAACAATTATTTATATTAGCAATCTAGTGCCTAGAAGAATTTTGAAAAATTATATAATTTTTTCACATGTTTTAAAGTTCACACTTAAACATTTTATCATAAGATTAAATAATTGCAAAGAATCTAATTTCCAATGTGTTTTATAATGCATGCATGTATATGTATATATTTTATATATCCTTTTCAGTATATTGAAACTGTAAATTTTGCTCATGTAATTTATGGAAAATATCTACCCTATAACCGAATTTGCAGAGCCAGTTCTCACTGTCTACATAGCCAAATCAGATTTACTTTGTTAATCTTTCTGTTAGAAAATGCCTACTTCTTTTTCAATTAAAACAAATATGTTAATATATAATCTTGTGATAGCTATTTAACTTCTGAATTCTGTGAGAAACAAGGCAAGTATTCCTGCCATGAGTTTGTCCCCTGGATGAATTAAGATGATACTCCTTTCAATATTGATTTCTTGGAGTTCCCATTATGGCTCAGTGGTAATGAACCTGGCTAGTATCCACGAGAATGCAGGTTCAATCCCTGGCTTCACTGAGTGTTTAAGGATCCAGCATTGCTGTGAGCTGTGATGTAGATCACAGACACGGCTAAGATCTGGCATTGCTGTGCCACAAGCTGGGAGCTGCAGCCCCTATTCAACCCCTAGCCTGGGAACTTCTATGTGCCACACATGTGGTCATAAAAAGCCAAAAAAAAAAAAATTGATTTCCTATGGAAGCTGTCTGATTTACTTTCCTGGGCTTTCCCTCTAAAGTTATGTATTTTCAAATTGTCCCTTTGTTTAGCACTCTGGAGGTTGTTTTGAACCTTGGCATTGGATAGGCGTAATAAGGTTTGAGATAAGAGAGATACCTTTTTTTTTTTTTTAATAAAGTGGGTGAAGCATATTTTATAAAATGGGAGAAAGTGGGGAAGGGGAATCAACTCAGATCAACATTAAGAAAGATTACAGGGAGTTCCCATGTGGCTCAGTGGAAACAAATCTGACTAGGAGCCATGAGGTTGCAGGTTTGAACCCTGGCCTCGCTCAGTGGGTTAAGGATCCAGCGTTGCTGTGAGCTGTGGTGTAGGCTGCAGACGTGGCTCAGATCTGGTGTTCTGGTGTTGCTGTGGCTCTGGTGTAAGCTGGCAGCTGTAGCTCTGATTAGACCCCTAACCTGGGAACCTCATTATGCCATGGGCATGGCCCTAAAAAGACAAAAAAAGAAAAAAAAAAGAAAGATTACATATGGATGTTCACTTATGGCATAGCAGGTTAAGTGTTCGGTGTTGTCATTGCAGTGGCTTGGGAACTTCTGTATGCTGGGGGTGCGGGGGAAGAAAATGTCATGTTTGAAGGTTGAGAATCTGAACACTTATTCTCTTAAAACTTTTCCTGCTCAGGTACCCATAGGAACAGAGTATTCTAACTTAAAAACTCCTGATTTGAACTATAACATCTACCTAAGTAACAAAGAACCATTGTAATGAATATTTTTGCATCTGTCTGTTACACTTCAGAGATTTGATGTACATGTAAACTGGTGTCCCTGACTATTCTTCCTACTTTATTTTTCTGCTCCAGACATATTCCTGTTTTAGGCAACATTCCAAATGCTGGGACAATAAAGGAGCTGAGAGTGTTGCCCTCATTCATTCATTTTGGGGAAGTCTAGTCGGGGGCACAGATTGTGTATGATTTCCCTCCTGTAAGGGAAAAGGGTTACATTCTGTATTGGCCCAGGTCTGCTTTTTCAACAGAGAAGAGGTGTAGAATTCAACTGGCACCAAAGCCACTTTGACCATGGGGAACAGGCACGAGGTCTCTGGATCAAGGCCTAAAAATAACTGGCAGGAGGATAGGGTGTAATAATAGCTCGGATTGCAAAGCATGTGTCCCTTAGCCTGAACCTTACATCCAGGGGCTTCTTCCAGTTTCTCCCATGACATAGAGTCCAGAACTAGGTCAATTATAGAGGCTAAAAAATTCTTCTTGTATGTCTCCAAATCCCATTCTACAAGGTTTATGCTCTTTTCCTCTCTGTGTCTGCCATTTTCCTCTGCCTGTTTAGCATCTTGTTCATTTGCATCCTCTACAGTCCTCTCTTTCCTTCCATGTTTCCTCACTCTGATCAGCCTGAATCTGGCTGATCATGTGAACAGAAAAATTTATTTATTCATTCTTTTATCCATTTCACAATTATGTATTAAATGCCCTCTGTGTGTCAAACTTTGTGCTAGGCACCAAGGAGGAAACAGATAAAAAGATATCCTGTTTGCCTTTAAGGAATTCACAATACAGTGAAAGAAACAGGTGTGTACATATGACTCTAATGCTAAAAATAAATAAGTGGCAAGTCTTTAGGCAAATAGAAAGAGACAGTATGAATGAATGAACATTGTGAATGAATGAATGAGTAGTGCTAGGGTACAATCTTTCTGGAAAAGAAGATTTGCAAATATGTCTATTTTTTCCAAATAAATATATACATTTATTGCAATTCCAATCAAGATCACAGTAAGTTTAAAAAAATTTTAGATGTAATATACACTATTCAGTTTACCCATTTAAAATACAATTCAGCAGGAGTTTCCCTCATGGCTTAGCGGTAACGAACTCGACTGGTATCCATGAGGATGCGGGATCAATCCCTGGCCTTGCTCAGTGGGTTAAGGATCCTGCAGTGCCATGAGCTGTGATGTAGGTCACAGACATGGCTTGGATCCCCTGTTGCTATGGCTGTGGTATAGGCCGCTTCTACAGCTCTCATTTGACCCTTAGCCTGGGAAATTCCATATGCCACAGGTACAGCCCTAAAAAAAACTTAAATTAAATTAAAAAACAATTCAGTGATTTTTGGTATATTCAAAGAGTTGTGCAGTCATCATCACAATTAATTTTAGAACGTTTCACCACCCCAAAAGGAAACCCCATACTCATTAGCAGTCACTTCATTTTCCTCCAACATCCCTCACCTCAGCCCTAGGCAGTTGCTAATGTACTTTTTGTCCCTGTGGCTTTGACTATTCTGGATGTTTCACATGAATGGAGTCATATAATAATATGTGGATGTTTGTATCTAGCTTCTTTCACTTGGCATAATCTTTTCAAGGTTCATTCATGTTGTAGCATGTACCAGTACTTCATTTCTTTTCATGCAGAATACTATTCCATTGTATGGATACACCACATTTTATTTATCCATTCTTCTGTTGATGTATATTTGGGTTTTCACTTTTTTTGATGTCATGAATAATGTGGCTCCAAGCCTCTGTGTATAAGTTTTTATATGCATGTATGTTTTCAGTTCTCTTAGATGATTATACTAGAATCCATCCCTGGTGGACTTTAACCCCACAGTTCTCAGAACTCTTGCGCTTTGATTTTCTTCTTCATGCTAATTCTGGCTTTGGAAACAACACCTCCCTTTTGCAGGCCATGTCACTTAGCAGGAGAATATCCTGAACTAGAGACATACAGACTCTAGAGCTAGCCACAGGTGACTGTTAATATTTAAATTAAATTAAATTAAAAATTCACTTTCTCAACCACATTTCAAGTGGTCAATAGCTATATGTGGCTTGTGGCTACCATACTAGATAATTCTGCTTTATAATAGTGCTGCTACTAATACGCTAAGTAAACTCGAGGCCATCACTTCCCATTTGTGCATTAGATTTCTCATCTATAATAAGGATGGTGGACATGAAAAGTGCTATCCTCCTCTGGCATTCTAAGTGATTTGTAATTCAGTCTTTGGTGTTTGCCATCTCCCATCTTCTCTTCCAGCCCTTCTCCCTGTTCAGCCAGGAGTACCCAGAGGGAACAGTAAGCTGCTAATTGGTCAAGTTATGTTGCTCCCACTCCCTGCTCTCTTGGTGAAAGGGAAAATGACTTGAGGGTATACTTATATCTAAGTGCTTCACATTGTGCAGTGCTTTATGGATCATAGATCACATTATTTCTTAATTTTATAGAATCAAAGAATCTCAAAGTTGGAAGGGCCTTAAGGTCATCTCAAACTTCACCGAACGTGAATCACATAGGTTGCTTATAAAATGAAAGTTTCAAGGGCCCCACTCCCTTGAGGATGATCAAGTAGATGTCAGGGTTTCCTGGGTCCAACTTCCACATCCTGTGCTTCTGGATAAATCTGATGTTTAGAAAGATTTTCCTTATATTGAACTCAGACCCAGTTGACCTAGGTCTTCCATTCGTAGTTACATAATACTAGTCTGCTCCTTTTCCCCACAATAATCCTTCAGGTTCATTCATTCATTCAGTAAGTATTTATTGAGAATCTAGTATATACAGGATTCTTTGCAAGGTACTGGGGACTCAGCAGTGAATAAGACTAACTGGTCTCTTGCTTTCAGGAAGCTTACAGTCTAGTAGGGGAGACAGATGATTAGCAAAAAAAAAAAAAGTTACATATGCTGTAGCTGCCGCAACACCAGATCTTTTAACCCACTGTACCCACCTGGGGATGGAACTTGCATTCTGTCGCTGCAGAGACACTGCTGATCCCATTGTGCCACAATAGGAACTCTACACCTAGTCTTTTTAAATTGAACTCTAATTTATTTACAATCTTATGTTGATTTTAGCTATATGACATGGGTGATTCAATATTTTTATACATTACAAAAATTATCACTACAATAGATCTAGTTACCATCTGTCACTATACAAAGTTATTACAGTATTATTGCCTATATTCCCTGTGCTGTACATTACATCCCTAAGACACTTATTTTATAACTGGAAGTTTGTATCTTGGTTCCTTCACCTGTTTCACCCATCCTCTCACCCCTTCCCCTCTGGCAACCACAAGTTTGTTCTCCATATCTATGAGTCTGTTTCTGTTTCATTATTTTTGTTAGTTTTGTTTTGTTAGCCCACATATAGGTGAAATCATATGGCATGTGGCATTTGTCTTTCTCTGTCTGACTTCATTTAGCATAATGCCCTCTAAGTCCATCCATGTTATTGCAAATGGCAAGATTTCATTCTTTTTATGGCTCAGTAATATTCCATTGCGTGTACACCCCATGTGTTCTTTATTCATTCATCTATTGATGGACACTTAGGTTGCTTCCATATCTTGGCTGCTGTAAAGAATGCCGCAGTGAGCGTATGGATCATGTATCTTTTTGAATTTGTGGTTTTATTTTCTTTGTATAAATACCCAGAAGTGGAATTTTAATTCTTTTTTTTTTTTTGTCTTTTTGCCTTATCTAGGGCCGCACCCGCGACATATGGAGGTTCCCAGGCTAGGGGTCTAACAGGAGCTGTAGCCGCCGGCCTATACCACAGCCACAGCAACGCAGGATCCGAGCCACGTCTGCAACCTTCACCACAGCTCATGGCAACGCCGGATTCTTAACCCACTAAGCAAGGCCAGGGATCGAACTCGCAACCTCATGGTTCTTAGTCGGATTCGTTAACCACTGAGCCACGAAGGGAACTCCGAATTTTAATTCTTTTGATGAATCTCTACTCTTTTCCTTAGAGGCTGTACCAATTTACATTCCCACTGGCAGTGCATAAGTTTTCCCTTTTCTCCACATCCTTGTCAACACTTGCTATTTGTCGTCTTTTTGATAATAGCTGTTCTTACAGATGTGACGTGATATCTCATTGTGGTTTTGATTTGCATTCCCCCGATGACAGGTAATGTTGATTTGAGCATCTTTTCACATATCAATTGGTCATCCGTATCTTTTTGGGAAAATATCTATTCAGGTCCTCTGCCCATATGTTAAATTATTTTTTGGATATTGAGTTGTATAAATTCTTTATATATTTTGAAGATTAACCCCTAATTGGACATATCATTTGCAAATATCTTTTCCCATTCATATTTGTATGGGACCACAAAAGACCCCAAGTAGCCAAAGCGATCTTGAGGAAAAAGAACAAAGCGGAAAGTATCACAGTCCCTGCTTTCAGACTATACCATAAATAGTATGGTACTGGCACAAAAACAGACACATAGATCAATGGAGCAGAATAGAGAGCCCAGAAATAAACCTATGCATATTTGATCAATTATTCCTACAGCAAACGAGGTAAAAATATATGATGATGAAAAGACAGTCTCTTCAATAAATGGTGCTGGAAAAACTGGACAGCGATATGCAAAAGAATGAAACTATATCACTTCCTTATATCATATATAAAAATAAACTCAAAATGGATTAAAGACTTAACAGTAAAGAAGTTCCCATTCTGGCTCAGTGGAAACAAATCTGACTAGAATCCATGAGGACACAGGTTAGATCCTTGGCCTCACTCAGTGGGTTAAGGATCTGGCATTGCTGTGAGCTGTGGTGTAGGTTGCAGATGAGACTTGGATCCTGCATTGCTGTGGCTGTGGTGTAGGCCAGAGGCTACAGGTCTGATTCGACCCGTAGCCTGGGAACCTCCATATGCCATGGGTGAGGCCCTAAAAAGACCAAAAAAAACTTAACTGTAAGACCTGAAAATCATAAAACTCCTAGAAGAAAACATAGGCAATAAGCTCTTTTACATCAGTCTTAGCAATATTGTTTTGATCTGTCTCCTCAGGCAAGGGCAACAAAAGCAAAAATAAGCAAATGGGACAGCATCAAACTAAAAGCCTTTTTTGCACAACAGTGGAAATCAACAAAATGGAAAGGCAACTTACTGAATAAGAGAACATATTTGCAAATGATTTATTTGATAAAGGGTTAATATCCAAAATATGTAATGACCTCTTACAATTCAATATGCTGCAATTTTCTCAGAAAAGTTGAGGAAAGTGAACTATTTCCTTTTTTTTTTTTTGCTTTTTAGGGCTGCACTGCAGCATATGGAGGTTCCCAGGCTAGAGATCTAATTGGAGCTACAGCTGCCAGCCACAGCCACAGACACACAGGATCGGAACCGCAGCTGTGACCTACACCACAGCTCACGGCAACACCAGATCCTTAACCCACTGAGAGAGGCCAGGGAATGAACCAGAAACCTCATGTTTCCCAGTGCAATTCGCTTCCTCTGCGCCACAACAGGAACTCCCAGAAAGTGAACTATTTATCTCTATAAAATTTTTTCTTTCATTTAGTACGCTACACTCATTTATGTTATCTGCCTGCACGCTGTTGATTTTTGAGCTTACAGCTCCCAGTGTAGAGGAAAGAGGCCTGGACTCAGTCCTGGCCCCTGCTTTACCATAACCTACAGTGTGACCTTTAGCACAGCAAATGGACTCTCTGGATTTCCTTGGAATTAGGAGACTAAATTGGATATTCTTTCAAAAACTCTAACATCCTAGGAGTTCCTGTAGTGGCACAGCAGTTAACGAATCCAGCTAGGAACCATGAGGTTGCGGGTTTGATCCCTGGTCTTCTCAGTGGGTTAAGGCTCCAGCGTTGCCGTGAGCTGTGGTGTAGGTCGCAGACGTGGCTTCAATCTGGCGTTGCTGTCTGTGGCTGTTGCGTAGACTGGCAGCTGTAGCTCCGATTCAACCCCTAGCCTGGGAACCTCCATATGCCGTGGGTGCGGCCCTAAATTGCAAAACAAACAAATAAACAAAAAACCTCTAGCATCCTAGAGTGCTTGAGATATTTCAGTAAGTCGGTACTTTGTTCGTCCTCCCGCCCCTGCCAACCAGCCAGGGGCCCCAGCTGAGTATGCATGTCAGAGAAAGAAGACACTAGAAGGAATAAGGTGCCTATATCAATAATGTATAACTTGAGCCCAGAGCCAGGGGAGAGGGATGTACTCTGTGTGTGTGTGTGTGTGTGTGTGTGTGTGTGTGTGTACCTGGATCAATTCCCATGTACCTTCTATGTATCAGGCTGTATTCTAGGTGCTAGGGTTGTAGCAATGAGTAAGACAGAAAAGGTCTTTGTTATCATGGAACTTATATTCCAGTGTAAGACACAGATAATATACAAGTGAATAAAAAGCATGAGCTAATTTCAAGTCATGGAAAGTCCCACGAATAAAATAAAACAATAATTAGATAGTTTCTGGAGGGCCAATCTGGGCTCATGGGTGGTACGTAAAGGTATAGTGCATACATATAAATGTATAGTGCATACACTTGTTGATGGGCCCTTGTTTGAGTACTGGGTTCATACATTTATTTTTAATTTATTATTTATTTACATAGCCTATTTATTTATGGCCTATTCGGGTCTATGTGTGCAAATGAGCAGCTTTTATCCCTATGACGTTTGTGTATTAGTACATGTGATTTTATGTATGTGAGCACACACAGATCGGCTGGTGTGTGGTACACGTATGGGGACATGTGTGCATGGGTGTGTGGTATATGTCAGCATTTAGCTGTAACCAGAGATGTTCCAGTGGCACTTATCAGTGAGCCAGTTAAGGAAATGGCTTTTTTTGCATCTGGCATTCAGGGCCATTTGCCAGCTTCCTCTCTCCCTGTTCCTTCCCACTTTAGAGAGCTCTCTGTGCTTGTCTCTCAGCCCTAGGAGGACTAAGCCAAGGAGAGGATAGTAACTGACTCATTGAGCCAGGAGCTGGAGAGAGGCTGGTAATCTTCTGTGAAATCTCCAAGGGCCAGGCTTCCCTGTTAGTCCCTGTCCTTCATCTTATAAGGAGAAAGAGCCTGACTTAAAATCAGAAGACCTGAGGATCTATTCTTGGCTCTGCCACTTATTATTGTGTGACTTTAGCCAAGCTATTACATCTCTCTCAATTTCAGTCACCTCCTTCCTAAGTACTCCAGGTACTTAGGAAGGAGAGGGAGCGCAAAGACCTATAGTATTTAGAGAAGACTAAGTGGTGCCGGTGCATTTGGGAAGGCATTCTGAACAGGGGCAATGGCATGATTAAAAGTATGGGAGGTGGGCCTTTGTGTATAAGAGAAGTCAGGAGGAAACTATTTAGAATAAAATTCAAACTTCTTACCATGTCTACAAGGTTCTATATGATCTGGCTGCTGCCTACCTCTGATTCTTATTCACCTTCTTGTTCACTATGTCGTAGCCATACTGGCTTCCTTTCTGTTGTTTGAAGAGACCAAGCTCTTTACCGCCTCAGTCACTCTCCAAATTTTGATGTTCCCTTTGCCCAGGATTCTCTTCCCAAGAACTCATATAGTTACTTACTTCTCATTGCTCAGGTCTTAGCTCAAATATCACCTCCCTAGGGAGAGACGGTTCCTGACCTTCTTGTCTGTCTGTCTCTCTCTCTTTCTCTCTCCTGCTCTCTTTAGGGCCACACCCACTGCACATGGAGATTTCTAGGCTAGGGGTCGAATTGGAACTGTAGCTGCCAGCCTACGCCACAGCCACAGCAATGCCAGATCTTGGCCACATCTGCATCCTACACCACAGCTCGCAGCAACGCCAGATCCTTAGCCCACTGAGTAAGGCCAGGGATCAAACCTGCATCTTCACGAATGCTAGTCAGATTCGTTTCCACTGAGCCGCCATGGGAACTCCCCTGACCATCTTATTTAAAGTAGCTATCAGAGTTACCGTCGTGGCGCAGTGGAAACGAATCCGACTAGGAACCATGAGGTTGCTGGTTTGATCCCTGGCCTCACTCAGTGGGTTAAGGATCTGGCATTGCAGTGAGTGTGGTGTAGGTCACAGACGCGGCTCAGATCTGGCATTGCTGTGGCTGTGGCATAGGCCAGTAGCTGTAGCTCTGATTAGATCCCTAGCCTGGGAACTTCTATATGCCGCGACTGTGGGAGGAAAAGAAAAGTAGCTATCCTCTTGAGTTCTCTGATGGCCTGGTGGGTAAGGATCCAGCATTGTCACTGCTGTGGCATGGTTCATTCCTTGGCCCCGGAACTTCTGCATGCTGCTTTATTCATATGCTATTTACTCATCTGAAAATATTTTGTGGAATGAATTACTACTGGGTCAAAGCATAAGTGCATTTTAAATATTGATATATATTAGAAGATAGCCACTATTTTTGTGCATGCCCTCAGAATGCAGAAGTTCCAACAACTTGAAATATTTATTTGTTAAGTAAATTATGGCACATACAAATAGTGGAACATTATGCAGATGACAAAGAAAATGAAATAGCACTATAAGTCTTGAAGGAAAATGATACCAAGGCATAAATATGTGTGTGTGTGTGTGTGTGTGTGTGTGTGTGTGTATTTTAATGGCCACACCCATGGCACATGGAAGTTCTCAGGCCAGGGCTTGAATCCAAGCTGTAGCTTCAACCTATGCCACGATTGCAGCGATGCCCAATCCTTTAACCCACTGTGCCAGGCTAGGGACTGAACCTGCACGTCTCTGGTGACTCAAGTCACTGCAATTGAATTCTTAATCCACTGCACTACAGCAGAAACTCTAAAGTGTGTGTGTGTGTGTGTGTTTGTCTTTTTAGTGCCACACCTGAAGCATATGGGAATTCCCAGGCTATGGGTTGAATTGGAGCTGCAGCTGCCAGCCTACACCTCAGCCACAGCAACGCCAGATCCAAGCTGCATCTGTGACCTATGCCACAGCTCACCGCAACACAGGATCCTTAACCCACTGAGCAAGGCCAGGGATCGAACCCACATCTTCATGGATACTAGTCGGGCTCATTACCACTGAGCCACGATGGGGACACCTCCAAAGTATATTGTTAATTTAAAAATAAAGCAAGATAATCAAGCTCCATACTTAAGATTTGTACAGTTTAATGGATATATATTATACTCAATAAAAAGCAAGATACAGAATTGTATATGTATTGTATGCCATCATTTGTATACAAAAAAGAGACTATATAAACATAAATACATGTATATTTGCTTGTCTAATAGATCCCTCCTATGGTTAAAGCAATCTTTCCCATCTCTTCCCATTCTGTGCTTGGCTGGGATCTATGTAGTACTTATTTCTCTTTTGAACAGCATTAAAATTCAGGTTTTTAAATTCACTTTTTAAACTTCCATCTTCAATCATATCCAAGGACCTTGTGAAAGGTGCTAACAGCGTAGACTTCTTCCAAAGTGATTTCTTGGTCACTCCACATTAGTTCAGTTGCCCTATACTCTCCATCTTACTAGGAGTAGCTCTGTCTGAATGCTGTCTATTTCTGGAAAGTTACACAACATAGTAGTTACAATGGTTCCCAGCAGGCAGGGTGATTGGAGGAGAGAGGTGGAAGGGACACTTCTCATTACTTATATCTTTATGCAGTACCATTTATCTGTAATTACTTATTTAAAAAAACATAAAATTGAAAAAAGACAATGAGGGAAATATTATAATTGATCTTTGCATATAGTCATGAAAGTTCCTTAAGATATCTTTTAAAAAGTGTTTCTGTCACATTACTATGTCTTTCTTTATATCTTTTATAATGCTTATCATAATCTGAAATTATCTTGGTTATATTTTTTACTCATGTATTTCCTGCACTGTCATTGGAATATAAGCTCCATGTTGTCAGGGATCTTGCTTATCTTGTTCATCAGTGCCTTATTTCTATACATATACATAGCATATAGTAGTTGAATAAACAAATGTATAAATGAAGGAATGACTGAAGGAAACCAGGCTGAAGCCTAGAAAGGAGTTGGAGGCAAGGCTGAGGAGGTAGCCATAAATGTGGACCAGAATTACCTACTGATTCTTTGTACCAGCTTGCAGTAAAAAAGTAGATTTTTGGACCCTATGATCATGATTCAGTAGGACTGAATTTGGGCTCAAGAATCTACATTTTAACGAGTTCCCTAGGTGACTTGGGTACAAGTGATCTGGAGATCCCACTTTGAATAATACCAATGCAGTGTTGACATCACTTTCAGGAAGAATCACATCCATGATATCATTTCTCCTTAATACACGCCTAGGATGGAGGAGAGAGGACTGGAGTTCCCTTGCGGCACAATGGGTTAAGGATCCAGCATTGTCACTGCAGCTGCCTGGGTCGCTGTTGTGGCGTGGGTTTGATCCCTGACCTGAGAACTTCTACATGCCACAGGCACAACCAAAAAGAAAGTGAGAGCCAGAGCGAGGAAGAGAGAGAGAAGACCATCATCCCATTTTATCAAATTAAATGAGGCTCAGAGTTGGCAGTGCATTTTCCAATAATGCACAGCTTGTGAAGGCCAGATATCTGACCAGTCAGCTCAAAGTGTGGAGGCAGATGGCTACCATCACAGGATATTCCTAGGCCTTATGGTTACTGAATGGATTTTATGACTGTTCCTATTTTGGAGGTGGAGAGAAGTCATACTCTGTAATGATGACTCTTTCTGATGTGTCTCAGGGAGGGTAATGAGCCAGAGGATACCACCCAGATCACATACCGTGAGCTTCTGGTCCGAGTATGTCAATTCAGCAATGTTCTCCGAAAGCAGGGTGAGTGTGGGGATTTGGGGACAGGACTGGAGAGCCCGGCCTTGGGGGATCTGAGGACTTGGGGGAAGTAGACAAGGAATAGAAGGAATCTGGTAACAGAGG
Source organism: Catagonus wagneri (assembly GCA_004024745.2). NCBI lineage: Eukaryota > Metazoa > Chordata > Mammalia > Artiodactyla > Tayassuidae > Catagonus > Catagonus wagneri. Next base: position 19,523,666 of record PVHT021183543.1, on the reverse strand, counting down.
GACAGAAAAGTTCAGCTGCGGGGAGGGAGAAGAGAGAGGGTGCAAGTAGCAACAGGAGGGATCCAACACGGTCTATGGTCTGTGTCCTTTACTTGCAGGCATTTGGAAGGGCGACCGAGTGGCCATTTACATGCCCATGATACCAGAGCTTGTGGTGGCCATGCTGGCGTGTGCCCGCCTTGGGGCTCTGCACTCCATTGTGGTAGGAATTTGGGCTGTAAAAAGGGGCCTGATGGGGGATGGGGCTTAGGAGAAGTTGGTTGGGGCTCAATGATGGAGGATTTTTTTTTTTAATTTTATTTCCTTTTTTAGGGTGGGTGAGGTGGGGGGTTGCTCCCACAGCATATGGAAGTTCCCTGGGCTAGGGGGTTGAATAGGAGCTACAGCTGCTGGCCTACACTACAGCTCACAGCAACATCAGATCCTAAATCCCCTGAGCAAGGCCAGGGATTGAACCTGCACCCTCATAGACACTAGTGGGATTTGTTTCCACTGAGCCACAATGGGAACTCTTGATGGAGGATCTTAATAGACTAAGGAGTTTGGAATGATTGTGTCATAGGTTCCTTATCAGTTACCCAGTTTCTTCTAGGACCTGGGCCTTGGGACCCTGAAGGTTTTGTGAGTGACTCCTTTCTTTGTTCACTGGATCCCTGGGTCTCCCTCTCCCTCAGTCTTTCTTCCCTTCCCTAGTTTGCAGGCTTCTCTTCAGAGTCTCTTTGTGAACGGATCCTGGATTCCAGTTGCAGCCTTCTCATCACTGCAGGTGACTAATTCTCTCACTCCTCCAAAACCCACACACACAAAGTTTTGGTCTTCAACCAGCTAGTTTGTATTTGGGACTGCTCAGCATGAAGGGTAGGGACGGCCTACCCTTTATTTCCTGGTCCACCTCAGCCGACCCTCTGTCACCTCAAATCAGCTGGAAGAGCCAGAGTCAAGAGGCCCACCCAGGACTCTGTGAACATTATGCTCACTTGGGATAAGGGGTTAGAAGTGTGGTGCCTTCCTAAGGCCTGGATTTCTATTGCTCCCCAAAGATGCCTTCTACAGGGGGGAAAAGCTTGTGAACCTGAAGGAGCTGGCTGACGAGGCCCTGGAGAAGTGTCAGGAGAAGTAAGTGTGTTTGGTCTATTGGCTACTGCTCTGAGTTGACTGGGCATTTCCATTTTGTTCCCACTATGCTAAATGGACATGGGTGGGTCCTTCCAAATTCTCTTTTGAGCCAGCCAGCCCACCACTTCAGGCTTTTCTTTCCTCCAGGGGTTTCCCAGTGAGATGCTGCATTGTGGTCAAGCACCTGGGGCGGGCAGAACTGGGCTCAAGTGACTCTCCCAGCCAGTCCCCCCCACTTAAGAGGACATGCCCGGATATACAGGTGAGTCTGGTATTACTATGCCTTCCTCTGGGCTCAGAGTGGTTCCCTCTTCCCATCCAGAAAGTTCCTGATGTCCTTCTTTGCCTCCTCATCATATGCTGAGGATCTGGGAGCAGTCCTTTGAATGGCTTCTCTGGCAGGTCTGGCTGAGAGCTGGAGGACTTTGACCTTGAATGAAGAGTCACTTGTACTTTGGGAACTTAGCATGAGAGATTGTAAGGAAGACTCCTGTGCTGGTTGGGGTATTCTGATGAGCACAAGGGACATTTAGGGCTTGGGTTAGAAATGGGCTGACTTGGGTGACTGTAGTCATCCTGATTACTGGGCTGTGGTTTGGGGTGGGCTACCTGCCTGGTCCCACCATGAAAGGACCAGGATCTGGCCCTCAAGATATGGCCTTTGTCAGCTTTGGATTCAGTGCTTCTAGTGGAAATGGTAGAAAAGCCCAGTGGTGGCCTGCAGTTCTAAGGGGCATGAAGGATGAAAGTTCCAGGGTCCAGGACAGAGGGATCCTGAGATTCTGTGACTTGAGGGGCTCCGAGTGCTCTTAGAGCTAGAGAGGATTCAGTCTAGTCTAGGGAGATAGGAGACTCCTGTCAGTATCGGGAGCTCTTCTGTGTGCATAGTGGCTATGAACAGAATCAGGGAAATGGAGGCTGGGAGGACCAGTGAGAGGGCAGCCTGAGGGAAAGGAGGTTTGGGGCACACTGACCCTTCTCTCCCACTCTCCTACACCTGGAATCTGCTCACCACCCTTTCCATGGGCTCTTAACAGGATAAGACGAAAGGGAAACCCAAGCGCATCTGGCCCCAGGTATCCACTTCTGCACTGCCTTGGGCACTGCTTCCCTGCGTGCTTTTTGTGTGTCCATCTGCTCTTTGCCTGTTTGCCCATTGAGTGGCTGCCAGACCTAACACCCTTCTCTCTGCCTCTGGGTCCTTTACCGTCTAAGTCACTCTGAAGTGTCGTGAAGCCAAATGCCTGTTGCTGCCTCTCTGAATTGGCATAGAGCGTGGATCTCACAGAGGTAGCAGCAGACATCTCATTTCACTCCTGCTGCTCAGGACCATTGTGGCAGAGAGGACCAAGTAAGCTGTGAGAAAGTTTTTACTGTGCACTTAGCTGGGGCAGAGATGGGAGAGACAGGAGGAGGAACAGGTAGAGGAGCTAGATAGACCTTGACCTTGGAACTCACCATCAAAATGGGGGGTTAGATATGTATTATAATGAAAACTTGAGTTTTATATAGGGCAGCAGAAAAGAAATGTATTTATAAACTGCTTTGGGATTTACAAAAACTACACACAAACTCTGATGTAAATAAATGCTAAACTGAACAAAAAGTTACATTGCAGGTGGTGCTGAGAAGGGAAATCCCTAAGTGGGGACTCAGAGCAGATTACTGTAGAGGAGAAACTGGGCTTGGAGTCCAGAGTCCAATTTTTAGCCATATGACCTTGAATGAGTTACCTCTTCTCTCTAGGCTTCAGTTCCCTTATCAGCAATAGAGAGATGAGAGTAGATGCTTAAAAGGAACCCGCTTCTCTTACTAAAACAAAACAGAAAAACTACTATTCCTCTGGGTGTTACCATCCTCAGAGGGTGTCTTACTCTAAATCTGCTGTGATCTACCTCTTAGCTAATGGTAAATATAATACACCTTTTCTCTATTCTCATTAGCATGGTGGAGACAGATCTGAGTCCCAGGGGACAATGCTTTCATTTTAGAACTCAGGCAGGGACCTAAGACTTTTCTCTTGAAAGAGGAAACAAACTTGCTTGGAGTATAGACTCTGGAGCCAGACTGCTTGGGTTCAAATCTTGGCTCTGTTGTCTGCTACTGTGGGAGCTTGGGCAAGTTACTTAAACTCCCTTGCTTCAGTTTCCCCATCTGTAAAAGGATAATTGAGCCTACCTGTTAGGGTTTTGTCACTATATGTAAGGTGTTTGGCACAATAGTAACTACTCCATAAATGTTAGCTTTTATTGTTTCTCGCATAGCAGATAGACTGGCATTTCTAAAAGGGAATCTAGACAAGAAATAAACTCTTATAATTCTTAATACCTTCAGGCCACGGGCTCCTGGATTTCTGTTTCTTGGAAGTGAAAATAGTCAGTTAAAGACTAAAAAAACCAAAAATAGGCTTACAGAATCCATGTTTGCTGGTCTGAGAACTTCAGTCAAAGCTGCAGAAATCTTGGCAGAGCTCCACCCTCTCATTGTAACCAGTCTTCAAGGGAGGGCCTGGCATAATTGGCAGGTACCCTCCTTAACCGTATCACCTATGAGCTTTCTCATGTTCCTCTCTCACACCTGGAAGCTGTCCTCCCTGAGGCTATCCTGGTCCAACAATAAAGGCCAACTCCTTGATTCTTATTTCAGAAAATTCAAACCTTTTCCTGGTTCAAAGCGCAAGGCCCTCATGGGTATACACCCAATTCACAACCGACATTTGGGCCACTAATTGAGCTCACTCTGCTTCCTGGTGCTGGTTATCAGCTCCATACCTGCAATACCCACCCCACCCCTTCTTACCCACACTCTTGCAGAGGAAACAGTTTTATAAGATTCTGTAAGAGTCCTCTCATTGCCACAGTGAAACCACTTACCTTTACATGTGCTTAGTGCCTTTTCTAAGAAATTCACACCGGCAACTGTAGACCAGCCCCATTTGCCCAAAGTAATATTGACACACTTCTGCTTAAATACATTAATGCCCTCCTCTCAGGTAGATCATTTGCTGGTTAAAAAAAAAAATTGTTCATGTGACAATGTATGTGTAGACCCGTAATGTCTATTCCAACAACAACAAAAAAAAAACAGGCAGGATGTATTTTTCTGTTTTCTAGCTTGTGGTCAGCTTCTCTCTCTTCTTTATTTTTCTTCTTAATGGTCCTCTCTTGGCTTGGACTTGTTGTTCTAATATTGCTTATGTGCCAGAAAACTTCAAATTCTCCAAAGGGGCAGATGATGTAGAAAGAGGGGTGAGTGTGATAATTTCGTAATTTATTGAGTTATGTGTCTAACACTTTGAGGTTTTTAAACCAAATATGCACACATTAAATTACCATAGAGCCATATTATGGGAGTAGGGTGTTTCTCTTACACTGTCATGTCTACCTGCCAGCCAAGGCTGTAGGAAAATGAAGCTAATGAATATGAAAGCGTGACAGCTAAAGCAAACCCCAAATAGTTCCCATCATCACACTCTTATTTCACGTCCCAGAGGCATTCAGTGGAACTGAAGTAACTTCTCACCTTCCTGATATTCATCTGTCTTCCCTACCTCCCAGGACAATCCAAGGCTTGATGTTTACAAGGTAATACGGTTCTCTTTTGATGTTCTCTAAATCCTGTGAGACTATTAGGGCAAGAATGATGATGCTCCTTTTAAAAAGGAGTGACTTGAGGTAGATTGACTTGCCCAAGGTCATATATATAACTAGAAAATGGCAGAACTAGGAATTAAAATCCAGTGCAACTTTTGGACACATTCAGGGAATCCAACTTCACTCAGCAAAGAGTAGACTCAGAAAACTTTTTTTTTTAAGTAGTATAACCAGGAAAATAAAACAGTTTCAAAGAGAATTTAGAAAAATTTTAGGATGACAGGTCCAGAAGTATCCAAGACACTCCAATACAGGGGGACATCCTTGGTCCTTTTCCAGCTGCTTAAAACAGGGCTTCCTGCTGAATGGAACCTCAAGTGAGTGTCTTTATAAGAAATCCATTGAACCGGGGGTATAAAGGCAAGGGCAGACCTGGGGTGGGTAGCCTCCAGATATGGATGATGTCTGGATGTGTGGGGAAAGACGCTTGCACCAAGATCTGTTGACTTTTTCCACTACTAACTAATGGGGCCAGGCGCCCGCCTCACCTGCAGGCTCTGACTAATTCTGCATTTCTGAATCGTGTGGTGTTCACATTCTGCTGATGAGCCACTAGTCCCATAAGTACGTATGTGTGTATGCAGGCCTGTGTGTGCACATTCATTCATCCAATAAAATTTTACTGAGTGTCTTGGGATGAGTGCTAGGCATTTATAGGTGTTGGAGATATGGGGAGGGGGTGGTGTAGGCAGACCTGCCACTGCACTCATTCATAGAGGCCCCTGTCTACATGGGGAGACAGAAATCCAATAAATCTCTAAATAAAATAACTGAAAGTATGTGCTGTGTGGGAAAGAAATAAGGCGCTGTGATCAAGAACAATAGCAAGGGTGGGAGTGAGAACCTATCAGATATTGTTCAGGGAAAGCCTTTCCAAGAAGGTGACATTTAAGCTAAGAAGAATGAGAAGGGACCAGCCAAGGGGCCCCTCCTCAGCCTAAGGCCAGGTGAGAGGAGTTCTGGAGCAGAGTGCTGGGAGTACCCAAGAAGCCTCCTGTTTTGCTTCTGTTCTCTCTGCCCCATTCCACTCTTGCAGAGCCCTTCCTCCCTCCCAGCACCCCCATCTGCCACTCCCACCTTGGCCCCTCCAGGTGCCAGGTAGCGGTGTCTCCTGTCCCCGTCTTGGTCTCTTTTTTTTTTTAGGGCCGCGCCCATGGCATATGGAAGTTCCCAGGCTAGGGGTCGAATTGGAGCTACAGCTGCCGGCCTACGACACAGCCACAGCAATGCTGTGACCTACACCACAGCTCATGGCAACACCAGATCCCTAACTCACCGAACGAGGCCAGGAATTGAACCTGCATCCTCATGGATGCTAGTCAGATTCATTTTCACTGAGCCATGACGGAACTCTTCCTGCCCACATCTAGAACTGTTCATAGTTCTTCCCTGCCTGTCTTCCTCCCCCTGCAGATCTCCTGGAACAAAGGGATTGACTTTTGGTGGCATGAACTCATGCAAGACGCAGGAGATGAGTGTGAGCCCGAGTGGTGTGATGCTGAAGACCCACTCTTCATCTTGTACACCAGTGGCTCCACAGGCAAACCCAAGGCAAGAGTGTGTGCATGTGTGTGTGTGTGTGTGTGTGTATGTGTGTATGTGTATGTGTGTGCGCACGCGTGCACATACATTACGTAGGGGTAAGAAGTGAGTTTCTGAGAAAGCACATAATGACATGAATTTTACTGTACAACCCTGAATTTCAGAAATGTCACTTTACCTTTTTTCAATCAAATTGACATGAATTCTCAGTCACTGATGATGAGACCCAGAGTGAGACAATTCAGGTGGGGGCTTGCCTGGTACCCAGAAAAGGATCAGTCCATGTGGCTGACATCTGTGTTCCCTGCCCATGCCCACATGGTTTGGTTGAAGAAGAGCTGCCCTTTGAAGTCAAGGCCAAGAGTGGGCACAAGTTCGGTCCCTTCCACATGCCACACTGTTAACATCTAGTCCCACCCATGGCACATTGTGGAAGCTGGAAACACTTGAAACTCTGACTCTTCCATTTACTTAAAAGATATGTCACTCTGCCTTCCACTCGCCCCATTCATAAATTATTCTCTCCACATGCTTTGGAATATTCCTCAGTGGGCCTTTAGAGACACAATTCGGGCCTCTTTTTCCTAGGAATAGGGTACTGATGGAGTGAGCAGATTGTCTTTTTCCCCCACTCACTCTGCAGTGTGTGACTGAGTATGTGTGTGTACAATCTAGAGACGTTGTTAGATGAGAGTGTACTAGAAGTGTTCATGTGTGTGAGACTAATGGGGTGACTCAGAAACACCATCTTAGCGTGCGGTATGGATGATGGACTGACTATAATTGTGTGGGGGGTGTGAGATAGGAGCATGGAGAAAAGGGGATGGAAGAGGGATGCTATGAAAGGGGTGCTGCCAGGGCCAGAATCCCTGAGGAGGATCTTCCTCTGGCTCTGTCCAGCCTATATTTGGTGGTCAGTGGGGATGAGCCCAAGGCCCCAAACTGAGGCCCTATTCTCTCCCCAGGGTGTGGTACATACAATTGGGGGATATATGCTCTATGTAGCCACAACCTTCAAGTATGTATTTGACTTCCACGCGGAGGATGTGTTCTGGTGCACGGCAGACATTGGCTGGATCACTGGCCATTCCTATGTCACCTATGGGCCACTGGCCAATGGAGCCACGAGTGTTTTGGTAAGAAGGGTACTGGGCCCCATGGCTACTTGGTCTATTTAGGGGATGGACAAGATGATCCTGGGTGACGGCCTCCCAGGGACTCATGCAATGACCTGTTTCCTGAAGAAAGAGGAGTTCTTAGGCGGTTGTATATCCTGACTGGGAAGATCTCTTGGTTTGTCTGGTCAGAGGGTGAAAATACTGAGCCTGAGGGTGTGGTAGGGGAATGGAGGAACTACTGAGAAGGACCAAAAATGACTAAGCTTTACTGGGGTCAGTTTGAGGGGATTCCCACATACCCGGACGTGAGCCGCCTATGGAGTATCGTGGACAAGTACAAGGTGACCAAGTTCTACACGGCACCCACAGCCATCCGCCTGCTCATGAAGTTTGGAGATGGACCTGTTACCAAGTGAGACCCCTCCCCGGCTGCTGCCCCATGGGTGTCCCTCGGAGCTGGGTGCTGGCCCTTGTGCACAGTCTTTTCCATTCCATAGTTCTAATGCCCTGGCTTGGAATAGGGGAAGGGGCAGGAGAAGAGCCTTGCATGTCTTCCTGGTTCCCAGTGGTGCTCAGAGCCTTCCTCTCTCCCCACATCCCTGCCCAGGCATAGCCGGGCATCCTTACAGGTGCTAGGCACCGTGGGTGAACCCATCAACCCTGAGGCCTGGCTGTGGTACCATCGAGTGGTAGGTGACAACCACTGCCCCATTGTGGACACCTTCTGGCAGACAGAGACAGTAAGCAAGGGGTTCAGAAGGTTGGGGCTCCTGGACAGTGTGGGGAAACTGATTCAAACCCCTGATCTCTGATTTCCACAGGGTGGCCACATGCTGACCCCGCTCCCTGGTGCCACACACACGAAACCTGGTTCTGCTGTGAGTGAAGCTCCCTTGGCTGGTCCTGGCAGCAACAGAGTCTTGGGGGCATTTGGCCTAGTTAAAGGGTGGGGGTCTGGACTGATATGTATGAGAAATTTGGGGCTCAGGGGCTCTTTAGGAGAGGTAGAGAGTTGAGTCAGATTTGCCTCATTCTACTCCATGGATCCTATCTCCTGTTTGTTTCTAGACCTTTCCATTCTTTGGTGTAGCTCCTGCAATCCTGAATGAGGCTGGGGAAGAGTTGGAAGGTGAAGCTGAAGGTTATCTGGTGAGATCCTGGCCCTATGGGTCTTTGAGTGTGTGTGTGTGTGTGTGGGGGGGGTGTTCCACAAAGCGGTACCATGCTTTCCGTTAGAGTTTAGAACCTAATCTTTTCCTGGAAGCTGCTTTTAGCTAAGGTTCCATGGTTGAGAGTTTATTCTCTGCAGAGAGACTCTGGGGGAGGTGGGGGGAATCCTTCTGGATACTTTGCCTGCCTCTCCGACTTTTGGCTCAGAAGCCTCTTGAGGGCTCCGCTCAAAGATACCTGATGGTGCCTTTTTGGGTCTGGAAGACATAGTAGAAAACCATGAAGGTTCCAGAGTCAAGCTGTCTGGGTTCAAATCCTGACTCTGCCTCTTCTGTGAACTTAGATAAATTACCTAACTCCCCTAAACTTAAATTTTCTCATTTGTAAAATAGGGTTATAATAATATCTTTGTCTCCTGTGGTTGCTGGATTGATTAAATTAGAGAATCCATGTGAAAGGTTGATTAAATTAGAGAATCCATGTGAAAGGTTTATTTAGCACATAACCTAACAGTGCTTGATAAAAGCTAGCTGTTGTGATTGTTTTATCAGTTGTAGCCTCCACCCTTTACCCCACTTCATTTTCACTAACAGCAAGTTAGAAACAAGGGTAAGACCTGGATCTAGGTCTTCTGACTCTTAGCCTAGAGTCCTGTCCCTCCCATCAATCTGCTCTCACAGGACATTACTGATTGGGGCATAATTATTTACTCGTGTTTGGGCCCTATCTTTTTATATAACTGCGTTCATTTGCATCAAACTGGATCTGAATCCCTGAGGGATTACCTAAAAGGAGACTCAAATTTACTAGATGCTTATTACTAACAGAACATTGTGCTGGCCAGCTACCACATACTATTAACTTTGGGAGGTTAGAGATTATTTTCTCTGATTTACAGATAAGGATCCTGAAACTCAAAGAGGAAGAGTTACTGACCAGAGGTCACATGGCTAGAAATGGCAGAGCTGGGATTCCAGCCTTGACTGTCTATATCCAAAGCCCAAACTTTGTCCTACTTCTCAGGAATGGCATTCGGGCTATTTCTTCTTAGACTGGCAAAGCTGTGATGGTCTTTCTGTGAGACAGTGTAGCAGATGTGAACACTGTGTCTTCCTCATGCTCCAGGTGTTCAAGCAGCCCTGGCCAGGGATCATGCGCACAGTCTATGGGGACCACAAACGCTTTGAAGCCACCTACTTTAAGAAGTTTCCCGGGTACTATGTGACAGGAGATGGTGAGCCTTGGCCAACCCCTTTCCATGCCTCCAACTAAGACATGTGCCTTCCCCTTTCATTGTCAAGAAGAGTTGGTCAGGGATGTGTCCTATGTATCAGTGTCTAATATCCAGTCAGAGCTACAGAGAAGACTGTGAAATCAGGAATGAGTGTTGCAGGAAGGCACTCAGCATGGTGCCATCTGAGATTTGATATAGGGAAAACGTTCTTGTTTCCATAGCTCCTAGGCTGAAAAAGATGGGGCAAATAGCACTGTGTGTCATGTGTGTCCCCAGGTCCAGAGTCTGTTTACCTATGTATCCACCCACCAATCCATCCTTCTATAAATATTTATTGAATACCTACTATGTCCAGGTCCTTAGCTAAGTATGGGGGATTTTACCATGATTAATGTAGGTGAGGTCTCTGCTCTCATAGGGCTTACATTCTAGTAAGGACAGACAGACAATAAATTCAGCAAAAAAGCAAATTTAGATAGTGATAAGTGCTATGATGAAAAATAAACAGGCAACTCATGACATGGCAGCTGGCTTCCTCCAGAGCAAACAATCTAAGGGAATGCAACCAAGACAGAAGCTACAGTGTCTTTCATAATCTAATCTCAGGAATGATAGCCTATCATTTCCGCCAAATTCTGTTGGTCACACAAACCCTAGTACAATGAGAAAGAGGATTACACAGGGGCATGGATATCAGGAGGTGATTAGTGCGGCCTCCTTGGAACCCCGCCACTACAGCAGGCAAGAGTAGAGGCAGGAAGACTTGTTAGGAGGCTGTTGGCAGTGGGCGTAGCAGCTTGGTAACATGGATCATGCATCCTACCGTGGAGTATTTATTGTGTTGTGCATTTCTTCTCTTCCCAGGCTGCCGGCGGGACAAGGATGGCTATTACTGGATCACCGGAAGGATTGATGACATGCTCAATGTATCTGGTGAGGGTCAGGGACCATTCATTGTCCCTTCTTATTAACCCTGCTCTCCCAGCAACTCCAAGCCAAAGCCTTCTGAGAGAGCCAGGATATCCTTTGGCCAGACCATGCCTAGAGTGTAGCATTCCCTTCTGGGCTGAGGTTTTGGAGGAAGAGTGATAAATACTGAAATGTGCCTGGAGGAGGGGAACTAGGATGGTGGGGCAGCTGAAGCATGTCCTATGAGGAATGAATGAAAAGCCTTCCCCGTTTGACCAGACCAGGACTGCCCTACTGGGATGGACGGAGCAGGGGCTGGGATCTCTCATGGCACTTTCTCTCCCTTGACAAGGACACCTGCTGAGCACAGCAGAGGTGGAGTCAGCACTTGTGGAACACCAGGCTATCGCAGAGGCAGCCGTGGTTGGACACCCTCATCCTGTGAAGGGTGAATGCCTCTACTGCTTTGTCACCCTGCGCGATGGCCACATCTTCAGCCCCACCCTCACTGAAGAACTCAAGAAGCAGAGTAAGGAGCTTCCCTGGCAGGGATTACGGGATCTGTCCTGATGGCATAGCTACCACAGCAGGGTTTTGGGTGGCTGGGGGGCGGGGAACTGTACTGAATGAATCGCTCCCCAAACCACAAACAGGCCCCAGAAGGCTGATTGCCCTCTTCCCGTTCAGTCTCCACTAGGATAATAGTGATTACATATATAGAATTCTTTCTCTGTGCCACTACTGAGCTAAGTGTAAGTGCTTAAAATGCATCAATCCATTTAATCCCTGTAATCACACCCATGAAATAGATCCTATTGTTAGTCTCATTCTAAAGACAAAGAAATGGAGGCTCAGAGAGGTTAAATCTCTTGCCCAAGGCCACACTGCTAGTAAAGTTAAATTTCGACTCTAGCAGGCTGATTCTAGAGCTCAAGTGCCATGAAGATGAATTAATATAAAATGAGAAAGTAAAGAGACAGTGTGTTAGAGAAAGACAAAAAGTCTGAGAATGATTATGTGCAAAGCCTTGAAGAGGAAATAAGTTGGGTACAGAGCTATCTCTGCCTTGTTTGGGGGAGTCTGGCTAAGGATACTAAAAAGAAATTTGTTGGTTACAGTTAGAGAAAAGATTGGCCCCATTGCCACACCGGATTTCATCCAGAATGCACCAGGCTTGCCTAAAACCCGCTCAGGTATGTTCAGAGGCCTCAAGGGACTGGGATTGGGATTGGCTGATGCCCACTGGTGGCAGAATGTGTCTGGATGGAAGCCTTTGATAAAGCTGGAGTGGGGCAGTGCTGTCATCAGGTAACCAGAAGCCTGTGGTCCCCCAGGGAAAATCATGAGGCGGGTGCTTCGGAAGATCGCTCGGAATGACCATGACCTGGGGGACACGTCCACCGTGGCTGACCCATCTGTCATCACCCAGCTCTTCAGCCACCGCTGCCAGACCATCCAATAAACAAGACCCTATCCTTTACCCAGGATTCCCTTTGCTTTGCTTTCCAAAGTTTTGCCCTTCCTCCTTGCCCCATTCAGCGCTGACGGCCAGTGCTGACCCCCACCACCTCCCTTGACCAGCTGTCTGGGACTGAGGATCAGCTTTGCCTCTGGGTGGAGGCAACTTCTTTCAACTGCCAAGCAATTGGGACAGAGCCCAGGTCAGCCTCAGACTGCTATGCCCTTAGACTGCAAAGAGTCCTTGGAGCCCAGAACAGGGACCTGAAGGTCAAGTCCCAAACCCAAGTTAAGTGTTCAATGGGCAAGTGAGGGCATAGACTGAAGCAGGGAAGCAACTCTATAATCCTATGTCAGCTCTCTCAGGAAGCACCAGTACTTATCTCGGGCATGCACTCGCCCTTGGAAATGCCTGTTTGTGAGTCCTGGAACAATTTATTATTATTTTTTTAAACACTTTGCTGCTTCTGTTGTGGGTCTGAATTTCTTTTTGTGCCAGATGGCAGTACTTGTCTGCCACCTGCTACAGGGGCTGGGCAGGCAGGCTCAGTTTCCAGACGGTTCTCAGATCACCTGTGTCTTTGTAAGAGGAAATGTGTTATATTCCTAGGGCTGGAGGAGCTTACTTTTCTTGTCCTCTGTTCCCACTCTCCCCTGAACAGAGTCTTGCCCGTAAGCGACATTCTCAGATGAAGCTCCCTTTTCTTGCCAGAGTCCCACTCAAGCCCTGTGGTTATAGGAATAAAGGTGTGATCTCAAGAAGGTGGTGCCTTTTTTGGGGGGAATCCTTCAGGCTGTATACCTGTTAGCTGTTCTGGTTTGTGTGGGGATGGGAAGGGGATACCCCAGTAATTACCCAGTATTCTCCTTCTAGAACCTTTGGTTTAGGCAGAGCTAATCAGGGCTTCACTCACAGGCCCTTTGACAAGTTCCTGAGCTAAGCAGCAAAGCATCTGAAGCCAGATTTCAACTGTGATGTCCCATCATGGTCGTCCTCTCTCCTGGGCTCTCTTCCCTATGATCCTGTGGGAACACAGGTGAGTGACTAAAGATTGAAACTTCAGGGTCCTACCCATAGGGTCTGCAGCTAGGGAGACTCTGATTAGAGCCGAGTTACCTGCCCGGCACCAATTTACCTGGAGTGAGCTGACTCAGATTATAGCTCCTCCCTCCCCTAAACATACAAACCAAGGAATCACAGAATCAGCAAGGCAGTTTTATTTAAGGCAGAGGTGGGGAAAGGCGGTGCCCCTCCACCCTTTTCCTCATACCCCTCAGCTCAGTCCTATCCCAGGTCAGACACCAGAACCCGCCGAAAGGGCTGACAAGGGGCTAACAGGAGGGTGGCCGGGTTATGGACCCTTAGGTCAGATCAGCTTCTTCTGAGCTGTACTTACACCCTGAGGATTTAGAGGCCTCTAGATCATACCCAAGGGAAACACAGCTTTTCTGGTCCTCAGATGGGAAGGTTTGGGGAAGGGACCCAGCATTCACCCTTCCATGAAGATCCTGAAAATCTCTAAAAGAGACTAGTCTTCCCAGGTAGTGGGAGGGCAGCTAGGAGAGGAATGACAAGTTCAAACGATAGAAGCTCTTTTGATCGAAGTCCATGCAAGGCTGGCTGTGCCCTCACACAGGGTATGGGTTGTCGAGGACGGCCACTCCTGCTGCCACACCACCATCTGCATGCTCAATGGCTTTGGTTCGAAGCAGATGTCCCACGTGCTTGTTCACCACAAGTGTCTTTCCCTGCCTACAGAAAAGGGGACAGGGGACACACAACTCTGTCACCTGAACCCCCAAACCCAAGACTTTCTTTGGTCCTAGCTGAGTAGTACACGGGTGGCTGACTGAGAAGGTGCTAGGATTTTAGAATCAGATTTGGGTTTGTCTCCTAGCTTGAATTTATTAGCTCTGTGTCATTGAGTAAGTTACTCAGCTTTCCTAAATATCAGTTTCCTTGATTTAAAATAGGTATAATACCTCTCACTTTGCAAGATGGTCATGAGGATTAAATAAAACAGGAAAAGTTCTTAGCATGACGCTACGCTCGTATTTTATGTTCTGTAGCTGTAAATTTCCTTCTCTACGTCTCTTTCAAGATGGCTGTGGTGGTAGTGGGGCAGATGGATGGGGAACTGGCAGGCAGAGACGCTGCAAGTGGAGTAGTTCAAGGGGAAGATTATAGAAAGGGCATGCTCTGGTGGGGAGCACGGTAGGATCTGGTATTCCTTCTTTGCCCTGACCTTGGAGTATTTTGTACGAAGTGGTATGAAGGACCAGGAACTGTTCCTTACAAATTCCCCAGTCTTCCTCTCTTCCTGATTCTTTGGTGCCTAAACGCAAACGCAGGAGCCACTCAGCTCCTCAGAGCCACTGCGTATCCTCTAACTGGCCCATCCCACCTTTCCCCCAAACTCCTTGTGGCCTGGGAGCTGGACCCAAACTCTTTTCTTCCCTGGGGTCTCCTAGTCCAGGATTATTTTCTCACCCACCCTGATACCACTTGGAATTTCCTTCTGAGTTTCATTTGATAGCCCTGTGATGTGGGCAGGTCTTGGGTCCTTTGCCTCATTTACTAGATAAGGGAACATGCTGACTGGCTCACCTGACATAGACCCCGAAGATGCCCAGCTCAGAGATGCATCGGACCACTCGGGCAGGGCTACCAGGTCGTAGCAGACAATTCTCAAAAGGTTCAGGTTCGATTTTCTCCATGAGGATGTATGAGGCTCTCTCCTCACTGTCCTTCAGCCGCTCCAAGGCCTGTACCATCTCCTCCCCATATAGGTTGTTACCTGCAATTCCACGAACAAGTCACCTTGGACCCTCTGTCCACCTCCACTCTGTGCTCCAACTTCTAGAGCCACGTGGGCAAGTCAGGAGCCTCAGTTCCTGACAAGTCAGGGCAGGCCTGGTTTTCGAGGAGGTAATGTCACCTCAACAGGAGAGCCCATACACTAGCAAATACACCTTCCACCACACCACACTGCCCTGGTTCTCCTCCTACCTGTCTATTGCTGTTACTTCTCAGCCTCCCTGACTGGCTCCTGCCCCTTTTACACTAGGATTCCCAAGGAGTTGGTCTTCCACCCTTGGTCTCTCTTCTCCATGTGTACATTTTTTTTTCAGGGAGATCTCTTCCAAGCTTCCATCTACATTCTATAACTTGTTAACTCCCAAATCTTTAAAGTTCCTTGCTCTAGACATCACATATTTATCCTATGGGCTCCCAAAACAAACTCGGCATGTCCAGACAGAACTCATTATTTCTCCCTGAATCTGCTCCTCCTGGACTGTCCTACAGCCAATCCGGTAGAAGGCATTTCTGAGTCATTTAACTCCTCCCTCTCCATGACCTGTCACTAACTGGGACGTGTTTCTTCAGTCTGTACTCCACACTGTCATGAGCCCATGCCCAGCACTCTGCACTGTGCTTCTGGACAACTGTACCAGCCTCCTCTATGGTCTCTCTGCCACCACTGTGGCATACTCATTTCAGGACACGCTCTATGATGGCTCAAAGAGATCCTGGATCAATCATGTGTCCCCTCCCTAAAACTCTCTGATGGCTTCCTACTACCCTTAGGATAAAATCCAATTTCCTACATATAGTCAACATCTTTTATAATCAGGTCCCAAACCACCTGTTCCAACCCGAATCCCTGCTTCTCTCACATCCCACACTGCACTCCAGCCTCACCAGTCACTCATTAATCTCCAAGTACACCACACTTTGATGGACCAGTGCCTATGCCTGAGGTTCCTCCTTCTATATGGAATACTCTTCCCCCTTTCTACCTGGGAAACTCCTACCTAACCCTTAAGGCCAAGATCCAAAATCGTCTCCTCTGGGTCTGTGAGGCAGACACGATGCCTGTCTTCAAGGAGTTCAAAGTAGGTGTGAAGATATGCAACCTCCTGATGTGCTCCCATCCTGCTTTCCCGCAAATCACCCACAGGCACCTCAGGCTACACCTGCCCACACCCTCCAGTGCTGGTTAATCATATTCCTTTGTGCTCCACAGCACTTGATCACAGGGTCTCCTGGGATACTGTTCAAGGTAAAGGCCGGGGTTAGTTCCTCTTGTATCCCCCAGAGCCTGGGGCCGTGCCCACAGTAAGTGCCCATCAGCACTGGTGACAGCCTACTGGCTTCCTGGCTCTGAGCAGCTCTGAAAAGGGGGAACTACCTACCTCCACCTTCTCTCTGGGGCTTGAGCACGAAGTGGCTAGGGGCAGCAATGGCCTCAGTGATGGCCTGGTCCCCTTCTTCACCCTGGCAAGAGGCAAGAAGGCTGTCACCAGCAGTCTTAGGACAAAGAGGCAGGAGCCAAGGTCCTGCTGGTTGTATAAACAGCATCAGAGGAAGAACAGGAGGGGTAAAAGCCATATGCCCCTTCAGGCTGATGCTACTATCTGGATGCAACCCGCAACAAACCCCTAGAGCAGGGAGTGCAGTGAGAATAAGCTTTCCCTGGCAACAATTAAGGAGCAGCAGGAGACCTAAAAAGTGAGTATAGATATTCCTCAGTTCTCACTCTCTACCTTAGCCCTTCCCCTGGTTATCATCCCCATCACCACCTGTGTTGAGGGGGCTTACAGTGGATTCCAGCCCCCCATCCCAGGGTTCTAGGGGTTCTCACAGCATCACTGACCCAAGTAGGGCCCACTGGTAGCTCCAGCCTCCCTAACACATTGGGCTGTGGGCCCCTGATACCTAGGAGACCCGTGGTGGAAGAAGCGGGCTGCCCACGCACCATGTCCAGTGAATAGAGACCAGCGAAGGTGGCACGGAGGCGGGCCACAGCCTCAGGCTGGCCAGGGAGCAACACCTCCAGCACGCCTACTCTGCTTAGCTCCTGTTGCACCTTCTTAGTCCCAGCCAGCTGTGTGGCAATGTCTGGGCACTTGACAGCACGTGACCTCTCCAGCAGCAGGCGTGCTTCCCAATTCTGCGGAGAGAAGAAATAAAGAGGAATTCCACCTTGGCAGTCCTTTAATGAGCATCCATCACGTGCCAGGTATCCTCACATTCATTATCTCCTGGGGTCATTGCAACATCCTTGTGAGGCAGGTGTGGCCCTCTTAATATGCAGGACTCTTGCCCTCAGGGAACTCAGTCTAGCACAATGACACATAATTAAAAGGGAAAATGACAAAGGGTGAAAGGGTGTAGAAAAACTGACGAGGCAATCTGAAAGAGGTGGGATACTTTATGAACTCGTCTTCCTACTCAACTACAAATAAAATCCAAACGCCTTACCATGGCCTGTAAGATCCTGTAGGATCCACCTCTTGTCTCCTTTTCAACTTCATTCCACACCATCCCTCCACCCACCTCCCACCTTCCAGCCACACTGGTCTGTCAACCCTCAAACACACAAATGTCATTTCCACTTCAGGGCCTTTGCATTTGCTGCCTTCCCCTCTGCCTGGAACTCCTGTCATTTTGGCTTTTCCAGTGGACGGTTGGAACCTTCTCATCCTTAATTTTCCTCTCAAAGTCACATTCTTAAACAACCCTATTTAATGTGGGTTTCCCCATAATTCTCTTTCACCCTAGTGTTTCATTCCAAGAGTTTCCTCCAGCTAGAAGAAAACATTTTTTCTACTTTTGTTGACTTTCTGATGACCATGTCCCTGACCAAACTGTGAGCTCCATAAGGCCTGGACCCTTGTTGTTGGTCTCATTTCCTGTTGCATCCCCAGCGTCTAACAGAGTTTAGAACTTTGTCAGTGCTCAGTGTCCATTATTGTTGTTTAATGAGGTGAAATCTGAGTGGACAGGTAGAGTCTGACAGGTGAGACTCAACAGTGAAGAGGTACTCAGGTTAACACGAGCAAATGAGCAAAGGTCTGTAGGTGAGTAATTGCCCGATGACTAGTCTGGTGGGCTAGGAGTTTAAGATAGGATAAGCAGGGAAACAGCAGAAGGTTATGCCTCCCAGTTCTAGTCCCCATTCTCAAGGCACCAAGAGGACAGTCTGCCCTTGACTCCAGACCACATCAAACTGCCCACAGCAAGATCAGGGCTATGTCCTAAAGAGCAACACCCCAAGCCCACCCCACCCTCACCCCAACCCATGCTGTCCTTCCTCTGATATAATCAGTCCACATGCAGCACCTTTGCTTGGTCTTCACCAATAACCCAGCCACCTAACAACTCGGCTAGTGTTCCAGGTATAGTTAAAGGTACCCAGAATATCCGATATAAACCCAGAAAAGTACCCCATTATGGAAAGTAGGGAAAGCAAAACTCGGAGAAGAGCAGGGGCTTCCTCACAGTCACCTAGCAAGTCACTAAGTCTAGCAGATTTATTTCTATATCTAAACCTGGTCTGAGTCTCTTAGTTCCCTAAAAATGTTCTCTCCCTGGAGTTGGGAGCCCTGGGATGCGGGTCTGACTCCCTGCCTGGCCCAGTGAGTTGGGGATCTGGTGTTGCTGCAGCTGTAGCTTAGGTCGCAGCTATGGCTCAGATCTGATCCCTGGCCCGGGAACTCCATATGCTTCAGGGTGGCCAAAACAAAAACAAAAGCAAAAAAGTTATCTTCCTTATGCATTAATTTCCTTCCTCGTTAGCTCAATAAAGTTTTCTTTGGTCCCTTCGCCCAGACCCCTTGCCCTAGAACCTGGATCCATTTTCCCAATAGACAGTGAGTTTCTTTCTTCTCTAGTCAGCAAGTTTCGACCACTAACCACTTTCTAGAGGAAAGGACCATCTCTAGAGCTGCAAATTCTGTGGCGCTGCTCCCTGTACAGTTGGGCTTTAGGGAGGATCCTATATTCAAAGAATCATAGATCTGGAAGGAGCTCCCTCAACTTTCTAGTGTAGTTCTCTCAGTTTATAGAAACTTCGTTCAGAAAAGGTCAGGAACCCCATGGTCACACAGAGGCAGAGCCAAGTGCTTATGACAGCACACCCCCCGCCCCCCCAGTCTACCACTCATGCTATTTTCTAACTTATTTCCTCCTATATCCTCTCCCAACTGAAAGTGGGCTTCTCAACTTCTCCATGCCCTGGATTAGGGGCAGGGAAGGAAAATGATATACTGGAAATGCTATTGGACTGAGAGTCAGAAAGCCTGGGAACTCCCTGTGGGACCTCAGATAAGCCCCTACATCTCTCCAAGCCATAGTTTCTCCATCTATATAATGGGGATAATTACATACCTCACAGGGTGGTTGTAAAGATTAAATGAAACAGTGGATGAGGAATATAATTTTGAATACCACAATGGTAGAATAGCAAGCTAAGGTGATATTATCATTACTGTCATTAACGTGAACAGACAAGTGATAAAAACTTTCTGATGCAGATAAGAGAAGAGGTGACAAGAAGGAAATGGTCAGTGGTGTGGTAGACCTGGTTTGCACTGGCTAACAAAAGCTGACTGTACCTACCTCTCCCTAAGTCTGTTCAGATATGTTAAGTTGGGTAGCTTTAAAACTGGCCATGATGGCAGTAGTTACACCATAGAAATCAGAAAATGCTACTAATAGGAACTTGCCTCCCTAGAAAGATGTTTGTCAGACAGCATATCTCTAGAAACAATGTGAATGGCTGAAGCACTGTGGATTCCTAAGAAACCAGATTCTAGCAGACAGTGTGTGTATAGAGTGAGAGGCAGCAAAAAGCTTGCGGGAGCATAGGAATTTCCAGCAGCAAGTTCCATAAGAAAGAACTGAGATCAGTGCTCATGGAAAAACCCAGGTTGTTGTGATACCTGAGTTGAATCTCAGGAATGATGGTGGGTTCCAGGAAGCGAAAAATGGTATAATAGAAAATACCAACCTGTAGACTGTACTGACTTGGCATGTAGCCATCCCGGAAGTAAACCACAGCAACTTCCTGGCCGTCCCTAGAACATAGGATGGAGAAAGCTGCTGTGTTAAATTATAACAGATGTGTTCCATGGTTTAGTCCATTTCAGAGTGCATCAAAAATGCCTGTGGCTTCTTTGGAAGTCAGTCCACAGGGATAGCCTGAACAGGGAATCACTGGAAGAACGAAAACAGATACCCACGCCATCAAGGCTTCCGATGAAAAAACGGAGGTATGCACTAGGGAATGCTTTCTCATATGCCAGATTCAGAGTCAGGTTAGTAAAGCCGAAAGGAAAAAAGAAGGCAACCAAAATCAGACTAGGTAAGTTTTTAAAAGATGGACCGCAAATTACTGAGCAGCAGAATCATACTGCCACACTTAGCAAAACACACTTGTATTTACACTGCTTCAAGTAGCTGAAACCAACTTGAGATTTTTTAAAATTGGGGTGGTGGTGGCAGTGTTGTGGTGGTGAGGTTAGAGAGATACAAAATATGAATGTAGTTAAGCCACAGATGTCTTTTTCCCTTTTTTTATTTTTATTTTTTGGTCTTTTTGTCTTTTAGGGCTACACCCACGGCATATGGATGTCCCCACACTAGGGGTCCAATTGGAACTGTAGCCACTGGCCTATGCCAGAGCCACAGCAACACAGGATCCGAGCCGTGTCTGCAACCTACACCACAGCTCATGGCAACGCCAGATCCTTAACCCACTGAGCAAGGCCAGGGATCGAACCTGCATCCTCATGCATGCTTGTTGGGTTCACTAACCACTGAGTCATGATGAGAACTCCCCCTTTTCTTTGATTTATCTTATATTGTTTGGTTTATCTGGAAAGTAAATTAGTGATTTTGTTTTGTTAAGATAAAAGCATATTTTGAAAATAGTGAGTGGTACTGTGAAATGCCAGGAGGTTTTTAATTTTAAGAATCACAGATTTCTAGGTCTATATAGCATGCTATAAGCCACACTACTCACATACATGATACTAAAGTCACTTTGTGGTGGCTCCTGAAGGGAAGCACAGGGCCTGGCTTGGAATACAAATCCAGGCCCCTTGATATCTTGCCCGAGACCTCAGAGAGCAACCCCCAGATCAATCATGGAATGAGCTGGCTACGCGTCTTCCTCCATGACTGCCCAACCCAACTGCCCAGGCCCAAAGGCAGGAGGGGCAAGAAAACTTTTGGGAGCCCAGAGCCATATGAAAACCAAGGTTATCCAGAATGTCAATAGCTCTGATGTAACCCTTTAGAAGCAGAACTTGGCCAGCCTTCTCCAAAATTTCCTGGGATATTTTCAGAATTCAGAGAGAAAGTAGCAAACCATCACATCTCCCAGAAGAAAGGATCATTTGGGGGAAGTGGGCAGCAGGATGAGTTCCCTAAACCAGCCCTCTCTACTGGATCCTTGGGGACTGCTCCCCGCACACTTACATAAACAGTCTTCGGTCTTGGTCTAGAGACCCCTTTTCAGAGATATCTTCAAACCTTCGCCGGATTACATGGATATTCCTGGGAAAGATGGGAAGGGGTCAGAGAGTTGATGCTCTGTTCTGAGTGGCTCTCCCCAATCCTGGGGTCACATATGGAGGTCTCCCCTCCTTTACTTACCTGGCCAGTAGCTCATTCTCTATGGCACGCTGGTCAAATATATTCCTTTCCTTCTCTTGAGCAACCAATAGCACCAGAGCACTGGGGAAAGAGCAGAGTTGGCCCAAGGTGGCTACAAAGCTTGTCTTCCCTCCACCCCACCCCCTTCAGGAGTGAGAATGAGAATACAGCTTCCCTGAAACAGTACAGAGGTTTTCTGGACTCAGGACTGCCTCAGGCATACACCTGAGGCTATAACACGTTATTTCCTGAAAACTGAAAACTTGGAAAAATGAAGATGTCTCTGCCCTTTTTCCAGTAGGTAGATGAAATACTGTAATGATGTCAATTTCTCATGCAAATTAAAATGTGGATTTAAAACCCAGGAGGACTTTTTCATAGAATTTAAAACAATGATTCTAAAATCTGTTGGAAGAATAGGTAAGAATATTGAAGAATATTTTGTAAAAGAACAATGCTGAGGGTTGGGGGTTAATGACCCTATTACTAGATTGTAAAGCATATAATAAAAGAGTGTGTGATTATTGCAAAGAATATTATAATAGTTCAATGGAATCCTCAACAGGATCTTACAGAAACCCAAAGATCCGACTATGAATAAGGCATTATTCTTGGGGCCTCCCAACATTTCTGTGATGTACACAAATCACCGTTTGGTCCCATAGTATTAATGGGATCACTGGGGCTTACCTTGACTCTTCCTCTCTGCCTATCCACATCTCTTAAAGAAGCAGGAGCTCAAGGGCTCAGGGAAACGCTAATGCCAAAGAACTATCTGTTTGCCTACCAACCAAGCTATTTTTAGTTGTCAAGGACAGGTCCAATGTCCCAACAGACTTTTAGGGCCAATGCTCAACAGCACCAAACTCCATTTTTGCTGTAGCTGTACTGCGCCTTGCCCAAGGCTTCTTGCTGAAACTCTTGGGTAGGCAGACTTGGCTTAGAATTCTAAGTGTGGATTCCTGATCTCCTGTACTTGGTCTCTTATTTGTTAGTCTCTGCTTCTCCCTCCCTCAGCTGAACGTCTTGGACTACACTCTGCCTGACTCCTTCCTACTTAGCTGGAATACAGGTCCTAGTATGCCCTCTCCTGGCCTGCCAGAAATCTTGAGTTCAGACATGACGGTAGGCTGAGTCTTGGCTTTGAGTTAGGTATCTGAGAGATAGAAATGGTGATTTCACAAGCCATCTTGCCCTTAGAGAGTCCTGAAAGCCAATGACCTTGCTCTCTACTCTGTAGCCTGATCTGCTCTGCTCATGGGTGGGAAGGTGGCATTTGGCCCAGGCTGGCCCACCTCCAAGAAAAAGAGTGGGAGGGAGGCTGCAGGCTGTAGGTTAAAGTAGAACTGCATGCTTTGGTTAATGAAATCAGCCTGTACCCTGCCAAATAACTGGAATCAGACTAAGGAAATATATTCTACTTCCTGCCTTTAGTTCTGAGCAGTCTGCTGGGAGCAGGACTAGGAAAGTTTGCCAGCTAAGAAAGGTGAGTGGCAAGAGCATGCTGACTGGGAATGAGGACTCCTAAGTCCCAGTTCTGGCTCTGCCAGTGACTATGGCATTGCTTGGGTAAGTCAGTTTCTTTCCCTGGGCCCTGATTTCCTCATATATAAGACAAGGATGTTAAGTAGATCATAGTTCTCAAACTTTTATATCAAGAATACCCTTTTCTTATCCTTACTTATTCTGACCAGACACTATATTTTGAAAGAGTGGAATAAATGTCTAAACTGACATCATGATTCATTTCCAGACTTCCTTTAAAAAATTCTTGTAACAGTTCCTGTCGTGGCTCAGTGGTTAACGAACCGGACTAGGATCCATGATGATGCGGGTTCAATGGCTGGCCTCGTTCAGTGGGTTAAGGATCCGGCATTACCGTGAGCTGTGGTGCAGGTCACAGACACTGCTCAAATCTTGCATTGCTGTGGCTGTGGTGTAGGCTGGCAGCTGCAACTCTGATTCGACCCCTAGCCTGGGAATCTCCATATGCCAAGGGTGCAACCCTAAAAAGCAAAAAAAAAAAATTTTTTTAAGTATGAGATAAATTAATGAAAGTTCACCTGCTCTACAAATGCTTGAGCCTCAGTTTTTCAATCTATACTATGGGACCATTTCTCTTTGAAGCAGAACAGTGCAGTAGAGAGAACACAGGCTTCAGAGGCAGATAAACATGAATTCTAAACTTACTAGCTGAGTGACTGTGGGCAAGTTGAATAACCTCTCCGAGCCCTCAGTTTGTTCTTCTAGTGTTCCTTAAATGGTAGTTTTACTATTACTATAAGTTTTATAACTTTATTATTTATAAAATAGTATTATTTATAAATGGCATTATTTATAGATTATAAATAGTAATACCAGTATTACTACTATTGTTGTTATTGAAAGTATTACATAATGACCCTCATTGAATTTTTTTTTGGCTGCACTCGCAGTATACGAAAGTTCCCACGCCAGGGACTGAACTCACACCACAGCAGTGACAACGCTAGATCCTTAACCTGCTAAGCCACCAGGAAACTCTCCTCATTGAATTTTTTTTAAAGCATTTTTCAAATCTGTGTTTTCATTTAATTCTCACTACCATCCTTTTAGGTATTATTATTGTCCCCATTTTACAAGTGAGGATGTTCAGAGAAAAGAACAGACTTTAGCAAAGGTCATATTTGGGTCAGCAGAAGTGCCTACTGGATTCTCAAAATGAAGGAATCCAGTCCTGGCTCAGGCAACCCACAGCTCCTACCTACCAGTGCCTAACTCTGGGCACATGAGTCTTTTCTCTCCAGTAGTTTCCTAGCTGATCCATCTGTGATGTCACACTCTTAAAATACAACCTAGCCAAGAGTTCTACTTCACGAAATATTTGTCTAGTGACTTCTAGATGCTCAGAGTCTGAGGTTTCTCAAGTCTTAGTGAGGCTTGGCAAGCCCAGAGAGGTTCTCTGTGAGGCAATAAAATGATTAAGAATGCAGGATCTAGAGGGAGGTGGACTCCGGGCTCTACCTCCACCTCACCACTTGACCATGAACAATTTACTTCTCTGAACTGCAGTTTCCTCATCTGTAAAACGGGGGAGATGAACAGTATCTACCTTGGAGTATTTGATATGAGGATTCAACGTGACCCTGTGTGTTGAAGTGCTTAGAACAAAGTGTGGCACTAGCAGGTGCTCATTAAGGGTTAACTATTAATGCTACATTAACATTGCAACAACTGTTAGTATGTGGCCCCTCGCTTATCCAGAAGTCACTTACCTAGCATCTTTACACATCTGGATCGTGGCTAAGAAAGAGGAAAGAAGCAAAAAAATGTCCCTGAACAGTTAAAACAGACACTACAAAATCCCTAAATCAGAGCTTATGCATTTACTCATCAAAGAGGCCCTCACACTCATTAGACACAAATATAACAGATCGTTTGCTTTCCTAAACTACAGCAAATCAGAAAGGAGGTATAAGGATGGGAGTGAAGGATTGTAAATCAAGCACAATGACAGCAGTAAGAAGTAAGAGCTGTTAGTAGGAGAACAGACCAAAAAACTATGAATATGAGATTAAAGTCTAACAGTCGGGGCCATTAGTGCAGGCAAACAGCCTCTCTCACTCTAGGTAGCACCTCTGCATTACATCAAGACGCAATCACTGATAATCATGATGACCTCTAGCCACCAAGAAAAGATTAAATTATCGTCAGTCAGAATCTCTTATTTAAGAAGGAAGCCCAAAAACTCCATGAAAATAATTTTGGCACTTCAAAGTGCCAAAGCTTCTGTTCCAAGAAAAATTCCCTCACTGCCTAATGATATCAGGCAAAGAAGTTAATGCATCCATGAATGCTGAATCTGCAGGGGGATTCTGCTGCCACTTTTTCTCCCTCTTACTTGGCTGAGCCGTAGAGCTCCCAGGCTTTGGCAATCCCCATGGCTAGTCCCTTGCTGGGATTATTGGAGAGGATCTTGGCAGCTTCTTTAGTCTTACTCAGGACATGGAGAACATGTCTGTTGGAAGAGAGAGGTACACTTGTTAACTGGATGAACCTGGAAGACCCTTCGGCCCATGACTCACACTTGTAAGAACATCACTCTGTGAATCAGTTAAGCACTAAAAAGCATCTTTCCATCATACACCTGTAGGATCCACATCTGGCTGGAATGTGCTGGGCTGCCCTCAACCTGGCCCTGGTGTACATACCCAGAGGAGGCTGAGACCTTGTGCTTCCCCTCTACAACAGCCTCCCAGTGAACTGAAACCTCTTTCCCTGAGCATCAGGTGCTGTCTGCAATCCTTCTGCAGACCATGTAGAATCACAGCAACCTGGAACATCACTGCTGACTAGAAGTGGATGCTTCTTGGGTCCAGTCATCTTATGAGAAGCCCCTGTTCTCTCTCTGTTCTGACTTCCTTTCAGGTCTTTAAACATGTAAGCTCTTTCTTACCTCAGGGGGGTCTCAGGACCCCCACAGACTATTCCTTCTGCCTGGAATACTAACTTGTACAATGAGGGATGGGATTGGATGAACCATGACATTCTTTCGTTCCTTGACATATTAAGACTAGTTACAGAACTGTGCTACAGGATGATAACATCTGACCCGAGGCCTAGGAAGGCACAACCAGCGCTGGAGATCCCTGTCCCCACCTGTGATTATAGGCTCACAGGCTGTCACCTCACTGTTGTGCCCAGGACACCTACCGGTGCACAGCTGGGGTGCGGGAGGCTAGGCCTCCAAAGCTGGCAGAGATGGTGTTGATTTCAATCTGTTTCAGGGCTGAGGAGCCATCTGCGTTGTGCTGGAACATGTAGTCTGAGCGATTCAGACCCAGGAACACAGTCTGTGGGGAAAACTGAAGGTTAAGGACATTTGCCCAAGGGCTGACTCTGAGGGCCTTAGGCACGGAGCAGACAGGTACCATAACTCTATGCAGAGACTGGAGGTGCCAGCTAACACTCCCAAACCCAGAAGAATCATTCTTTTGGTCATCCCAGGATCGGCCACTGCTGTACAAACCCAGTGGGTACCAGTGAGAGGCAGACTCCCATAAGCTCAGGGACTGGACCAAATTCTTCTGGTTAAAAATGAGAGAGAGAAAGATGGGAGGGGCAGGTCTCAGACTGGAGTGGAATGGGGAATGGTTACCTGGGCAATGCCTTCTTTCAGGACTTGCTTGTGGATGTCAAAGAGACGAGCAGTAAAGTTGTCCCTTTTGATGGTGCTGGAAGAGGAAACAATATTTTCTAGGCTACAGGGGACATGAAAGGTCAAGGAGCTACACAGATTTCTGAATCCTCTCTGGGTCTACTGGCCCAAACTTGAACACTCACACCAATCCTATAGAGAATAGTGGTTAGAATCCCGCTCTAGAGCCAAATGACCTGGGTTCAAATCCCAGCTCTATCACTCACTACTAGGCAACCTCAGAGAATCATTTCACCTCAGTGCTTCAGTTTGCTCATCTATAAAATGAAGAGGAATTATATTTATATCATAGAGTTGCAATGAAGAGATCTTACATGTACAGAACTGAACATCATGTGTAGTCCCAAAAAGTATTCAAAAATGGCATTTGATAAAACCATTCTGTACTTGGAAAGCTCTGCTGGTTGGTAAGCTTTCTGGCTGACCTAACATTACCTCTCTGTAGCTTCCTCTAGTCCCTGGGACCTCCCAAAACAAGTCTTCTTTGCCCTGTCCATGGCAGATTAGAAGGTAGCAATTATGCCCTGTGCCCCCAAAGATTTTTCTGACTCCAACTAAATATCCCCTTTTTTTTCCCTTCTTCAACCAGTCCTCATATGATATGATTTCCACAGGTAAGCCTTCCCTATCTGGGTCAGATCCCCCTGTGTGCTCTCATAGCACTGTGGACCTCTCCTTTATAGCACTGATTGCAGGTGTAATTTTCCATTTTATTGGTGTGATTAGTCTTGTCTCTTCTATTTGATTATAAACCACATGAGGGTGGGAACCATGTCTGTGCTAGCTTATCATCATGGCCAAGTGTGTTGCTCTGACATGTGACACAAGGTAGGGACCCATCCAGTATGGTTTTCTGAAGCCTTAGGAAGAGACACCCACAGGTAACTAACTTTTCTCCTCTCAGGATTCAGGGCAGTCTCTGCATGCCTGCTCAAGCCTGACTCCCAGGCTCACCTTATTACAGGGACCCCACTGAGCCCATGGAGCTCAGGCCTGCCCCGAAGTTCCTCTCCTCCCCAGCCGGCTCTATCTTAAGGTTTCCCAGCTCTTGGCAAGAGAGCTCCTAACTGGGTTGGCCTCTTGACCAGGGCCTCAAGGGGAAAAGAGACAGAGAGGGATGTATGGAGAGAGCCATTTCATGGGTTCTATATCCTTGTGAACTGGGGGTGGCCTAGTCTGTAGCCTATCCCACCAGAGATGAGAGGCCTGAGGTGACAAGAAAAGGCTACTGCTTAAAAGAAGTAGGAGATCTGATTTTAAACCTAATAACCCTCCCCTTCCCTGTTAAATCTAAAACTAGGCTGACCTCCCCTAATTCCAAGTGGAAATTTCAGTCTTCAAAACAGGGGATCATGAATCAAAGAATCACAGAATGTCAGTGCTGGAAGGCAGCTTAGATTAAAGCCAACCTCCCATTGTACAGAGGAAGAAATTGAGGCCCAGAGAAAGAAAAGAACTTGCTTGAGGCCATATAAATAACTGGTAGACCCAGGGTGAGACACTCTCCTGACTTCTACTAATTTTTATTTCTCCTGGGGAGTACCTGTCCCCTAGCGCACCAAGTCAGCTCTCAGGTAATAACTTAAGACCCCCAGTCTTCTAGTCCCTTGGTTCTAGCAGCTCCCGGACCCCCAAACCCCACTGCCCCATACCTGGAGAGAGTTTGCTCCAGAAAGGAAGCATTCTGGCTGACAGCATCCACCAGCAGGTTGAAGTCCATCTGCACAGCATAGGCCTGCTCTAGCAGAGCACTGGGGACCAGTGAGGGGAAGAGTGTGAATGGGGCATAGCTCACCACCTGATGGAGGAGAGAGTGGGCGGGGTAGAATACTTGTGAATGGGACAACACAAAACTGCAGAACACACACAAACTGCAGAACAGTGGTTACCTCTGGGAATGGAGGGAGGAGAACAGAACGAGGAACAGGTACAAAGAGAACTTCTAGACTTTGTATTACTTTATTTCTTTTCTGGGGCGGGGCTTTTTTTTTTTTTTGTCTGTGGCATATGGAGGTTCCCAGGCTAGGGGTCTAATCAGAGCTGTAGCCACTGGCCTACACCACAGCCACAGCAATGCCAGATCCGAGCCACATCTGCAACCTACACCACAGCTCATGGCAATGCCAGATCGTTAACTCACTGAGCGATGCTAGGGATCGAACCCACAACCTCATGAGTCCTAGTCGGATTCGTTTCCACTGAGCCATGACAGGAACTCCTACTTTATTTCTTTACATAAAAAAAAAAAAAAGGTTAGAAGCAAAATGGCCAAAAACAAACAAAACAAAAAATGTATAAGCATTTACTGTGTTCTTAGGACTATTTTAAATACATGGATTCATCATTTAACCCTATGAGAATAATACTATTATTATCTATACCTAATAAATAGATAAGGGAACTCATCAGAGAGGATAAGTAAACACGTCCAAAATTATGTAAAGCTGTTAAGTGACAGTGGGATTTGAACCATGATGATTAGTAAAGAACACCCACTCCTACACACACACACACTGCTCCGAACCAGTTCATACCCAGGCCCAGTCCCTTGCCTTCTGGTTGGGGTAGAGGGAGAGTACTGACAGAACAACTGCAGCAGAAGTGAACTTTGGCTCCCAGAGTAGAAGCCAGGAGTGGTTTGCCCCCAGTGCTGGAGATAGCGACCCAGTTTGCCAGGCCTGGAGTTCTGCTGCATTCTTACTTCTCTGGACTTTGGCCGAGCCAGGAAACCCAAATACCATGGAGAACACTGTTTTTAGAAGGGGATTAGTGCATTCTGAGACTTCCAACAACAAATAAACTGGAACTTAGGTAAGAGATGATGACTTTGTGACTTACATTATGAAGTATTCCTGAATCTAACCTCTGAGTTAGTATCAATTTGCCAGTATGAGTTAATGACTAGAACTTGGCACTTCTCTGTTTATTTTTAGAATACTGTTATTTTGAATGGATAATGCAAACACATGATATAAATTCGAAAAAGACAGGAGGATGCACAGTAAAAGGTATGCCTCACTCCCGTTCTGGCCCCAGTGACCCAGTTCTCCCCAGAGGCAAATGGTATACTAGTGTCTCACATATCCTAATGTATATGTATATATACATATTTTCATTTTTTACACACAGAAACATACAATACATCCATTGTTCTGTCCTTTGCTTTATAATTATTTCAGATATTTCCATATACATTCAAATAGAGCACTCTCATTTTTTTAGTGCCCATATAGTGTTCCACTCTTTGTGTACACCATGATTTATTGAACCTAGCCTTCTATTATGAACACTGAAGTGGTTTCTTTTTCCTCCATTACAAATCAATGCTCCAACGGACAACCTAGAATGTACATTCTAGGTATTTTGTAAGAAGGTTCATGAGTTGTAAATTTCTAAAAGTGAAAATATCAGGTAATTAGGGTAAATCCAATTAAAATTTTGGTAGATAATTCCCAAATTGCCCTCCTCAGCATCAACTTAAGACAAAACTAAAGAAGGGTGTGTGTGAGAGTAAGGTTTTTTCCAACTTGAAGTCTTCAAGAATTATAGTGGCGGAGTTCCCATGGTGGCACAGTGGAAATGAATCTGGCTAGTATCCATGAGGATGCAGGTTCAATTCCTGGCCTCACTCAGTGGGTTGGAGATCTGGCGTTGCCATGAGCTGTGGTGTAGGTCACAAATGAGGCTTGGATCCTGTGTTGCTGTGGCGAAGGCTGGCAGCTACAGCTCAGACTGGACCCCTAGCCTGGGAACTTCCACATGCTGAGGGTGCAGCCCAAAAAAACAGCAAAAAAAATTAAAAAGAATTAGAGTGGGAAATGTTGCACATTATGTAAGGAGTGACTTAATATGCTGAGTGCATGTGTGATGACTACAGGGGTGTTTCCTTGAGTTTAAAACTCAGAACTCTGCCTCCTCCAACAAGTCACATTTGACCTGAAAAACTCCCAAAGAGTTTTTCTGTTAATATTTCCCTTTGCCTCTATCACCATGACTCATCATGTTCCCTTGAATTTGGGATCCATAGTAGAGAGCTGTTCTCTGCTGTCCATATGCTCAAGGTTGAAATACAGTCTTTTCACTTTTGATAGACACACAGTCACAGAGTAATATTCTACTACTATGAGAAAAACTATGGAAACAACACAACAGGTGGGAAGAAGAAAGAACTCTCATCTTATCTAAAGGGAGTAGTCACAACTCCACTCTAGCCAACCGCCATGTAGCAAAGTGGGCCAGAGTTGCCAACTCATCTGATTTTTCAAGATAAGCTGGGTATCTTTTTTTAATTTCATGATTTTTAAAAATGTTGAATAAACAAAATAATGAAAGAAGAAAAATAACAACCAATGCCACAGAGATACAAAAAAATCATAAGAGGAGTTCCCGTTGTGACTCAGTGGTTAACAAATCCGACTAGGAACCATGAGGTTGCAGGTTCAATCCCTGGCCTTGCTCAGTAGGTTAAGGATCCAGCGTTGCCGTGAGCTGTGGTGTAGGTTGCAGATGCGGCTCAGATCCTGCATTGCTGTGGCTGTGGTGTAGGCTGGTGGCTACAGCTCCAATTAGACCCCTAGCCTGGGAACCTCCATATACCGTGGGTGCGGCCCTAGAAAAAGACTGAAAAACAAACAAAATAATAATAATAATAATAATAATTAAAAAAACAAAAAAAAATCACAAGAGAATACTGTGAACACTTATATGCCAACAAAGTGGACAGCCTAGAAGAAATGGACAAATTTTTAGAAACATACAGAGTCATGCCAAGACAAAGTCAAGAGGAAATAGACAACTTGGAACAGAGCAATCACTGGAAGTGAAATTAAATTTGTAATAAAAATACTCTCAGCAAACAAAAGTCCAGGACTGGACTGAATCATACACCATGATCAAGCTGGATTTATCCCTAGGTCAAACGATGGTTCAGCATTCACAAATCAATGCACTACACTACATTAACAAAAGAAAGGATAAAAATCACATGACCAAGTCAATACAAACAGAAAAGGCATTTGACAAAGTTAAACATTCATTCACGATAAAAACTCTCATCAAAGTGGGTACAGAGAAAACACACCTCAACTAAAGGGCATTTATGACAAACCCAAAGCCAACAAGATACTCAATGGTGAAAAGCTGAAACCCTTTCTGCCAAATTCAGGAACAAGATAAGGATGCCCGCTATTGCTGCTTCTATGTAACATAGTATTGGAAGTCCTAGCCATAGCAGTCAAACAAGAAAAAGAAATAAAAGGTTCAAACTGAAAATGAAGGGGTAAAACTGTCACAATTTGCAGACGACATGATACTCTGTATAAAGAACTCTAAAGTCTCTACCTAAAAATTATTAGTTTTATTTTATTTTTTTGTCTTTTTGCCTTATCTAGGGCCACTCCCGCGGCATATGGAGGTTCCCAGGCTAGAAGTCTAATAGGAGCTGTAGCCGTCGGCCTACGCCACAGCCACAGCAAGGCGGGATCTGAGCCGCATCTGCAACCTACACCACAGCTCACAGCAACGCCGGATCCTTAACCCACTGAGCTAGGCCAGGGATCGAACCCGCAACCTCATGGTTCCTAGTCGGATTCGTTAACCACTGAGCCATGATGGGAACTCCATACCTAAAAATTATTAGAATAAATGAATTTAGAAAGGTTTCAGGATACAAGATTAATGCACAGAAATTTGTTTCACTTCTATACACAAATAAGGAAATATAAGAAAAAGTAAAAATAATCCCATTTAAAATCACATAAAAAATATTGAATCCCTGGAATAAATCTAACCAAGGAGGTGACATGCCTATACTCTGAAAACTATAAAACACGGATGAAGGAAACTGAAAATGGTTCGAAGAAATGGAAAGATATCCCATGGTCTTGGACTGGAAGAGTTAATGTTGTTAAAATAGCCATACTACCCAAAGCAATCTGTGGATTTGATGCAATTCCTATCAAAATACGCATGACATTTTTCACTAAACTAAAACAAATAATCCTAAAATTAACATGGAACCACAAAAGACTCTGCATTGCCAAAAGCAACCCTGAGAAAAAAGAACAAAGCTGGAGGTATGGTGCTCTCAGACTTCAAACTATACTACAATTTAGAGTAATCAAAACAGCCCCAGACTGACACAAAAACAAACACATAGATCAATGGAACAGAACAGAGAACCCAGAAATAAACCCATGCACGTATGGTCAATATATCTACAAAAAAGGAGGGAAGAATATACAATGAGAAAAAAAATGTCCCATCAGTAAGTAGTATTGGGAAAACTGGCAAGCCAGATGTAAAACAATGAGATTAGAACATTCCCTCACACCATATACAAAAATGATGTCAAAACAATTTAAAGACCTAAATGTAAGACCTGAAACTAAAACTCCTAGAAAAGAACATAGGCAGAGGACTCTTTGACATAAGACAAAACAAAAAGATAACCCATAAAACGGGAGAAAATATCTGCTAATGATGCAAGTGATAAAGGGATACCATCCAAAACATATAAACAACTCATACAAGTCAACATCAAAAAAGTAAACAACCCTATCAAAAAAATGGGCAAAAGACCTGAATAGGCATTTTTCCAAAGAAGACATACAGATGGCCAACAGGCACATGAAAAGATGCTCAACATCACGAATTAGAGAACTGCAAATTAAAACCACAATGGGATAATCACTGCACACCTGTCAAATGGTTATCATTAAAAGGTCTACAAATAAATGTTGGAGAGGATATGGAGAAAACGAAACTTTCGTACACTGTTGGTAGAAATGTAAATTGATGCAGGTACTGTGGAAAACAGTATGGAGGTTCCTCAAAAAACTAAAAATAGAACTACAATATAATCCATCAATTATACTCCTGGTATATATCTGTAAAAAATGGAAACATTAATTTGAAAAGATGCATGCATCTCAATGTTCATAGCAACACTATTTACAATAGCCAAGAGATGGAAACACCCAAGTGCCCACCAATAGATGACCAGACTTAGAAGATGTGATTCACCAGCTAGGAACCATGAGGTTGCAGGTTTGATCCCTGGCCTTTCTCAGTGGGTTAAAGATCCGGCATTGCTGTGAGCTGTGGTGTAAGTCACTGATGTGGCTCAGATCTGGCATGGCTGTGGCTGTGGCATAGGCCGGCAGCTGTAGCTCCGATTTGACTCCTAGCCTGGGAACCTCCATATGCCATGGGTGCAGCCCTAAAAAGACAAAAAAAAAAGAAGAAGAAGATGTGATTCTCTCTCGTACGCACGCGCACACACACGAATACTACTCAGCCATAAGGCAAAGTCCTTGGGTTTTAATTCTGGCCCTGCCAGTTACACCACCATTTAAATGACCTCTGGCAAGTTACCTAACTTCTCTGGGCCTTGGCCTCCTCAGCTCTGCTGTGATGAGGATTAAATGAGTTACAGATTCCAAAGTACTTAGAATAGAGCCTAGCATGTGTTAAATACTCAGTAAATGATTGCTAATATGGTATAGCAGGCTGCCTATGTTTCCTTATAGAGCTGACAATATTTAATTTTGTCTTGTGGTGCATTTTACAACTAGACTGTGAGCTCCAGAGGCTAAGGCTTCCGGCTGACTCACCTCTGTGTCCTCAGTGCCTAGAATGACCTGGCATCAAGCAGGCACCTAGGAAAGATTAGAAATGAAATCCCCCTACCACACATACACACACTTCCTGTTTCTTTTCTCTGGATTGGTAATCTCACTGAGTACTGTGCCTTTCTTAGGTTCCACTAACTTCCAGAAAGACCAAGTGTTGGACCTTTACACAATATCTTTTGATTAACAGAATAAAATCTTTAGAGTGGAAAGTGCTTCATCCTGGGTCCACACAAGCAGTTCACAAAATCTGAAGTTCAGAAACCATGCAATTATATTCCCAAAGCCAGAGACAGACCTTTTATAGTAAGAGCCTACCTTAGGTGACAACCATTCTCATTCAGTTGAGCCTCATTTAACAGTTATTCTTGCTCCCCACCAGGCCCTTAGTTAGGTTCTGGGCACACAGAGACAAAACAGAATGTGGCCTGGTAAAAAAAGATGGTGGCAGCTCCTTAGTCACAAATGTGGATAATCATAAGGTATATGTTAAGGCACAAAAGAGCTTGTCTATATGCTTCTTGGTGTAAAAAGTGGGGGAAAGGAATATATATTATTTTCTTGTTATGAATAAGCTAACTGAAAAAATAAACAAGAATGCTAAAATACAAACTGCCTTCAGGACAGGACAACTGGGTGGCTAGAGAATGTGGAAGAGAGGGTTAAACTGTAAACTCTTGTAGCCTTTGAATTTTGAACTATGAAAATGTCTTACCCGGTCACAAAATAAAAAAAAAATTTAAAGGATGAGAGTTTTTTTTAAAAGATGTGGTTTGGACCAAGCAGTTCTACTTTTATGTATCAACTCTAGAGAAATACTCATGCAGGTGTCCAAACAGGGATGTAGGTGGTTATTGCCTGTAGTGCTACTTGTAGTGATAAAACATTAGATACACCTAAATAGCCATCAGTAGAGGAAAGTTAAACTGTGATCCATCCACACTTGGAATACTATGCAGCAGAAGGAAGCTGACCTTGATTGAGGGAGTTGGACATAGTTCTAAGACAGATTGTTAAATGAAAAACAAAAATACCTCACGGAATAATATATATGATCTAATTTGTTTTTTAAAAAACTATATACAGTTGACCCTTGAACAACATGAGTTTGAATTGCATGGGTCCACTTTGACGCAGAGTTTTTTCAATAGTAAATACTACAGTACCACATGATCTGGGGTTGGTTGAATCCAAGAATGCTGAAACTCTGATACAGAGGAACTGCATATATGGGGGGTCGACTATAAGCTATGCAGATCTTCAACTATGCAAAGGCCTGGCACCCCTAAACCCCTGTATTTCTTTTTTCTCTTTTTCTTTTTAGGGCCAACCTACAGCATATGGAAATTCCTGGGCTTAGGGGCTGAATCAGAGCTGGAGCTGCCGACTTAACTCATAGCCGCAGCAACTCAGGATCTGAGCTGCATCCGTGACCCACGCCGCAGCTTGTAGCAACACCAGCCTTAAATCACTAAGGCCAGGGATTGAACCTGCATCCTCATGGATACTAGTCAGGTTATTAACCCGCTGAGCCACAATGGGAACTCCCCTGCATTTCTTTATATACACATACATGTACATAAGTGCACAGAGAACGACCTGGAGGAATATACCACAAACCAATTACAGGGACGGTAGTATGATTAGAGGGCTAGTTCACTGGGCAAGGTTCTTCATGTGATTTACCTTTAATTCTCTTACCAACTCCATGAGGTAGGTCCCATTATCATCTCTCCTTTTTTTTTTTATATTTGAAGAAACTATAGCTGAGAGAGATTAATTTGCCTAAGTTGCACTTCAAGCCCCAGACTTAAATTTGATTACTCTAGCATGGTGCTTTTAAAGTGATCTAGAGATCAGTTTTAGTTATTGAAAAAAAAAATAAAGCAAAAGAGATGTGGTCTCTGATCCAAAGGAGCTGCCTTCAGCCTAGCAGGGACCGAGTAGGACTCAAGCAGTGTGGTCAGTGCTGTGAGGAGGGGTAAGGGGCTTACATCCGAGGAGCTGGGTTCCTGTGAGGTCCTTAGCAATACTCCCTCAGCCAGTGCCCGGTCCACAGCCTGCCTTGCGAGCTCCTCCAGCTGCTTTGCATCCTGCAAGAGGCTCCCCCAGCCGGTGGCCATCCCAACCTGCAGCAGAAGGAGAGGGGAGGGCTTGGTGACAGATGGCCTGGGGCCCAGCAACTGTCCTGTGATACAGGGAAGTGAACACTGGCTGGCAACTCTGAACAACTTCCATGAGCACAAAACAGAAAGCTTGACAAAGCATTTCCATTGCTCTTCTCTCTTTTGAATCCTAATATAATGGCGGAATTCTTCTCACAGTAAGGAGGCAGAGGCTCAGAGAGACGAAATAACTTGCCCGAGGTAATGACTAGCAAAAGCTGGACTTGAACCCAGGTCTCTGGACTCCCAGCCCATTGGTTTTCACTAGAGAAAGAGGCATTAATGTCGTATGTGCTCCCAGAGCTACAGGTTCTCTGCCTGTGAAACAAGGGGTCTGAGGTAGACCATGGTTTCCAAGCCTGGCTGAATATTCTGGAGAACCAAGAAGGGAATATAAATCCCTAGGCCCTCTTCAGAGATTCTGATTCAAGAAGTCTGAGAGGAGGGACAAGCCAAAACTCTATATTTTTAATAAATTTTCCTGGGATGGGAACAACTGCAATATACTATTAATTTCCCTTCTAGCTCCAACAACCCATTTTAAATAAATAATGCAGGAGTCAGGGAAAGGAGCCTTTTGTAGAATACTATCAAGTGCAAATAAGGTGAACTTCTCCCTCATACTAACCAGAAGCAAACTCACTAGCAGGAAATGATTACATTCCTTGCATGGACATCTATCATCACAGCACCAAAACACAGAAAATATTTTTGAGAAATAGCATTAGCAAGACAGAAACAACTGAAACCCAAGTGCTTAATGTAATAGGAAGAGTCTAACCCAGAGCTGCCCAGAGACACACGGGGTGAGCCAACGCACACTTTGACACTCACTAATTTTGCAGCAGGCCCCCCTGGTTTAAGAAAGATCTGGACAAAAATCTGGAAACCCCAGTCATTAATTTTGTTTCACCCTATTGTCACTTGAGTTTAGGAACAGAATGTGGCTGCCAGCTCAGTGGTCCCATGAAGAGAGCTGACAAGTAACCTCCATCACATTCAGCTCCATCACCCACTTTCCATGGCAGAACTGATGCTAGACCAATCCTGAAAAGTCTGTCAGTCTCAGCACAATGTTTTGAAAGAATGAGCACGTGATTTCAAGAGGGTCCTGACATCATCCATGTCAGTTGAGACACAGATAAGGGCAGTCAGAGTTAGAGAACAAATCTCTGGGGTCAGTCAGACCTGGGTTTAAATCCATAATAGTTACCTTTATAAATAAGGTCATCATGTGGATTAAATGAGAAAAAAATGTTTGTGTAGTTCCTTAGCAGTGTTTGAAGCTCTGTACATGGGGACTTCTTTTTGGCTGTACCCACTCGACAGGTAGAAAGCTTGTCAGAGGTCACCCAGCAACCTGGTGGCAGAGCCAAGACTAGAAACTCTGACTCTGACATTAGAGCAATGGAACCCTCCACCGGCCCCCATCTCTTCACAACTCTGGGATTCTAACATCTCTGCCTGCTGTTGGGCTTTTGTTTGTTGGTAAACACTGACTGGCATCTAATGCCAGGACTCTGAGGACATACAGAAAGATAAGACCAAAAAATCACTATGAAAAGTGCTAATCGGGCCCTTTGTTTTTCTCATTCTACAGTCTCAACCCTTCTTGTGGCTTAATTTCTGTTTTGCTAATGACACTCAAATCTATACCTTAACTGTACTGTCACTTTTCATGACCTTCAAAGGAGAATATCCAACTGCTTA
The DNA here is from genome assembly GCA_004024745.2 of Catagonus wagneri. NCBI lineage: Eukaryota > Metazoa > Chordata > Mammalia > Artiodactyla > Tayassuidae > Catagonus > Catagonus wagneri. The sequence continues at coordinate 19,485,318 of PVHT021183543.1, read as the reverse complement.
TTGAGTCTCCAAACAAGCATAGAATGTGTAGTTGTCTCCCCACAAATCTGCTCCTACTCTTGATCAACCCCGGCCAGGCACCCAAGCCGTGTATACACATCTCTCCTACACTCTGTTCTTCCCCCAAATCCTGTGAACTCGATCTAAATACATACTCTGAATTCCTTGATTTCTCTCCACCTCCACCGTTAGGAGCCTAGTTCGTACTACCACCATCTCTTCCTTGGGCACTGAACAGAATCGCGAGAGAGGTATCTTCAGTGACTAGAAAAACACCAGCTTCTCTCCTGCTCCCAGGCATTGCACTTGCTTTTGTCTCTCTTTGGGACAATCCCCACCACTCCTGACCAGCGTTCATGGCTGTTTCAGAAGCCGTCCCTGGTCCCTGCCCAGAGCTTCTTTCTACAACCCATTAATTTTCCCTGTATTGCATGTGTGTTTTGATCACGTCTCTAGCTCCAGCGCCTACTACTGTATTCAATGAATGTTAAATGAAAGAACGATGAATGAATGACAGACTGAGGCCAGATCACCAAAAGCCTTAAAACGCCCACAAGAAAACCTGGTCGGATTTCAAACCCGGGCAAAGCCAACGTCTCTGCATTAGGCCCGGGGCAACATCACGGTCTCCTGCCCAGGCCTGCCCCACCTCTCGGGCCCGTTCGCTCCTATCCTGGACAAAGTCTGGCTCTAATCGCTCCCAGTTTTGCTGCAGTTTAAAAAACAAAACAAAAAAAACCCCCAAACTCCGGCTCTAGTCTCACCGGAACCGAGCCTCCGACACCTGCCCGACCTGAAGTCAGGAAATTTGGAATCCAGAAGCACCAGCCCCACCCCCTAACTGGACACCAGTTTCCAGGTCCTTGCAGTGGGTCGGAGCTGCAACATCTCCTGGCCTCCGGGGTTCCAGTCACTGGCCAGACCCTTCCCTCATGGCCTTCCTCCCGAAGAAACATGACCCTTGCCGGCCGCCGTTGCCGCGCCCCAACCTACTCGTTCGTCGTCCAGCCGCGCAGCGTACTCAGACCCCTTGCGCCTTAACCCGAACTTCAGGAGGCGGGGCCTCGGCACGACCCAACGCGCTTGCGCGGGCCGCCCCGGCGGGGCCTCTAGGGCAGAGCGGGGAGGAGACCCGTTCCTGCGGAGCTGGACGGTGGCTGGGAAGGGGCAGTCTGTGTGAGGGCAGCCTTGGCATACGGGGTGCGTCGGCTGGACCCAGGCGGACAGGACCTTGGGAGGGAGGGGAGGAGTCCTGGTGGTTCAGCGGAGAGCTACAAGTTTGCTTAGCTCGTAGGACGTCAGAGCTCGTGACGTCCGATGCAAGGTGGGGAAACTGATACCCAGAATGGAACAGTCACTACCTTGGGGACACAGAGTTGGTGGTGGACGGTGTCGTAATAAAAAGCCCTGAGAGGGGCAGAAGTCCCATAGTACGTTAAAGGCTGCCAGTGTTGGAACCCAGGCTTTAGCTTTGTACCCAGCTGCGTCCCAGAAAAGAACAAATGATTTCTCCAACCCTGGGGCAGCTGCAGGAAAAGTCTTCAAGGTGAAAGGAAAGCATTTTCATTTTTTCCGGCAGTTTTTAAGTTAGGAATGTTTCAGGATGCTCCATTGTTTCTCAAAATGTCCACTGTCACTTGCATCAGGCTGTGGGGCAGTTTTTGCGTTTTTAAATACAGGTTTTTGATCCCTACCTTCCACCTCACCCTTTGGCAGCTCCCCAGCAGGCCTGTGATAGGAGTCTCTCAGTCTGAGGCACCTGATGTGAATTTTAGTTAAACTGAATTTATCGGTCCAGGCTTTGGGGAATTAACTATGAATAAGACAGAGGCCCTGCTTTCACATCCGATTCAAAAAGAAGACAGGTAAGGGTGTTCCTGTTGTGGCTCAGCTGGTTAAGACCCTGACGTAGTGTCTGTGAGGATTCGGGTTTGATCCCTGGCATCGCTCAGTGGGTTAAGGATCGAGCATTGCTGCAAGCTGCTGCACAGGCAGCTTGGTAGGCCGGCAGCTGCAGCCCCTATTCAACTCCTAGCCCAGGAAGTTCCATATGCTGCAGGTGTGGTCCTTAAAAAAAAAGAGGTAAACAATGTGTTTTGGGGGAAGTGGAGAAGGCTTTTAGGGCCTGGAAGGATGGATAGAAATGTGTAAGCAGTGAAGGAAATAACGACGGAGGTAAGAGGCAGGAATGGGAACTGAGTACCAAGTAGCAGGAGCAGAAACAGCAAAAGCAAATAATTTTGAATGTGTCTAGTCTTGTTTGAGAGATAGTGAAGAGTTTGGCGTAGGTGCTGGGGAGAGCCTGGAGGTTGGAGCAGACTTTGGAGCTCAGTCTTGAGAAGGAACCTTCGATGCTAGGTTTAGAAGTTTAACATTTGTCCAATGAGCTAAGGATTTTAAGCAAGAGAGACACACAGTGTGTGAGGTGCTGGTTATAGCATGGGAGATGCTTTGTAAGTGGGGAAACCAAGGCCAGAGACAGAGCTCAGAGAAAACTAAGGTGTGAGATAATAAAGCAAGGCTGAGAAGATGGAGAGAAGGGAACAGATTAAAGAGAGATTTAGGAGAGAGAACTATGACTAATTGGTTATGAATCCGTGGCCAATCCAGGGGACAGGACGTTTTCAACTCTTTAAATAAAGTATATATAGGAGTTCCCATCGTGGCTCAGCGGAAACACATCTGACTAGCATCCATAAGGATGCAGGTTTGATCTCTGACCTCACTCAGTGGGTTAAGGATCCTGCTGGCATTGCCGTGATATAGGTTGCAGACGCACCTCGGAGCTGCTGTGGCTGTGGCGTAGGCCAGCAGCTATAGCTCCAGTTCGACCCCTAGCCTGGGAATGTCCATACGCTGTGGGTGCGCCCCTAAATAGACTAAATAAATAAAATTAAAGTGTGTGCATTCTCCATCTACAGGACAGACTAAGCCTTCCAGTCTTGTTGATAGGAAGGATGGGCTAGGTGGTGTGGTTATTGCCACAACAGTGTTTTTATGATAGCCTTCTTTTGTCTGCTTTTATACCTAAGGGAGAGTCTAAAGCAGCAGTTACCTGTTAGGCCCCAGGTGCCACGAAAAGTCCACCATGTTAACAAGAAACAAAAGTTATTTCTAGTGTAGCATGAAATTCACAATAAAAAATCATGACGCAGATTTCTCTGTGCAGGTTTCCCTCTTCCAAGATGAGTGCCAATTGACGTGTATCAGGTGCCTACTGGTGAGATTTGGAGAGGACTCTGGACCTTAACACCCCTCTGGTTGAGTCCCCTCACACGGTGGCAGGTAAGGTATTGTCATTCCCATGTTGTAGATGTGGCAGCCGAGCCTCAGCAGTTATGTGGCTTGTTCAAGGGGACCCAGTTTGGGGTGGGACTGGGAGAGAGGGGCTCTTGGCAAGGTCTTTCCAACAGTACTTTTCCTTTTTTGCTCCCTCTGCCCAGGTGCTTTTCCTTAAATCTTGGCTTAAGTGGCTCTTTCTTGTCATTCAGATGTTTCCTCCTCAGACGACATCCCCACCTGATCAGTGTGTATCACATTATGCTGTGTATTTTCCTCCTAGCACTTATTATTACTAGTATCTGAAATTATTCATGGTATTTTTCTGTTTCCCTCCACCAAAATGGGAGCTTCATGAAAACAGGGCCAATTTTGTCTTGGTAACCACTTTACCCCCAACACCTGGAATAGCAGATAATTGATAAGATTTGCTGACTGATGGAAATAAGCTGGGGAGGGAGGAAGGGAGGGAAAACAATGTTAGGTGAAAGCTTAGCCTCTTTCAGATACTTCTCATAAACTATCTCATTCGATCCCCTCATAGCCTTTCAGTGTGGGTACTGCATCTCCACTGGGTGGATAACATGCTAAGTGAGGGCGTCATGGGCTTATTACTTTTGCCAGCATAGACTCCTTTGAGAACTCCGTTAGAACCAAACTTTTTGGAGAAATCTGGAGACCTCTTTGGGCCCACGCAGGGATCCCAGATCAGGGAACCCAGGATTAGAGAATTTGCCCGAGGTCTTTCTGGCCTCAAGGCTTTGCTGGTCCTTCACTCCATGGCAAGTGTGGATAACAGGAGTTTGTGATGCACTGAGCCTTTGATGCTCTGAGTTCAAATCCTGATTCAGACTAGCGATGTGACTATGGGCTGGACTTCTCACCTCCCTGAATCCCAGTTTCTTTGCTTTCAAAATGGAATCTGTTTTTGTTTTTGGTTTTTTCCCATAACAATAACTAACCTTTATTTGATCTGCTTGTTAAGTGCCTGGCACTTGGCTGATGGCTTTACAGGTATTCTCTCACTGTTAACCACAAGCCTAGGAGGTTGGTACTCTTACCATCTCCATTATGCAGCTGGAGGCTTGGAAGATCACTGTCAGCCATTGTGCTCCTTACACAAGCACTGTGTAATGGGATGTGCCATGAGCTCAGGCTGCCCAAAGCTGACTTCTGAATCCGTTGCAGACTCTGTTCTTAGGGTTTGTGGGAACATTTGAGTCTGAACCAGGTTTAAAAAGACATGGACGGCTGCGGTGCAGTGTGAATGGAGGTCAGTCTCTTAACTCCGTATGTCCCCTTTCCCCCTATGAGGGCCTCTTGCGAAGCCTAGACTGAGCCTCTTGACTGGAACTTCTGTGTCGTCCCAGGGTCTGCTTTGCGCACGTGGCCGCTGTCTCTTTTTAGCAGTGACATCACTCTGCCTGGAATTAATGAGGCTGTCTCCCCTCCTGGCTGGGGGCCACTGCTTGGACATTCGAATGGAATTCCTCTGTTTTCTAGTCCCAGCACCGGCCTGGCCCAGCAGTGCTGCTCCGGAAATGCCTTTGAAATCAAAGGGAGGACTCTTACATGTGTTGAGGATTTACTGTGTGCCAGGCTTGTCCCAGACACTTTATATGTGTTATCTCGTTTACACGGCCCAATAATCCTTTGAGGGAGAAGTCACTGTCCCAGTTTTACTGAGAAGAAACAGACTCAGTTGGGCTTTGCCTTAGGTCCACTTATCATAATTGATGGCACCAGGACCCACACTAGGGCTTGTGCTGTTATCGTGTGTGATGACTTCAAGAAGCGGTGGGCTGCTCAAGCCCTCAATACCCGGGATCCTCAGAGACTATAACAAGCTTCTAGTCCAGCTCTCATTTCATCCATGAGGAAACAGAAGCCAAGGAAGGAGAGGTGACTGACTTGCAGCCACTCTTTTCCACTTACTACTTATCCACTTACTTGGGGCAGGATGAGATCCAGTTTTACTCACCATTACAGCACCCAGGTAGCCTAGTTCCTGGTCCAGGTTGACACTCGGTAAATGCTTTTACATTTTATTTATTATGAAAACGTTGAGAGAAGTATAAAGATTAGTATGACAGACATCCATATACCCACCACCCAGCTTGTGAAATAAAATACTACTGCTGCCGCTAAAGGCCCTTGTATGCCCCTCAACAACTGTGAACCCCCCCCCAACAAAGCTGAGTCTTCTGAATTTGGTGCTTTTTATTCTATGCAGGGGCTTTTTTGTCTTTGTTTTTTACTCTTTTTAGGGCCACACCCGTAGCATATGGAAGTTCCCAGGCTAGGTATGAATTAGAGCTCCAGCTGCCGGCCTGTACTACAGCCACACCAGATCCGAGCCGTGTCTGTGACCTACACCATAGCTCGTGGCAACGCCCGATCCTTAACCCACTGAGCGAGGCCAGGGATCAAACCCTCATCCACATGGACACTAGTCAGATTTGTTACTGCTGAGCCACAATGGGAACTCCGTATGCAGTTTTTTAATTGACATTTAATTCATATACCATAAAAGTCACCCTTTTCAAGTGTACAGTTTAGTGGGTTTTCATATATCCACAAGATTGTGTGACCATCATCACTATCTAATTCCAGAATGTTTTCATCCCCAAAAGGAATCTCCTACTCATTATCAGTCAGTCTCCTGTTCCTCCCTTTCTCCAGCTCCTGGCAATCATTAATCTGCTTTCTGTCTCTATGGATTTGTCTGCTCTGGACATTTAATGTAAATGAAATCCTCTGTGTGGCTTCTTTCACTTACCATAATGTTTCGAGGGTCATCCATGTTGTAGTATGGATCAATATTTCATTCTTTTTCACACCTGAATGATATTCCATTGTGTGAATACAGCACATTTTGATCACCCATCAGTTGGTGGATGTTTGGGTTGTTTCTGCTTTTTGCTGTTATAAAAAATGCTGCTATGAACGAGTTGTTGTGTGGATGTTTTCAGTTCCCTTGTGTATAAGTAGACTTGCTGGGTCATATGGTAACTCTGTGTTTAACTTTTTGAGGAACTGCCAGAATGTCTTCTGAAGTGGCTACACTATTTTACATTCCCACCAGCAGTGTATGAGAGTTCCAGTCCTTCCATCCTCACCAAAACTTGTCCATTTGATTATGACCTTCCTAATAGATGTGAAGTGGTGTCTCATTATGGTTTCAGTTTGCATTTCCCAAGTGACTAATGATATTGAGCATGTTTGCATGTGTTTGTTGGTATATCTCCTTTGGAGAAATGTTTATTAAAATCTATTGCCTGTTTTAAGGGCAAAAAACATTGTTGAGTTATAAGAATTCTTTATATATTCTGGATACCAGCCCTTTATCAGATTTATGATTTGCAAATAGTTTCTTGCATTCTGTGGGTTGTCTTTTCAGTTTCTTGAGAGTATCCTTTGAAGCACAAATTGTTTTCAATTTTGATGAAATCGAATTTATCTTTTCTTTGGTTGCTTATGTTTAGAGTGTCATATCTATGAAAGTATTGCCTAATTCAAAATCATGAAGATTTATACCTGTGTCTTCTATGAGATTTATAGTTTTTGCTCTGCTGTTTAGGTCTTTGATTCATTTTTAATTAACTTTATATGATGTGAGGTAGGTCCTAGGCATTTTGAGTCATTTTGCTAGGTGTGTGTTTCTAAAAGATAGTTTTTCTTGGGTTTCATACTTTAAATGGTAACACGTGTGTTCTTTTTTTTTTTTTTCCCCCTTATTAAGGCTGCACCCACGGCATATGGAAATTCCCAGGCTAGGGGTCGAATCAGAGCTGCAGCTACTGGCCTACGCCACAGCCACGCCAGATCTGAGCCACATCTATCTGCAACCTACACTGCAGCTTTCGGCAAGGCTGGCTCTTTAACCCACTGAGGGATGCCAGGGATCGAACCTTCATCCTCATGGATACTAGTTGCATTCTTAACCCGCTGAGCCACAGTGGAAACTCTGACATGTGTTCTTGTGCAGGCTGATTTCCTCATTCAGCCTGATGTTGGGAGATTCATCCATGTTGATAAGGGTGACTAGCTTATTTGTTTTCACTGCCACTTCCAGATAGCAGGGGAAACCTGTGCCTGGACTGGGCTGGAGGGTAGAGTGGGTGAGGGAAGTTCCCTAGGTGATGGACAAGAATTTGGAGGGGGTGGCTGGCCTTATCCTCTCCCCACCCCAGGACACAGGTGTTAAGACAGCCCCTCAAACTGAGGGCTATCCAGATTCCCTTCAGCTGATAAGGGGTTAAACAGTCTGTGGTGCGTCTGGACTTTGGAGCACTGCTCAACAACAAAAACGTACCAACTGTTGATATAAGCAACAGCTTGTGTTAATCTCTGTAATTAGTCTCTTGGGTTAATTATGCTGAGTGAAAAAGCGAATCTCAAAAAGATTACATACCGTCTGATTTCATCTAGATAACACTTTTGAATTGATAGTTTTAGAAATGGAAGACAGATTGGAGGTTGCCAGGATTAAGGATGGGAAGGAGGAGGATCTGGCTAAAAAAGGGTGCACCTTTGTGTTGCTGGAACTGCTTGATAGCTTGACTGTGGTGGTGGGTCCGTGAACCTACACAGGTGATTACAACACAGAGTTGTATAGGACTTAATACACACATGCGCGCGCGCGCGCGCACACACACACAGGAGTATATGTAAAACTGGGAAAATCTTAATAAACTCGGGGGATGGTATCAGTGTCAATACAGGGGATCTCCCTGTATTATTTCTTATAAATACTTGTAACTAATTATCTCAAAAATTTCAATTGAAAAATGAAATTTAAGGCCCAAAGCCTTAGGTAGGAAAATAAAGATATTTGTAATCACACCATTTTCAACCCATTAAAAAAAAAAAAAACTGAAGGCTATGTTCAAGGAGGCCTCTCACCTGAAGTTAGCCAAGTCCAGGTTCACAGAGAGGTGGGCAGTATACCCTGAGATGTGGGAGAGCACAGGAGCACCCTGAACTCCTCGGGATACCCAGGGTGGGCCCACTGGGTTAGTTTACAAGCTCAACTCTTTGAGCCTCTCTCTGCCCTTCACTTCCTTGACCTTGATCACAAGGGCAGAGCCACAGCCCCACATCACTTCCCACTCCAATTCTCATTGGTCCTTTGAGAATGTTTCCCCATTCTCCACTCCACCAGGCAGACTCCTGGGCCCTAGGAGCAAGCCCAGAACCAGTGTCAATCTGGGGGGAGGGGGGGCATCAGAGAGTGTTTCTTGAGCTCAGTGAAATGGGAAGCTGGCCTAGGCTGGGACAAGCCTGTCCTGAGAACTCAGGGAGGGCCTGGGCTGTGGCACAGGACTCAAGGAATGCGGTGGCTGTGGTCTTAAGATCCTGGGACTTTCTTCCCATGAGGGACATCTCTTCCAGAATGTTGGCTGCCCTGGGAACTACCTCAGATTCCATCCCCAGAGTGGCAAACCCAAGGCTTCCCCACCAGACTACCCCAACGTACACATCGCTTGGGGCTTGTGTGTTCACATTGTTGACCTCTTACCCTGGGCAAGCACTCTGGTTCATTTATACCTCTCAGCAACATTATAAGGCAGGCAGTCTTTGTATATCCATTTTGCAGAGAAAGAGCCCAAGGCTCAGAGAGGTTAAATAACTTGCTCAGGGTCACTTAGCTTGTAAATGGCAGGGCAGGGATTTGAAGAGGTGGTCCTTACACATGCCCAGCCTGGGCTCTGCAGGTGCAAAGCTGAGAAACTTTGCCTGCTCAGATGGAGCCAATGATAATGTTGTCAGACATTTACATAGCTCTTGTATATGCCAGGCACAGGCTAAGCTCTTTATATACATTATTTTAATTGACTCTGCGTAACAACCCAGTGGCATAAGGTTATGCCCATTGTATGTTGGAAATTGAAGCTCCAACAGGAAAAAGTGACCTGTTCAAGATCACATAGCAGTTAAGGGACAGAGCTGGACGATCGGACTCTAAAGCCAGAACGAGGTATCAGACGCTCTTCTACTACCCCTCCCTCCTTTTCTCAGCTTCCTCTGCCCTCCATGCACTGACCCTCCTAGGCCTTCTCCCTGCTGTGTTTCCATTCCCCCCACCCAGCTCCCTAGGCTAGCCCATGCCCATAGTTCATATTCTGAGCATACTTTGGAGACTGGGGTTGGATCAGACTCACTGGGGTGATCCCATACCCTATGTTGTCCTTCAGCCCTCCCTATTTCCGCCCAGCTGCCTGGCAAGGGAGGTCTTGGAGGGGCCCACCACCCAGCCCTCTTACCTACTGGCAGTGGCCAGGTGTGTGTGGCCTGCAGGATGCGGCAAATAAAGTGAGCAGGACGTCCATACCTGGCAGAGAGGCCAGCATGCCGGGGGTGGGGGTAGCACTGGGCCTCTCAGAGTCAGTAGTTCTGGAAGCTGATATGAGCAGCAGCAACTGCTGGCATTATCTGGGTTCTAAAAATAGCTTGGGCTGAAGAGTTAGGGGCTGGGGCCAGGGAAATGGGCAGGGGCCTTTTTCCACTGCCCCCTCCACCCCTGCTGCTTGGCCTGGAAACTGGGAAGCCTTCCTTCTGGCTCACCGTGTGCTCTCAGACGATTTCGCACGGATACAGCTTGTCCACCTTTGGGCTGGAGGACAGAGAGTGTCTCAGGGACTCAGACCCAGGGCTGAGGGCATTCAGCCCATTCCCTGAGGACTGGCCTTCCCCACTGGCACAGAGTAGGGGCTTGCTTTTTCAAGGATCGATATGTTGGAAGCAACCGTTATTCATGTAGCAAAAACTTGAGAATCCATAGACATGATTCAAAATTCAAAAGTATAAAAGGATGCACAAGGGAAAAAAAATCAGTTTCTTCCTTTCCTAGCCTCCAGCCGCCTCTTCGCCTCTGCAGAGGCGACCACTCTTACCAGTTTCTAACTACCCTCCAAGGGTAGTCCCTCCATAGGTAAACACATAAATATACAACTCTTCTTTGCCCCATTTATTTATGTATTTTATTAAAGTGTAGTTGACTTACAGTGTTGTGCCAGTTTCTGCTCCAGAGCAGTGACCCAGTCATACATACATATACATTCCTTTTCTTATATCATCTTCCATCACTGTGCTCTATGGCGGGACCTCATTGCTTATGTAATAGTTTGTATCTCTAACCCCAAACTCCCAGTGCATCCCTGCCCCCTCCCCCTTGGCAACCACAACTCTGTTCTCCATTTCCGTGAGTCTGTTTCTATTTCATAGATTCATTTGTGCCATGTTTTAGATTCCACATATAAATCATATGGTATTTGTCTTTCTCTTCCTGACTTACTTCACTTAGTGATAATCTTTAGTTTCACCCATGTACTGCAAATGGCATTATTTCATTCATTTTCGTGGCTCAGTAGTATTCCACTGTATCTATACATCTTCTTAATCCATTCACCTGTCAGTGTTTCCATGTCTTGACTATTGTGAATAGTGCTGCAGTGAACATAGGGCACATATTTTTTTTTTTGAATTATAGTTTTGTCCAGATATATGGTAGTTCTATATTAAGTTTTCTGAGGAACCCCCATACTGTTTTCCATAGCGGTTGTACCAGTTTACATTCCACCAACAATGTAGGAGGGTTCCCTTTTCTCCACACCCTCTCCAGCATTTCTTATTTGTAGGCTTTGAGTGATGGGCACTCTGACCAGTGTGAGGTGATAACCTCACTGCAGTTTTGATTGGCACTTCTCATGATTAGTGATGTTGAACATCTTTTATGTGCCTCCTGGCCATCTGTATGTCTTCCGTGGAGAAATGTCTATTTAGATCTTTGCACATTTTTCGATTGGGTTCTTTTTTCTTTTATCGTTGAGTTGTATGCGTTGTTTTTTTATATTTTGGTGATTAAGCCCTTGTCATTTGCAACTGTTTTCTTCCATTCTGTAGGTTGTCTTTTCATTTCGTTTGTGGTTTCCTTTGATATTCAAAAGCTTGTAAGTTTGATTAGTTCCCATTTGTTCATTTTTTTCTATTGCCTTGGGAGACTGACCTAATAAGACATTTCTATGGTTTACGTCTTCTCTGCCCCATTTTTACGTGGGTGATAGCATATCCCATACATTCGTCTGATCCTCACTGTTTTCACTTAATGGTACAGCTTGGAAATAACAACAGTAATGTAATAGTGTAATCTAATATGAGGGAAACCCACATGTCGCATAATGAGTCTCCACTATGTGTCAGGTGCTATTCTAAGTACTTCGGATGTTATAATTCACACCGTGCTTGTCGGAATCCTGTGTGGTAGGTACTTGGTATGAATCTCCATTGTTAAGAGGTTAAGTAATTTTCCAAGATTTCACAGCTGATACTTGGCAGAGTCAAGATTCAATCCTGGGCCCTCTGACTTTAGATAAGCTGTCCTTTGTCACTTCCCCATTGCTGCTCACACTTGCTACATGTCACTGCAGACCCTTGCTCTTTCTGGGGGCCAAGGTGAGAGGATATAGTGGTTATTGAACTCTTGCCGCGGCCAGGCTCAGGCTGGGATGCAGCAAAGAATAAGAAAGACCAGGCCTCTGCCCTCCTGGAACTGGCATCCTAGGGCCTACAAGTGCCTGTCAGCCAAAGCAGGAGGAGGGAAACCCGCGTGTCAACTACACTTACATGCCCGTGTCCAGCCTGCTGGTCACACCACCCTGTTCCCTTATCCACTGGTCCTTTACTCACTCACCCTGTGAGCTGGAAGGCCTTCGGGCCCGGTGCTCTAGGCGGGAATGTGGAGGTCCAGACAGAAGTAGACACTTGTGAGGGCTCACGGTGTGGCCCTCGTGAACCTCATCCCCTGCCCTCTGGGATCCATTTCAGCAGGGATGGTGGGGGTGTCTCTAATCCAGGGCCCAACCATTGTTTGAAGTTGGGAACAATTGAAGGGCAAGGGAGCTATAGATAGATCCACAGCTGCTATCACCTGTTCCGGCCTCGGCACTGGCCCAAGCATTGTCTGTGTGGGGGTACTCTACCAGGGCCCACTGGGGGTGGGAGGCTGGTCCAGCCTCGCCCAGCTCTAGAGAGACTGAGTCAGAGGCCTAGACAGAGAAATACAGAGTCTCAGAGGGCAGAGAGAGACAGGGTAACTCAGAAAGACCCAGACCCTTGCTGTGGCTGTGGTGTAGGCTGGCAGCTGTAGCTCCGATTAGACCCCCAGTCTGGGAACTTTCATATGTCGCGAGGTGGCCCTAAAAAGACCGAAAAAAAAAAAAAAAAGAGATAGAGAGAGGTCATGCTGCTGCATTTAGTCATTGCTTTAATTCACCGTGTGACCTTGAGCGGGCACCTGCTTCTTCCTCTGTGCCTCAGTTTCCCCAGCTGTTCAATGAGAGAGTTGGTTTGCATGACCACTAAAGGCCCTTTTCGTCCTCTGATGCCTGTCAGGACATTTTCTTCGTGTGTCTAACCTCTCCCTCTTGCTGCAGGCCAAGCCACAGTCCCCTCCTCTGTTCGTCCTTTGTGAGGATGGGGGACAGCTGGTCCCCCATCCCCTCTCCCCCCGTAACCTTTTAACTATAAATCCATGCTGAGGCGTCTCTCCACCGGATAAACAGCCCTGATACCTTTTGGCTGCCCTCATCCTATTTTCTGCTCGAAGCATCAGAGCCGGGGCCCACTTGGGCCCTCTGCAGCTGCCCAGGGCCCCAGGAGGGGAACAAGCCTTGGACCAACAGGGGCCCCACCACCCCCGGGGTGCCAGGGCGGAGGGCCCCTCCTTGGGCCTCACCACCTCGCATTTGGACCCTTATGGCAGCCGCCTCCTAAGTAAGTCTTCCTGCCACCGGTCTCGCCCCTGCAGTCCATCCTCCACGCCAGCTGCCACGGGGATCTGGTGAACACATAAATCTGACCACACTGTCAGATGCCCTTGCTCAGAGCTCTTTGATGAAAACAATAAAATAAAAAATGCCTTTGATGGCTCCCCAACTCCTGCAGGCTAAAGCCACGAACCCTAATCTGGCCTTTGAAGCCCACTGCTCCGTCCAGCCTTACCTCAACCTGTGTGGCTGCTCTGGTCCGGAAGTTTGAGTTCTCGCTTTTGTCTCCTCTTCTCTCCCTTCGATGCCTCTTCCCGCCTAGGCCCCTCCTCTCTCTGGCTGGCCACAGCCTCTTCACTGGTCTGCCTGCGGCATCTCTTGCCCCTTCTAGTCCATTCTTGATATGGCGGCCAGAGTGATCCTTTTTTCTTTCTAGGTCCACACCCTTGGCGTATGGAAGTTCCCAGGCTAGGGGTCAAATCGGAGCTACAGCTGCAGGCCTACTCCACAGCCACGCAGGATCCAAACTGCATCTGCAACCTATACCACAGCTCATGGCAACGCCAGATCATTAACCCGCTGAGCAGGGCCAGGGCTCGAACCCACATCCTCATAGATACCAGTCAGATTCGTTACCGCTGAGCCACAGTGGGAGCTCCCAGAGTGATCATTGTTAAACTCCAGGCCATCCCCCTGTCCTGACAGCTTCCCGTGGCACTTGCAGTGAAGTCCTGCAAGATTCCCAGCGATCCAGCCCTGGCCTCCGCACCTAACCTCACCTTGTAAAACTCCCCCACCCTAGTGGCCCGAGCATCGTGACAGGGCCTCACACACACACCAAGCTATGTTCTACCTCATGGCTTTTGTATTTACTGTTCCTCCTGGCAGGAATACTCTTCCCCTGGCTCTTTGCCTGACCAACTCCCTCTTAGCCTTCAGGTCTTGCCTTAAATGTCACCTCCTCAGGCCCTTCCTAACCAACATCCCCAGCGGAACTCTGTGTGGCGCCTTCATAGCACGTGCCACAATCTTTTGTCCTTCAGACTCCTCCATTCTGACACCTTCCTTGACAATGAATGTTGGGTTCTCCTGGACACAGAATAGAAGCTGTCAGGTGCCTATTGAATCGAATTCACGTGTCTCTCCTTGCTGTGGAAGCATTTTAACAGAGTCCTTCAATGTCTTTATCCAAAGGACTTCGAGGCACGAGGCTGCTTTGGTGGCAGGTGTATTTGGGGCTGAGGATGGTCCCCAAATTTCACCCTTTCTGCCTACTTGCCTGCCCTTGCCTTCTGCAGCACTCAGCTCTCCCACTGGCATTTTGGGCCGAAAGAAGAGGGGCCGGAGGTACTATACTCCTTTCAGACTTTGCCCCATCAGCTCATTGCTCATGGAAATCTCCCCCCAGATAGCCCCAGCTCAGCAGCTGTCTCCAGGCCCGGCTGCTACTAAGCTGTGGGCTCCAGGACTCTTGGAAGCAAGTGTGATCTGAGGGCTTGGGGACACCTAGACCCCTGCTGCCCAGCTTGGGCACCCACTACATCCTAGGACTTCCAGTCTCTATCTCTGGCCACTTTCCTCTCTTCTTGGGTCCTGCTTCTCCCCTCCAATTCTGTTCCCCTTCAGGCCCAAGTATCCCTGGCTTTGCTGTCAGGGGTGTAATTAGGGATGGTCAGACAGCTTATCAGTTTTTGAGGGCAGTGATAGACTTGTCCAGGGCCACCTGGGTCTGGGGGCCTGGGGACACTGAAGCTAGAAAGCCTGAGGCCTCCTTGACAACCCTTCCCAGTGCTGTCAGTACCTCAAGTCCCTTAAAGATTGTGAGGTTCTTTGAGTGATTTCCAGAGAGAGTCCCTCCAGCCTAGAGGGGTGGACACACTGCAAGCCAGCTGCCCTCATGCTGCTCCTGCCTAAAGTTGCTTTCTCTTTTCCTAGTTTTCTTGTGCTGGGGTGGAGAGCTCACCTAGGGAATGGGATCCTGGAGTCTTGGCCTGGGCCTTCCTCAAGTCCCATCAGGGTCCTGGTGCCCTCATCTAAGCTGAGGGCTTGGACAAGATGATTTTCCTTCCAGCCCTGATGTTCCTGAGTCCTAATACCCTAGGAGTCTTTAATCTTTAAACAGAAAAAAATAAATAAAAAAGGAGGGAGAAATGTAAAAGATATAGGTAAGTACAGAGAATAACTAACGAGCCATTGTGCACATTTTGTCATATTTGATTCAAGTCTTTTTCCCCGGGATTCTAGCACTTCAGGGTTCTGATGACTCCAGGAATCTAAGCCGAGGTGCATATATGTGTTATCTCTGTACTTATAACCTTGGGAAGAGAAGACAGAAGAAAGACTTGGATTGTCTATACTGCTACTCACTGAGTGGGTTAGTAGGGATGAGAGGGTGATTGTTAAGAAAAAAGTTTCCAAGGAGTCTAAAACCCTGGGATCCTAGAGTCCTAAAGTTGGAGCAGATCTCAGAGGTCATCCAGTTCAAAGCCTCCAGCCCTGTGCAACCTCTACTTGATTCTTCCTTGCTTTTGGCAGGCTTGCTTTCTTCCAAGGCAGACTCTTCTGTTGCTGATTGACTGCAAGTATGAAAAAGTCATTTTTTGTGTGTGTGTCTCCAAACTCTGCTTCCTTGTAAGTCCACCACTGTTCTGCTTTGGGGGCCACACAAGTCCCTCTGCTCCAGGACAGCTCTTCAGGTGTTTAAAGTTAAGTCCTTAAGCCCTTGCAGATTGTAGCATTTGTTGCAGCTCTCAGGTGCATGTTGGGTTTCCTTATTGCTTTGTCATGTTTGTGAGCTCATCTCAGCAGGAAGCTGTGCCCTGTGTAGTAGCAGTGAACTTATAGTTCCAGACCCATTTCTCTGGGTTGGTTTTTCAGCCCCAGTTTTCTACACTGAACAGGTAATTCTAAATTCAGATCCACATTATATTTGGTGTAAGCTAGGCTTGTTAGATAGAGGTTCTGATTTTCCATATTAATTCTATTGCTTGGGTCTTAGGCATAAAGCCCTGCTTTCTGAGCGTCTTTGAACAGGAACAGTTTTCCCGCCCTTTGGGCTTTCTATAAATTGTTCAAGCCCAGCTCCTTAGCCTTTGACTCTGTACAGAAGTTAAAACTCTGTAAACTGGAGTTCCTGTTGTGGCTCAGCAGGTTAAGAATCTGACTAGTGTCCATGAGGATGCAGGTTCAATCCCTGGCCTCGCTCAGTGGGTTAGGACCGGGCATTGCTGCAAGATGTAGTGTTGGTCGGCTGATGTGGCTCAGATCTGGCGTTGCCGTGGTTGTGGTGTAGGCCTGCAGCTGCAGCTCCTGTTCAACTCCTAGCCTGGGAACTTCCATATGCTGCAGTTGTGGCCCTAAAAAGAAAGAAAGAAAGAAAAAAACTTCTGTAAACTATCAGTCACGTTCAGTTCATTCTCTTACTTCACGGATATTTAATGACTTTCTACTATGTGCAGGTACTCTGCAAGGTGCTGGGGGCTAGATCAAGCTCTTGTCCTTTATTGGGGTAGTGGGGGAATGGGAAAGGGAGCAGGAAAGAAATAATCTACGTTCTGTGAAGAGAATTAAAACAAAATGATGCTCTCACAAATATGTGGAGAGAAGGAAGAAAGGAATACATAATGTAGGATTCCATTCATGTAGATTTCAGAATTAATCTGTGATATGAGAAGTCAGGATAGTAGGTGAGGGGGCATGCTGGTCATTTTGGATTCTTGAACAGGGTGTGTTTACTTCGGGAATGTTCATCAGACTGTACAAGAATAGTCACTGTAGCCCTGATTGTAGTGGCAAAAAGAGAACAATCCAAATGTTCACCCCAAAGGAGGCCTGTATCATTTTGTAACATGCGGAAATATCTATAGGATAAATTGTTAAAAGGGTCTAGGCATTTATTTTGACAGATACTGTCAAGGAAATATCTATAGCCCCAGCCCAGCTCAGTATATAGAGCATTTCCTGCATTCCAGAAGCTTCTCTTGTGCCCCCTCCCGTCATTACTTTCCTTGGAAGAACCCCTCTTTCACTTTTATCATCATTCTTTAGTTTTGCTTGTTTTGAACTATATATGGTTGAAAATGTATCTTTGGAAGGACTTCTGTATAGTTTTTGGACTGCAGCTATGTCTGTATATTTGGGATCGGTAGCCCGCTGGTACAGAGGATTTCTCTTTGTGAGCTCCTCCTGACGTCTGCCTGGAATCCTGGCTCTGGACCTCTGTAGTTCTTCGGTCCAGTGCTGAAGGTTCCAGGATCCTCTGACGCCTAAATTCGGTGATGTCACCAGGTCTGACTGGGGTGACAGACAGGAGAGCTTGGAAGGGCCCTGGCACATTTTGAAAGGAGACTGAGTGTCAGCACTCCATCCCCTGATGAGAGTGGAGGGGGCTAAGAGTGGGAAGCTGGCTTCGAGTGAATAGTAAATGTCAGTATGAAAGGGGCTCCTGATTGGTCTAAATTTCCTCTTTAGCCAAAGTATTCCTTTATGCCTGTGGTCCCAGGTCAAGTTTTCTTCTTGTGTGATTTTCCAGGGGGACCTCAGAGAGCTGGGGATAGGTGTGTGTGTGTGGTGGGGGCAGTGAGGGGGACAGCATCCAGGGGCCTGGAGAGGGGTGTCTCACTCTCTCTGCTTCTCTTTTTGACCTGGTCTCTGCCACTGCGTGTCTGTGAGACTTGGCCAGTGCCTGTCACTGGGCCTCAGTTTCCCTGGATGTAAAGGGGGGTTGGACCTAACAGTTCCAGAGTCTACTTTGTGGTTCCCCCTCTCTGAGCCTCCTTGCTGTCTGTTTCTGGGGGTATGGACCTTTTCTGGGTGCATCAGTCTCCCTATGACTCAAGTTCTCTCTCCCAGCACCTCAGTCCTCCCAGATCACTCACTGCCGTGTCCCTGCCTCTGTTGGTCTCTGAATCCCAACCTCCCAGTCTGAGTGGAGTGAGTGTCTCTCTCCGCCTTTGTGATCCCCTGACAATGGGAGGTAAAAATAGCCCAGGGGCCGTGCTGGTGGAGATAAAAGGGAATTTGCCTTTTGTGTCCTGTGGCCAGGCTGGGGGGGCTGTGACACGTGGAGATTGCTGACATAGCTCTCCTCCGCTGACCTTGACAGCAGCAATAAAAGGGGTAGCCCAGCTCCCAGCCCTCACCGTGGTGCCGAGGTGGGTGATCAGGGCTGGAGCTGGAGCCCAAGGGAGGGCAGGCAGGCTGGTGGTGAGGGTGCTGGTGGGTTGGCACAAGTCTCTCCATTTCTGTGGGAGAGGATGCTCTGGTGTTGGAGGGCGTGTGCGTGTGCGTGTGTGTGTGTGTGTGTCTTGGGGGCTCACCAGGCAGGCTGAGGTGGGGAGCTCCAGGGAATCACCTACTGTTAGGTCTTGTGGCTTGTTGGATCATGCCCCCGTTTGGGGCCCCTGGTCCCTCAGTTCCCCTGTCACTGCCATCTTCCAGTGCCTGCTGCCTTGGACCGCCTGGAACCTCCAAGATTTCTCGTGCCTCCTCCTCCACCTCTCAGTGCCACTACCATGATGGATGTGAGTGAACTTGGGGAGTCTGCTCGCTACCTCCGCCAGGGCTACCAGGAGCTGATGAAGGTGCACTCTGTCCTGTGGGATGGTAAGTGAGAGCAGAGGAGGCACAGCCACAGACAAGACCTTATGGACTCAGACCAAGAGCGAGGAGGAGTCACACTCAGCTCAGATCTGAAGGAGCACTCTGGCCTGACAGCTTTAGCCCTGAGGGTAAAAGCCCAAGAACCCTGTGTCCATCACTGTGTGTTTGTGAGCAAGCCTCAGTTTGCTCCTCTGTAAAATGGGACACTATCACCTGCCTCCTGGGGCTGCAGCCCATGCCTAGAACCTGAGGTTTCTGAGATGAGAGTAATTGGTATGAGCACAGGCTGCCGCCACGTGTCTGTAAAACCTGTGCTAGAGTTATTTTTAGTGCTTTCCATAGAGCTAAAGCGGCTGTTTATTAGGGACAGGAATCAAGGCTACTATTTATGACCTGGTTTGCTCATAGGACAATAATAACAATAGGCAATGTGTGTGTATCAAGAGCTTATTGTGTGTCAGGCCCAGAGCAGATGACTTTCCATGCATCATCTCAACAACCTGAGGAGGTGGAGGCCAGGGCCAGATTCATGGCTGTGTAACCGCTGCCGCTGCACAGGGCACCACCCTCAGAGAGGCTGCATGCTTGATTTAACACTCCGCTACCACTACCTTGAAATTTTTAACAATTTCTTAGCAGGGGATCTCCATTTTAACACTGGAGCCTGTAGGCCTTACTAAGGCACTTGGCTAATAAGTGGTGGGACAGGGAACAGAAGCTGGTGTTCTGCAGCCTGAATCTGTCCCTTTAAATACCATGAAATGTGGGCTCCCTGGAGCTCTGGGGCCAGCAGACCTGGCAGGAACACAAGACAGACTTAGAAGACCTGGGTTTGCATCTTCAGTGAAATAGGGGAGAAAGAACCCACTGAGAATTTAAGTGCTTGATTTTGAGGGCTGCCCCACATGGGAACTAAAGAGATGCCCATGTTTTACTTTGGAGGGACAGGCCCAGAGAGAATGAGTTTACCGGAGGCCACAGGCCAGGTGCAGCAGTAGCAGGTTGAACCCAAATGTGTAATCCAGGGCTGTAAGGGACTGTTTCCTCCATCAGGGAATACTTTGAGATCTCTAGGGACCCTCCCAACTCTGCCCTTCCAGGAGCCTGGGTCTGGAAGGATCTTTTCTGAGTACTCCTGTGCCCTGACAGAGGGGCTCCTGGGAGGGACACAGCTCTATAGACACGGATTGGGAACCCCAGCCAGGTCCCCACTCCCTGGATGTGTCTTAGCTTCCCTCAAGCCCCCATGCTCTCCTGGCAACCCAGGGAAGAAGCGGGTCTGGATACCTGATGAACAGGATGCTTACGTGGAAGCTGAGGTCAAGTCGGAGGCTGCTGGGGGCAGAGTCAACGTGGAGACCAAAGACCAGAAGGTTTGGCTCCTTTTCCCAGAATTAGCTCCTCTGCACGCCCTCCCGCCCCGCGCCCACCGGTGTAGCTCTTGGGCAGCGCACTCTGTATGAGAGGGGGTCTGGAAGCATACAGGAGTGAGAGGCTGAGGTCAGTTGGTTCCTGCCCACCTACCACCCCACTATGCGGCCTTTCTGGCAGGTGCTGACAGTTCGCGAAGCTGAGCTGCAGCCCATGAACCCGCCCCGCTTCGACTTGCTGGAGGACATGGCCATGATGACGCACCTCAACGAGGCGGCAGTACTGCATAACCTGCGCCAGCGTTATGCTCGCTGGATGATCTATGTGAGCCAAGAGCTGTGAAGGGGCCACGGGTGGGGCGGGGCGGTGCCTTGTGGGGACGGTAGGGGCAGGGCTAGATTAAGAGCTGCAGTTTGGTGGGGGCAGGACGGTGAGAAAGGGGCGGGGCTGCGTGCCAGGAGAAACAGGGCTATAGGTGGGGTAGGGTGACGTCATGGGGATGTGGAGGCGGGGTCACTGGCTGGGGCGGTGCTAAGGTGGGGCTGGAGGTTTGGCTTCAGGAGTGTTGGGGCGGAGCTGCAGCAGCAAAGAGGCTGGGCGGTGGAGCTGTGACCGTGGGGCCACGGGCTGCGGGCAGGAGTAAGGGCTAGGGCGGGGCTAGGACAGCCACAGAGGGTGTGGCGTGGCACATTAAGCGGCTCCTTGGGGAATTTTGCAAAGGTCACAGTTTTGTGAGGGTTAGGGCCTGGGTATGGGAACTTGGCTTCCAACAACCAATCTATACACTCTCTTCTCAGACATACTCGGGCCTCTTCTGTGTCACCATCAACCCCTACAAATGGCTCCCTGTCTACACAGCCTCTGTGGTAGCTGCTTACAAGGGAAAGCGCCGTTCAGAGGCCCCGCCCCACATATATGCGGTGGCAGATAACGCCTACAATGACATGCTGCGCAGTAAGGGCTACCTTGTTTCCTCTCCCTCACCTGAGACCCTTCCTCCCCCGCTCCAGGACCCCCTTCCCTCCACTTGCACTGCCGTCCCTTTGATGCTGCTGGACACTCTAGCATAGTCATTCTGTCTCTCCGAGTGGGAGATGGCCTGCAGTCTGAAGGTCCCATTCCCTGGTCCTTCCCATTTCCGGCCCTGGGTGGTGGAGGGGCTGTCCCAGCGCCTAGGCTTCCCAGGGCGCTCCACCTGTGGCTGGTCCCTCACTTGGGCCGATTTCTCTCTCTCCTCCCTTTTCCTCCAGACCGAGAAAACCAGTCCATGCTGATCACGTGAGTGTGGGGCTCTGGGGATGGGGTGGGAAATGCTGGCCACCTGGCAGGAGGGGAGAGGAACTAAAATCACTTCCCAAGGTTAAATACAAAGTGCTTAGGGCAGGATTTCTACCACATGGAGCCAGTGTCCCGGGTGAAGCTAAAGTAGAGCATTTCTCTGCCCCCATCCCAGGCAGATGTGTTATGGGTAGTGGGCAGCAAAGGGGTACAAGACTGATCACCAACCCTGACGCCCCCTGTCCTCACGGCATGGAATCTTCTCACACCTTGCACTTTTGGGAGTTCTGATTCAAGGGGAGTGGGGAGAGCCCTTTCCCTTTTCTTCTTACCTTCTCCTTGTTTTTGAATCTTATTTCTATTTCTTTGTCCTCATTGGAAAGAGGTAGAATTTTTACATGCCAAATCTATGTCTAGCCAAGCCAGCATGGATGTTGTGTGTATGCGTCTGTGTGTGTGTGTGCGTGCACATTGCCTGGTGATTAATGTGCACACACTTATGTCCACTTCCTGCTGGTGCCCTTGGCCTCTGAGTCTCCTCAGTAGAGACAGAACAATCCTGCTTACCTACCACGTGGCGCTATAGGAGGTAGCAAGTTAACGTTTGTATCTGGCACACAGAAACAGCTACATAACTTTTCTGAGCCGCACTTCCTTATCTATAGAAAGGGGTGGTGATGGTGTTTGCTTTACAGGGATTCTGAGGCTTAAATGAGTCAATATAGGTAAAGCACTTGGCCCCGCGCCGGGCAGTAAGTTAGTGCTCAGTAAACAGTGGCATCATCATGTGTTTTCTCATCTCACTGGGATGGTCTGTACTGGCCTGTTTTGTAAACAACTCAACACCTTTGAGGGTTGATCTGTCTCTGTGGAGTTTTGAGTTGGGGACTCTTGAGTTGGGAGCCAGGTATGGGTGCAAGAAGGGCAGAGGGGCCCTGCCTGAGGGCTTGGACCCTGGAGGGTGGGAGGAATTAGAGAAGCCAGATGGGCATTTGTGACTCATGTTTGTGTTGTCCAAGGGGAGAGTCGGGGGCCGGTAAGACGGTTAACACCAAGCGGGTCATTCAGTACTTTGCCATCGTCGCCGCCCTGGGAGACGGGCCGGGCAAGAAGGCCGTAAGACTCGCCCATGAGGGCACTGCTCCCTGCTGCTTCTCACTGTTTTTCTTTTCTTTCTTCCTTTTTTTTTCCCTTTTTTAAAAAGTTGATTCCTCCAGCCCTGCCTGAGCCTCCCACCCTGGTGGTAGACTCTGGCCTGAGCAAGGCTTGATTGGAAAGGCTATGGCCATTCTCTGTCACACCATATGACACAGTCCCAGGCTTGCCTCAGTGTTCCCATCCGTAACACAGAGGGGTGGGACCCCACTGCTATTCCTCAACATTTTGTATAATTTTTCCCTTCCATTGTGACTTTTCATATTTCGAAAGAGCTTACCCAGTAGGCTTCTTTTCCAAGAAGTGATTGTTTTCTTGGTTCTCATGTACCAAAGACACAGTTACTTGCTGTCAATCAAACAATTTTATACAGAGCTCAGCCAGAGCCAAGGGTACTTGGCATTCCCATCAGCCAAGGTTTTGGGGCAGTTTTGTACCCTGTGATTTCTGTATGGTTTTTGAAATTTTCTGAAGCAATGGGGGACCACCATTTTATTTTGTTTTTGTTTTCAGGGTACAACATTCATTCTTGGCCCCAGGGCCAACTGCTCAGAGATCTGCCTGGGCCTTCTCGCCCCCAAAATGGCTTGCCTTTTCTTTCCAGAAGCTCATGGCCTCTTACTACACAGCCCCCACTCCTGGTCTTGTCGAGCCTTGCTTTTATTCTGGAGCATTTTTCTTTCTTCTTTTTCTTTTCTTTTTTCCATTTAAAGTTTTTTTCTTTTTCTTTTTCTTTTCTTTTTTTCTTCTTTCTTTCTTTTTTCCCTTTTTTTGCCTTTTTCTATTTCCCCCATTTGGTTTTCTTGTTTCTGTTTTGTTTTTTTTTTGTTGTTGTTGTGGTGGTGGCTGTTTTTATTGTTTTGTTTTTGCTGTTGACTTTTCGGTACTCTTTCCTCCCTCCCTGCCATTCCATTTTCCAAATTCGCGAAGTGTCTCTGAGGATGCTGCAGAAAGTTGGGGCTTGGTCCAGTGACAGGCATGGCGGGCAGGGAGCTGGTAGGGATGCAGCTGGGACGGGTGGGGGATGGGGGCTCCTGGACAGAAGGGAGCCCTGCATCATGGAGTCGTGGTGGTGTGGGAGCTGTCAGGCAGGGGGTGGAAGGGGGTAGAGAGAAAGGCCGCCCCACAGGAGCATGTAGGCCTTATCAACCGCCCTCCCTTTGGCCCCAAATTTGACCACATCTGCCAGAAGGAACCCTGGACATGAGTGTGTGGGGTGGAGCTCAAGAGGACAGGCTCCTGCCATTTTCCTCCTGTCCCTGCAGCAGTATCTCGGGGGGGTTTAAGTCTTGGGGTCCCTATAGGTGAGTGAATAACAAAGTTCCCTGGCATGGGTCAGGTGTCATGGCACCTGCCACTCCAGAATCCATTCTTTCCTTTTCTCCCTTTTTTCCCAGGCAGCTGGGATCCAGGGTAGGGAAGAGAAAGAAAGGGAAATGGAGGGGAGATAAAGATGAGGAAGCGGGGAGGGTCCCCTCTGTTCAGTAAGTCTCTCTAGAGGAGACATACAGGTGGCTCTGGACATCGTGGGCAGCAGGATGCCTGGGCTCAGTGTCTGCTCTGCTCCTGACTTACTGTGTGGCCTTGAGCAGGTCACTTTCCTGCTCCCCGTCTTAGTTCCCTCATTTGCATATTAGGGCTAATAATATGCACCTGGCCAGGCTATTTTGACTAATAGTATGTGCACAAGTATACAATGAAAACTCAGCTCATGATACAAAGGAGAAGTGTGAAGAAAGGCAGTCATGGGGGAGGTGAGGGGCAAGGAGATTTGGGCAAGAAGAGGTTTCTTCCAGCCTCAGAGCAATAGGGAAGCCTTCCTGGAGAAGGGGACATTTGAGCTGGGCTCTGAAGGGGAGTAGATTTTAGTCAGGAACCGCTAGGGCCTGGGACAGGATCGCTTTCTGGGGCCTGGGAAACGGAGGGATACAGAGGAGGCCAGAGACAGAGCTGAGGCGCCGTTAGGAGGAGATCCCCCCAGATGTAGCC
The DNA here is from genome assembly GCA_004024745.2 of Catagonus wagneri. Classification (NCBI taxonomy): domain Eukaryota; kingdom Metazoa; phylum Chordata; class Mammalia; order Artiodactyla; family Tayassuidae; genus Catagonus; species Catagonus wagneri. Next base: position 19,460,878 of record PVHT021183543.1, on the reverse strand, counting down.
GCTGCCCAAGCCCCTGACTAGGGCCATGCTTGCCCCACTTTCCAGCATTTCTCCTTCTAACAGTCCCTGGAGGGTCAGGCATGGGGAGCGGGGTGGGGGCTACACATTTGGGTGACTAACGTTCACTGTCCCCTAACCACCGCCTCCCCCGGTCCGCGGAGCCCTCATACCCTCTAATGTTGTCTTTCTTCTCCTCCCAGCAGTTTCTGGCCACAAAGACTGGGGTAGGTATGGGGCTGGTGCAAGTGGAACAGGCAGAGATTATGAGGTCCCGGGGACGCCCCTGGCCTTTCCCCTTCCCAACCAAAGGCTGTCTGGGGTGGGCTGAGACCCAGGACCGTGCTCTGACAGGCCCCTCCCCCCGTCACCACCAGGGCACCCTCGAGGATCAAATCATTGAGGCCAACCCTGCCATGGAGGCTTTTGGCAATGCCAAGACCCTGCGGAATGACAACTCGTCCCGCTTTGTGAGTGGCCGCGGTGGGGGAGCTGGTAGGGGCGGAGGAGGGTCAGCTGCTGGGAGACACAAGGCGGGGAGAGCCTTTGGAAGAGGAGAGGGCAGCCCTGGCCGGGCCCCCCGACTGAGGCTGCTCCTCCGTCCACAGGGCAAGTTCATCCGCATTCACTTTGGTCCTTCTGGGAAGCTGGCATCTGCGGATATTGACAGCTGTGAGTGCAGGAGAGGGTGGGGCGGGGCGGGGGTGGGGAAAGAGGCCCTGGCCCGAGTCTCCCCTCAGATTGAATCTTCCCCCTCAAACTGAGCCTCTGTCATTATGTCTGTGGGGCCACCACCTGTCCCAGGCGCTTCTCTTCATCCCCTGGCCACTGCCTAGCTCAGGCCATCTCACCTCTCACCTGGAACATCCCTCCGGCCTCCATGTGGTTGGTCTCCAGGCCTTCGTTCCTCTGCTTATCCTTTTTCCAGCCAGGAGTGATCTTTTCTTGGATACTAAGCTGACCATAGCAAATTCCTGCTTAAAAACTTTTTCTAGATCCCTTCACCTGAAGATATAGACCTGAATCTTTATTTGGCCAGTCGGGCTCCTTGTGACTGCACCCTTACCCCCGCCTCCCACCCCCAATTTTTTCTTTGGCCCTTCGTAGGGCAGGCCTGTGCCCTCCTGCCCCAGCCTTATCTCTCCCTTGGGTCCCCACCTGTCCTTGGAGCCCCTCCCACTGCCTCGCTGGGGTTGTTGCCCATCCCATCTGATCCAAACCTGCTGCATAGACACTAGCTGCCCTGGCCATGCATCCCGAGGTGGGAGCAGTCAGCACCGAGCCCTCCCACCTTGGGGTGCTGAGCCAGGTCCTGATGGGTTAAACAGGCAGGTGGTGGGCAGGGAACGTCATAATTCACGCCCCACTTGACCCAAGTGCAAACACCTGGCGGCTCTGCTCCACACACACATGCCAGCAGCACTGCTCTGGAGGACAGGAGTGTGGTCTGTGGGTGGAGGAGTGAAAGTGTAGATGAATGAATAGACAAATTAAGACCCATACACAGACCTGCATTAATACAGCCACACACAGACACACACACGGACAGACAGACACATTCCCACACCGTGACACTTGCACTGATGGAGAGCCATCCTCAGCACATGTTTGCGTGCTTGTGTGCAGACACAGCATCTCTGTGCCACCACCCCTGCCCGCCCCCGGCTGACACCTCCTCCCTGCATCAGCCTGGGTGGGTGGGGTGACTCAGGATGCTAGGCCGGTGCCTCCCTCCCCAGATCTCCTGGAGAAGTCGCGGGTGATCTTCCAGCTGCCCGGTGAGCGTGGCTACCACGTCTACTACCAGATCCTCTCAGGGAAGAAGCCAGAACTGCAAGGTGAGGGAAGCAGTAGATGGGACAGGAGAGCCCACAGGTCTGACTGGGAGTGGGGCTTCCAGGCCCTGTCCTGGTCCCCATCAGGCCAGGCCCTGAGATGCCTGCTCCCCCACTGTTCTGGGCTCTGTGACATCCCTTCTTTCCCCAGGCCCCGGAGCTCCTAAGACCACTCACTTTCCCGGGACTTCTGTTTCTGGCTGAGCCCTCTCCCCCTCATGTTAGGATACAGGTCCCTTAGCACCACTCTGCTGTCCTGAGACCAGAGAGGTCCCGCCAGCACCAAGAGGGGTGCCATGGCTCTGTCTAGACCCAGGTCCTCTCTCTTGCAAGCCCCTCAAGGGCAGATGCTGGTCCTCCTTGTGCCCCAGCACCCAGCACAGAGGAGCCAGAGGGGTGGCTGTGAGCGATGGTCGAGGGATGAATGAGATGCAGGGACCCTGGCTCCCTCCTCAGAACCATAAAGGAGGAGAAGCCCTGGGCCTGGGAGTTCAGGCAAGAAATTCAAGCTCTGAAGTCTTGGGAAGGTCCTAGACTCTCCTGGCAGGCGGGCCCCCAGGACCCAGCACACTGGGGTGGGGGGAGAAGGCTGACTGGGTGAACAGAGCCAACCTGCCCTTCTCTGCCCCCTCGGCCCCAGACATGCTGCTCCTGTCTATGAACCCCTACGACTACCACTTCTGCAGCCAGGGCGTCATCACGGTGGACAACATGGATGACGGGGAGGAGCTCATAGCCACTGACGTACGTCTGTGGTGGGAGGGAAGCAGGTTAGGTGCCCTTAGTTTGGCTGGACCCTGAAGGAGCCAGAGTCCTCTGAGCCCTCCGTCTTTACCCACCACCCCTGCAGCATGCCATGGACATCCTGGGCTTCAGCGTGGATGAGAAGTGTGCCTGCTATAAGATCGTGGGTGCCCTTCTACACTTCGGCAACATGAAGTTCAAGCAGAAGCAACGGGAGGAGCAGGCTGAGACCGATGGCACTGAGAGTGAGGGGCCCTGAGCTTGATCCCAACATCTAGTGCATGTCTATTAACCCTAAGCCTGGCCCGTAAACTTTGGCCTCAGTCTTAACCTGGCCCTGATTATGAACCCTGACTTCTCAGTTCCGGACCGTCACCCTCCTGAGCTGTACAGTTTGCTGGTCCTGAGCTTGACCTCTGCCAACCTCCCTTTCCTAACCCTGGGTTGAGGCCAGTAGAGCCCTGAGGACCCGTATTCTTGGCTGCCTGCTCATCTTGCCTGTGTGCCCTTCCAGGTGCTGACAAGGCTGCCTACCTGATGGGGGTCAGCAGTGGGGACCTCCTTAAAGGTCTTCTGCACCCCCGAGTGCGTGTGGGGAACGAGTATGTGACCAAGGGCCAGAGTGTGGAGCAGGTGAGCTGCTCCCAGGCTGGGGCCCACTTGGGGACATTCAGGGCAGGGTGTCTTCCTTGCCAGATCCTAGCGCGGCCCCCTCATGCCTCCAGGTGGTGTTTGCCGTGGGGGCTCTGGCCAAGGCCACCTATGACCGGCTATTCCGATGGTTGGTGTCAAGGATCAACCAGACGCTGGACACCAAGCTGCCCCGTCAGTTCTTCATCGGCGTGCTGGACATAGCTGGTTTTGAGATCTTTGAGGTAAGAGCAGGCCCACACCCCCAGGCTCTGTTCTCTCTGGGGTGGAGGACCGTGGGGGTTGGGCAGGAGCCCCAAGTAAACTCCTACACATCCCCATCCTCTGTGGGCCTCCCTGACGCACCTACCAGGAGGCCGCTGAGTGGGCACCTCCCTCTACAGTTTAACAGCTTCGAACAGCTGTGTATCAACTTCACCAACGAGAAACTGCAGCAGTTCTTCAACCAGCACATGTTTGTGCTGGAGCAGGAGGAGTACAAACGGGAGGGCATTGACTGGGTCTTCATTGACTTTGGCCTGGACCTGCAGCCCTGCATTGACCTCATTGAGAAGGTGGGGCCCGGGGCAAGGTCACTGCACAGAAGGGAGGGCGTGGGTCCAGTGAATGTGCAGCAATGAGTGTGTGTGCTCACGTGTGTGTGAGAGAGCGTGTGCAAGCACGGATGGGTGCATTGACCTGAACTTGGCTGTGACTGTGTGTGATGTGTGCACAGATAGGTGTGTTGGAGATTGAGTGGGGTTGTGTGCTGGTGAGCAGAGTGTGCGTGCACACGCGTGTACCCCAACACTGTTGACAGCAGCCCTATTGCAGCCACCGTTTCACTGGATCCTCAAAACTGTCTAGAACTACAGGACAGGGTGGGATGTGTTTGTTGATGAAACGTCACGTATATTTCTGCATCATACAAAGACCACAAAGAAAGAAAAAAATCAGAAGTGGAAAAATCAGAGATAAAGGGGAAAAAGCGTTTCTCCCAATCCTGCCGCAGCCTGCTTCCTCCCCGTCCTTTATCCTGGGTGTCCTTATTCTCTGATGGACACACGCGTTCCACATGCTGCCTTTTCTCTGAAAGTGTTATTTCGAGTGTGGAGTGTTGTTGAAGAAAGCACAGTAGTTCATGCAGCAGGTGATTTTCACGCATTTCTGTAATCTCCTCTTAGTGGACATTTAAGCGGTCAACAATTTCTTGCTGTAACAGCAGCACTGAAAGTATTCATGTCCCCACGTTGCAGGTTAGGAAACTGAGGCTTAGAGAAGTCTGAGGCCCCCACGGCTCCTAAGTGGGAAGCCAAAATTTGAACTCAACTGATTTTTTTTTGTTGTTGTTTGAGCCGGCGGCATGTGGAAGTTCCTGGACCCGGAACTGAACCTGTGCCACAGCTGCAGCTTGAGCCACTGCAGTGACAATGCCAGATCTACAAGGGGACTCCCCAGCTGCTTTATCTGGCTGCACCATGTGAGGGAGTGTGAGAACACGGATGTTGGGGGAACAGTGAGTGCGGAGATGTTACTTTGAGTTTGCACACTTCTTAGGAGCAAAGAGAACAACTCAGAGCTGCCAATTGTGCAAAAGGGGGCTGGAAGCCAAGCCACAGACTTTCCTGTATTTCTTAGAAGACAGGGTTCCTGGGTGAGGGTCTGGTATTCACCCTCCAGGCTGATGGCTAAGGTTGGGGGTTCTAGAAGGCTTCCAGAGGGAGGGGCTCCAGAAGATGAGGGTCCAGCCCAGCCCCAATGGGCTGGCTTGATGGAAGCCCTGAAAACTTGTGCCCTGTCCACAGCCTCTGGGCATCCTGTCCATCCTGGAGGAGGAGTGCATGTTCCCCAAGGCCTCGGATGCCAGCTTCCGGGCCAAGCTCTATGATAACCACGCGGGGAAGTCGCCCAATTTCCAGCAGCCACGGCCTGACAAGAAGCGCAAATACCAGGCCCACTTTGAGGTGGTCCACTATGCAGGCGTGGTAGGTGCCTGTTGAAAGCCCAGCTCCTGACCGCTCTCCTCCCTCCCCTGGGTTCCCCGACCCCAGCTCAGCCCCTCTCTGGTCTCTGGCAGGTGCCTTACAGCATCGTGGGCTGGCTGGAGAAAAACAAGGATCCGCTGAATGAGACGGTGGTCCCCATCTTCCAAAAGTCACAGAACAAGCTCTTGGCTATGCTCTACGAGAACTACGCCGGCTCCTGCTCTAGTGAGTACCAAGGGCTGAGATTCTGTCGGGGGCTCAGTGCTGTCCCCTAGAGTGATGGGTCCCCTGTCTCTCCTAGCTGAGCCCCCCAAGTCTGGGGTGAAAGAGAAGCGTAAGAAGGCAGCATCATTCCAGACGGTGTCCCAGCTGCACAAGGTGAGGCCAGTCGAGGCCCGTGCAGGCCTCACTCCGCCAGTCTCCAGCCCCGTCCCAGCTCCCTGCTCTGTCCCCTGCGCCCTGGGCGGGCGGCCGTTAAGACTTGCAGTGATGTTTAACTCCTCTCCACGTGAACATCACAGCAAGTCTGTGCTGCTTCCCGTCCCCATGCCGCTGCCTGGGCAGGGTTTGGGGGGATGGGGTGGGAGCCACGGGGCCTGGGGAGGGAGGGGGAGAGGGTGGGGGAACGAAGACTCTGGCGGGGACCCGGTCAAACAGAAGAGGGCAAGGGGTCACCAGGAGCAGAGTGAAAGGACAGCTGTGCAGAGTCACGCTTAGGTACCTAGCCTAGAGCCCTAAACGGGCTGATCCATCGCGGTTTCCAATTCGGCTTCTCTGCCTTCTGTGCCCTCTCCCCTCTCCCCACCCCCAGGAAAACCTCAACAAGCTGATGACCAATCTGCGGGCCACACAGCCCCACTTTGTCCGGTGCATCGTCCCCAATGAGAACAAGACCCCAGGTAGTCACCCCAGGCCTGGGTTGCTGGGCTGGAGGGACCCTGGAGGGAGGGGACAGGGCAGGCCAGAAGCTGTGTATTCCCCCTCCACAGGGGGTCATGCCTGTGTTGGGACTCCTGGTCTTTCTGCAGGGCACGGAGTTGTGTCCATTGACCTCTAATCTTTTCCTTTAACCCCACCATGTCCAGGAGTCATGGATGCCTTCTTGGTGCTACACCAGCTGCGCTGCAATGGGGTTCTGGAGGGGATCCGGATCTGCCGCCAAGGATTCCCCAATAGGCTGCTTTACACCGACTTCCGGCAGCGGTGGGTGTCTTCCTGCCCCAGCCCTGGCTCCCCCACGCAGCCCGCTTCCCCCTTGCCTTCCACCCAGGGGGAGGCAGCAGCCTGAGAAGCTGGGAAGGGCCCCCAGGAGGAGGCAGGGGGACGGGGAGGGGGCTGGGAGGCATCCTGGTGGGAGCTGGTGGTGACTGAGACCTGGGCCAGGGGGCTGGGGGAGAAGTGAACAACCCTGGGCTAAATGTTGGAGGTGTGGCCAGCGGGCCTTGCTGAGGAATTGGGTGTGGAATAAGAAAGAAAAAGACAAGGGTGACTTCTGAGTGTTTGGCTTGAGCAACTGGGGAGTTGGTAGTAGATTTACTGAGAAACCAAGATGGGATTTTTCAGTTTTGGTGGGGGGGTGGGAGGCAGCGGGTTGAGCTCTGTGTTGAACGTGTCAAATGTGAAATGTCTCCAGCAGATCTCCTAGGAGGGAAGTGGAGGCAGAGACTGGATTTGTTTGGAGCTCGGGGGTGGACGTGGGGGCAGGCAGAACTGGGTGTAAGTGTGGGAGCTGAATGAGGGTTCACGTGGACTAGACTCTGTGTAGTGCCAGGTACCAGCCGAGTGCTCAGTCTGTGCTGTTAGCGCCCCCTGCCTTCCCTGTATGGGTTTGATTTTTGTCAGGCTGCAGTTGTTCCTAGTTCCCTCCCTCACACCTCCACCCCCGACCCTTTTTTTTTTTTTTTTTTAGGGCCACAACTGTGGCATATGAAGGTTCCCAGGCTAGGGGTCAAATCGGAGCTGCACCTGCTGGCCTATGCCACAGCAATGCAGGATCTGAGCTGAGTCTGCAGCCTACACCACAGCTCACAGCAACACCAGATCCTTAACCCACTGAGCGTGGCCAGGGATTGAACCTACAACCTCATGGTCCCTAGTCTGATTCGTTTCCGCTGCACCACATGGGAACTCCCCCTCCCCCTTCAGAAGTAACCTTGGCATCCACCCTGACTGCTGCCTGCGTGTGTCCACACAAACTGTAACGTGGGTGTACACACACATACCTACTGTTTGTTTTTCCCTGTAACTATACATCTTGGAGATTGTTCTTTATCAATAGACATAGGTCTGGAGTTCCCATCGTGGCTCAGTGGTTAACGAATCCGACTAGGAACCATGAGGTTGTGGGTTCGATCCCTGGCCTTGCTCAGTGGGTTAAGGATCCGGCGTTGCCGTGAGCTGTGGTGTAGGTTGCAGAGGCAGCTCGGATCCTTCGTTGCTGTGGCTGTGGCGAAGGCCGGCGGCTATGGCTCCTGTTAGACCCCTAGCCTGGGAACCTCCATATGCCGCGGGTGCAGTGCTAGATAAGACAAAAAAAAAAAAGAAGAAGAAAAAAAAGAAGACATAGGTCTACATCATCATCTTTTTTAAAAATTAAGACTACCTGTCTTTGCAGCAGCTTGGGTCACTGCTGGGGTTTGGGTTTGATCCCTGGCCCAGGAACTTCCATATGCCACTGGTGCAGCAAAAAAAAAAAAATTAAGATTTTTTTTTTTTTTTTTACAGCACCTTTAGGTTCACAGCAAAATTGAGGGGAAGGTACAGAGATTTTCCACAGCCCCCCCGCCCCTGCACACGCACAGCCTCCCCCGTTACCACATCTCCCACCAGAGTGGGACATTAGTTACAACCACTTAACCTACAGTGACACATTGTCACCAGAGTCCAGAGTTCCCATGTCAGCTCACTATCGATGTGGTTTCCATGGCTTTGGATAAATGTGGTGACTGCAGCATCGCCCGTTTTGTTGCGGCAGTAAAACAGCCCGTAGTCTAGTGAACTGTGCTTTGCTAATCAGTCCCTTAATGAGGAGCCTATTGTGTTTCCAGGGTTCTGCCTCCACAGTGTGGCCACCACAGCCTGCCCCGTACACGGCCCTGTACACCCGTGCCCGTGTGCCCACTTCAGAAGTGGGTGTGCCGGAACCTTGCTCTGGTTCATTAGTTTTCTCTCCCAAATGTTTCTTCAGTAGGTGACACGCTGTAACACATCACCTTCTTTACGTTATTTTTGCCTTTTCAAAAAATCATAAATTATTTAAAATTATAAATTTAAAATTATAAATATGCTATATGCCTTTTGTAAATACTGCAGTCTCTTAAAAAACTTAAAACTAGTGAATGCATTAAATGCTATCCAAGGGAGTTCCCATCGTGGCGCAGCGGAAACAAATCTGGCTAGGAACCATGAGGGTGTGGGTTCGACCCTGGCCTCACTCAGTGGGTTAAGGATCCAGCGTTGCCGTGAGCTGTGCCCCTGCGGAGCCTCTGCTCCAGCCCTGAGGGGCCCGGGAATATCTCCCCTACTCCCCCCACTAGCCTCTTCAGTGCTTGGCTCCCCAGCCAGCAGCCCCCTCACCAGCCCTTCCCTGCCCGCCCAGGTACCGCATCCTGAACCCCAGTGCCATCCCGGACGACACCTTCATGGACAGCAGGAAGGCCACAGAGAAGCTGCTGAGCTCGCTGGACATCGACCACTCCCAGTACCAATTTGGACACACCAAGGTCAGGGCACAAGGGCATTGGGTGCTGACCAGGGTGTGGGCAGTTACATTGCATGGGGTCATGCAGGCGACTGAAAGTCACCCCCACCCGCCACCCCCCAACCCCAGGTGTTCTTCAAGGCTGGGCTTCTGGGCGTCTTGGAGGAGCTTCGGGACCAGCGTCTGGCCAAGGTCTTGACGCTGCTGCAGGCGCGGGGCCGGGGCCGCCTCATGCGCCTTGAGTACCAGCGCCTGCTTGGAGGCAGGTGGGTGTGGGAAGAGGATGGGGGACAGGGGGGTAGGGGCATGTCCGCCAGCTCACAGGACCGCAGGGCTCTCTGAAGCCTGTCTTAATGTCCTGCAGGTCAGATTTCACGCTCTAGCTGTTTGGGTGCCTCTCAAGGGGCAAAGCTCCGTTTTGTGCCTCTCAACCTCCAGCCATCACTTTTTTACCTCAAAAATTGGGGCAAGAGGAACTGCCTGGTGGTCTAGCGGTTAATGAGTCGGTGTTGTCACTGCTGTGGCGTGGGTTCGATCCCTGGCCTGGGAACTTAAGCATGCCACAGGCATGACCAAAAAAAAAAAAAAAAAAATTGGGGTAGGAGAACCTGTCTCTACTCCAGGCCATCCCAGAGTGTGGCCCAGAGTGGTAATAACGACATTTGGTATTTTCTAAGACTTAAGTGCCCAGCCGTGGGCAAGCTACTTTATTTGAACTTACCTTGGTTCAAGTACAGGACAGTGCTGCAGGCAGGCGCGCGCTGTGATTACTTCTGTTCTTCGAGGGGGTGTCTGAGTCAGAGAGGGAGCCGGTCAGCTGGCTAGTGGAGGGAAGTGGGAGGCTGGGTGTGAGCCCAGGCTGTCTGACCTCATGTAAGAGCCCAGTGGCTTTACCAACCCCAGTGTCTTCAGGACACTTGAAGGGCCCACCAGGACAGGGCTCATGAGCTCCTGCTGGCAGACCTGTGTGACCCTGGGCAGAGGATTAGGGAGTTCCTGTCATGGCCCAGTGGATTAAGACCCGACTAGCATCCATGAGAATGCGGGTTCCATCCCTGGCCTCGCTCAGTGGGTTAAGGATCCAGTGTTGCCGTGAGCTGTTGTGTAGGTTGCAGACTCGGCTCAGATCTGGTATTGCTGGTGTGCTGTGGCTGTGGTGTGGGCAGGCAACTATAGCTTTGATTTGACCCCTTAGCCTGGGAACTTCCATATGCTGCAGGTGCGGCCCTAAAAAAATGAAAAACCAAAAACCTGAGGATTAGGACCCGCCTGAAGGGCTGTGGGGAGGCTAATGAGCCCACAGGCCAAAGTGCTTGGCGTGGTGCCCGGAGCAGGGCAGGCGCTCGGGGAACATCGGGGCCCTTACACGAAGGGGGCAACTCCGAGTCTGCTGGCCTCCCGGCTGCCCTTCCCCAGGGATGCCCTGTTCACCATCCAGTGGAACATCCGTGCCTTCAATGCCGTCAAGAATTGGTCGTGGATGAAGCTCTTTTTCAAGATGAAGCCACTGCTCCGCTCGGCGCAGGCTGAGGAGGAGCTGGCGGCTCTGCGGGCGGAGCTGCGGGGGCTGCGAGGGGCGCTGGCCACTGCCGAGGCCAAGCGCCAGGAGCTGGAGGAGACCCACGTCAGCGTGACCCAGGAGAAGAACGACCTGGCCCTGCAGCTGCAGGCAGTGAGTGGGGGTGGCGGGGAGGTTCCTTCTGCCACTTGAGGCCCCCGGGCACCCTCAGCCCCAGGCTGCTCTGAGGAAATACCCCTGGACCCCCGGCCAGGGCGGGCCTGGCGCTCTTTGGGGGCTCAGGCCTTACTGGGTCTTTCTTCCTGTTCCAGCAGTGCCTGTGGGCTCGTGCCCATGTGCCGCCCCACACCCACTGTCTGTGTGTCCCTGTGCCATGCGGCTTCCTGCAGACACTGCAGTGGAGCCGCATCTCCCAGCCCTCCCCTCCTTGCCATCCCTGAGGCAGAGCCATGCTCCCCCTCTGGTTAAGGGCCACGGGAACCCAGGCGGCGGGGAGCAGTAATAACCAGAGGGCAGAGGGCAGGGTCCAGAACCTCCCCAAGTCAATGGAGCCATTCCTTCCTTCAGCAAATGCTTGGAGGGTCAGACCTCCCGGAAGCTCTGGAGAGACATTGGTGGGAAGACGGCCAGGCCTGTGCTCACAAACTCACTGCTAGAACAGGGGACGATTGTGCGGCCAGATAGTGAGGAAGCAGGGAGGTGGCAGAGAACCTGAGCACCCCCACCCCCGGGCCGTGCGGGGCTCTCCCCACCCGTCAGCCCAGGGTGGGCACGGGCTTGTCTCCTAGAGCCCTTGTTTGGGCCTTGTCCTGTTGCCCAGCCTGTCTAATGTTCCCCTCTCGCTGCCCCGTCCAGCCCTCCACCCACCACACCTGAACTCCTCAGGGCCAAGATGCAGACCGGCGGCATTCCTGGGTCCCAGAGCCCAGCTGAGCGTGTGTCAGACCTTGGCACAAACAGACGAACTTCCTTGGCAGGGTCTGGCCTGGTGTCCCTTGGCTGCCTTGACTCTGTCCCCTTCCCTGCGTCCCCCTTCAGGAGCAGGACAATCTGGCCGATGCCGAGGAGCGCTGCCACTTGCTGATCAAGTCCAAGGTGCAGCTGGAGGCCAAGGTGAAGGAACTGAGCGAGCGGCTGGAGGACGAGGAGGAGGTGAACGCTGACCTGGCTGCCCGCCGTCGCAAGCTGGAGGACGAGTGCACGGAGCTCAAGAAGGACATTGATGACCTGGAGCTGACGCTGGCCAAGGCCGAGAAGGAGAAGCAAGCTACGGAGAATAAGGTGTGGGCTGGCCGCCTGTGGGGAAAGACCCAGGGCCGGGGGCCAGCCCTGGGGCCAGGCAGCTGCGGGTCCCACTCCTGGCTCTGCCAGACCCCTGCTCTGTGGCCCTGGGCAGGTCTCTTCCTCTCTGTGGTTGCCAGTTTCCCCATCTGTCAACTGAGGTTAAGAGCAGCACTCCCCCCATTAAGGTGGGTGAGGATTCATGTGTAACCCTCCTTTGCTAGCACTCGCCACAGCGCCTCGCATACAGCGGGTGCTCAGCAAGTGTTAGCGATGGTCACCTATCGGCTCCGTGTCACCCAGGCACCTTCCTTCACCTTCTCTTGTTAAGTCCGCATAAAAGCCCCTGCGGTTCACAGACTGGGGGTGTTGGCTTCGTTATACAGGAGGGGAAGGCGGGCTGAGCTTATTCAGGTCCTCACGGGTGCTCGCTGAGGAAGCCGGGTCTAGGAAGGAGCTGCTTGAACACCTGTCGATACCAAAAATAGCTGGCACCTCCCCACCGCTCACCCTGGGCCACTTCGCAGAGGGCTCTGTGAGCATCTGTTCATTAGTGCCTCTGTGTGACCTGAGGGGGACCCTATAATCATCCCTTAAGGATGGAGAAGAGTCTGGGAATGAGGTGACTCACCCGAGGGCCCCTGGCTGGAAGGGGTGGCAGCTGTGACACGGAGCTGCAGCTGCTCAGAGCAGGGGAGGCGCGTCCCCACGGTGACCCTGGCCCGGCACAGGTGAAGAACCTGACGGAGGAGATGGCGGCGCTGGACGAGTCAGTGGCCCGGCTGACCAAGGAGAAGAAGGCCTTGCAGGAGGCCCACCAGCAGGCCCTGGGCGACCTGCAGGCTGAGGAGGACCGAGTGAGCGCGCTGGCCAAGGCCAAGCTCCGGCTGGAGCAGCAGGTGGAGGACGTGAGTTGGGGCCACGCTGGGGGCTAGGCAGTGGGGCTGGGATGGCCGGATGGGTGGCAGGGCCCACCCGCTCGCCCCGTCCTGCTCCACAGCTGGAGTGCTCCCTGGAGCAAGAGAAGAAGCTGCGTATGGACACGGAGCGGGCCAGACGTAAGCTCGAGGGCGACCTGAAACTGACGCAGGAGTCGGTGACAGACGCTGCCCAGGACAAGCAGCAACTGGAGGAGAAGCTCAAGAAGTAGGCAGGGGGCCCCCTGAGCCTGCACCCAGGTTCCCACTCCCCCTAGACTCTAGTAGGTTCTGTGTCACTGCAGAGGTTGAAGTAGGAGGGTTGAGAGATGGGGGTCGCTAGGGTGTAGGGGCAGCGTCCTGCCCTCCCTGGACCAAGGGCCAGGCTCTAGGCGGGAGCTGGAGGGAGCTCAGGGGGGAGGGCACATAGGGCTGCTGGGGCACAGTGCCGCAGGCAGGGGCTTGCTGGGGGCAGGTACTGGCAGGCCGATGGAAGTCATGCCCGCCCTGTGACCTCCAGAAAGGACTCTGAGCTGAGTCAGCTGAACCTGCGGGTGGAGGACGAGCAGCTTCTGGGGGCCCAGCTGCAGAAGAAGATAAAGGAGCTGCAGGTGTGTGGGGGATGGCGGTGGGCGGGGCCCAGGGTCAGAGGCCCATGGAGGTGACACCGCCACCTGCCCACCCCCAGGCTCGGGCAGAGGAGCTGGAAGAGGAGCTGGAGGCCGAGCGGGCGGCCCGGGCCCGCGTGGAGAAGCAGAGGGCGGAGGCGGCCCGGGAACTGGAGGAGCTGAGCGAGCGGCTGGAGGAGGCGGGCGGTGCGTCCGCGGGGCAGCGCGAGGGCTGCCGGAAGCGTGAGGCTGAGCTGGGGCGGCTGCGCCGGGAGCTGGAGGAGGCGGCCCTGCGGCATGAGGCCACGGTGGCCGCCCTGCGGCGCAAGCAGGCGGAGAGCGCGGCCGAGCTGGGCGAGCAGGTGGACAGTCTGCAGCGGGTGCGGCAGAAGCTGGAAAAGGAGAAGAGTGAGCTCCGCATGGAGGTGGACGATCTGGGCACCAGTGTGGAGACTCTGGCCCGCGGCAAGGTGTCTGCTTCCTTCCAGATTCTGACCTCTGACCCCACTCTAGCATCCTGTCTTGACCCCAGCTCTGATCCCGTACCCATCCTGACTAGACCAGTCCTGACTCCAGAGCTGACCCCACCCTCTGTCCCCTGACCACCCTGTGCCAATCCGACCCCACACTAGTCCTGACTCTGTATCAGATCCTGACCTCTGACCCATTCGCCTGGCACCCGGCCCAAAGTCCACACCAGTCCTGACCTTGACTGCTACCTCCTAAACTATGCCCTGACTCCAGATGATTTTGGACCCAGCATCCAACTTCCTTGGGGCCAGCATCCAACTCAGTCCTTGACCTTTGAATTCTGACCTGATACCTGTTCCTGACTCTCTTCCTGTTGTGAATCCCAGCCCTGACCTTTGTACCACCTAATCTTGACCGTTGACCTCTGACTACCGTCCCCAGCTGACTTAAGACCGTAATATCCTAACCTCACCTTGACCCACTGGCCTCGGGGCTAGTCCAGCCCTTTCACTTCTGACACCTGTCTTTTAAGCCACAGTCCAGCAGTAGAATTTCTGACCCTGAACTTGGGGTTCTGCTCTCCTGTTGATTCCTGGGTGCATGTCTAGCCTTCTAGTTCCTGACCTCAGGTCCCAGTGTCTGATTGGTGGCCCTGTGAATCACAAACTTGTTCTGATCCCTGATCCTGGATCCCAGGCCAGTGCAGAGAAACTGTGCCGGGCCTACGAGGATCAGCTGAATGAGGCCAAGATCAAGGTGGAGGAGCTGCAGCGTCAACTTGCAGACGCGAGCACCCAGCGTGGGCGGCTCCAAACCGAGAGTGGTGAGGCCAGGGGCTTGGCTGGGCCAGACTGGGGCCTCGGTGCTGCCCCTGACCCATCTGACCTGCCGGCTCGGCCCTTTGCCTGCAGGGGAGCTGAGCCGCCTGCTTGAGGAGAAGGAGTCTCTGATTAGCCAGCTGAGCCGCGGGAAGGCCACGGCCACCCAGAGCCTGGAGGAACTCCGACGGCAACTGGAGGAGGAGAGCAAGGTGAGCCAGCCTCTGGCTGCCACAGAGCAGGCAGGGTGGGCGCAGGGCCACTGGCCCGGCCGATGCTGAGGTCGCTGGGATCTTTGCAGGCCAAGAGCGCACTGGCCCATGCTGTGCAGGCTTTGCGGCATGACTGTGACCTCCTGCGGGAGCAGCACGAAGAGGAGGCCGAGGCCCAGGCTGAGCTGCAGCGGCTGCTGTCCAAGGCCAATGCCGAGGTGGCCCAGTGGAGGAGCAAGTACGAGGCAGATGCCATCCAGAGGACCGAGGAGCTGGAGGAGGCCAAGTGAGTGCCTTGCTGGCCAGGCCGTCCCCACACAGGGGTGACGGGGAAAGGGGAGATGTGAGGGTCATTCTGCCAGCCTCCTGTGGCTACATGTCCATGTCCATCTGCTCCCGTGGCCTAGAAAGAAGCTGGCACTGCGGCTGCAGGAGGCAGAGGAGGGGGTGGAGGCCGCTCACGCCAAGTGCTCGTCGCTGGAAAAGGCCAAGCTGCGGCTGCAGACAGAGTCAGAGGATGTGACCCTGGAGCTGGAGCGGGCGACCTCAGCGGCGGCGGCCCTGGACAAGAAGCAGCGGCACTTGGAGCGGGCGCTGGAGGATCGGCGGCGGCAGGAGGAGGAGATGCAGCGGGAGCTGGAGGCGGCCCAGAGGGAGGCCCGCAGCCTGGGTACCGAGCTCTTCCGACTGCGGCACAGTCACGAGGAGGCTCTCGAGGCCCTGGAGACGCTCAGGCGGGAGAACAAGAACCTTCAGGGTACGACCCAGCCCAGGGCCAGAGTTGTTCTGGGGTCACCTGGAGTCCCTTGGAGTCACACAGGGTGCCCCAGTGGGTCACCCTGGAATTAGGGGTGAATGAAGAGGTTGGAGCACAAGCCACTGGGGTGGCCCCTCAGTGCCCTCTCTGCTCTGCAGAGGAGATCAGTGACCTCACAGACCAGGTCAGCCTCAGTGGGAAGAGCATCCAGGAGCTGGAGAAGGCCAAGAAGGCACTAGAAGGGGAGAAGAGCGAGCTCCAGGCTGCACTGGAGGAGGCCGAGGTCAGGAGTTGGCTCCAGGGGTGGGCTGGACCCTGACCCGCTGCTCCCTGGCCTCCCCTCTCCATGCTGGCATACTCATGGCCCGCACACTGCACTGCCTGCTCTGCACCCCAGGGCGCCCTGGAGCTGGAGGAGACCAAGACTCTGCGGATCCAGCTGGAGCTTTCTCAGGTCAAGGCTGAAGTGGACCGGAAGCTGGCGGAGAAAGATGAGGAGTGCACTAACCTGAGGTACGGGGCGGGCACCAGCCTCCCATCCCAACCACCTACGAGCAGCGTTTGCCGAGCCCACCGTGTGCTCGGACTGGCACGTATACCTAGTCCCTCCACCCCATGATTTTCTCAGGTCGGGGTTATCATCCACAGTTCAGAGGTGAACCTCAGAGAGTTCAAAGAACTTGCCCAGGGTTACACGGTGGAGGTAGAGCCAGAGTTCAGTCCATGTCCGTCTTTTCTGGAGCCTCACTTTTGCCCATGAACTTGCTCTCATGGGCAGCAGGCTGTCACAAGGGATTGAAAACCAGGGAGGGCCCAGCCCCTTATTCCCCAAACGGGTTCTTGTCTCCAGTGTTCCTTGTGCGTCTGTAAGAGAAGGCAGGGTGCCCGTGCCCACCCTCTGCTCGCAGGCCATGACGCCACCTTTCATCCCTCCCAACCACAGGCGCAACCACCAGCGGGCAGTGGAGTCCCTGCAGGCCTCCCTGGATGCAGAGACCCGGGCGCGCAATGAGGCATTGCGGCTCAAGAAGAAGATGGAGGGTGACCTCAACGACCTGGAGCTGCAGCTGGGCCATGCCACCCGCCAGGCCACGGAGGCACAGGCAGCCACGCGGCTGCTGCAGGCCCAGCTCAAGGAGGAGCAGGCCGGGCGGGACGAGGAGCAGCGGCTGGCCGCTGAGCTCCGCGAGCAGGCGCAGGCCCTGGAGCGGCGGGCCGCCCTGCTGGCTGCGGAGCTGGAAGAGCTGCGGGCTGCCCTGGAGCAGGGTGAGCGCAGCCGCCGGCTGGCAGAACAGGAGCTGGTAGAGGCCACCGAGCGCCTCAACCTTCTGCATTCGCAGGTGGGGACGGGGGTCATAGGGATGTGTGGGGCACGGCCTGAAGGCCGACTCTGAAGCTCTGTTTCCCCCCCAGAACACAGGCCTCCTGAACCAGAAGAAGAAGCTAGAGGTGGATTTGGCCCAATTGAGCGGGGAGGTGGAGGAGGCTGCCCAGGAAAGGCGGGAAGCCGAGGAGAAGGCCAAAAAGGCCATCACCGATGTGAGGCTGGGCTGGGGCTCTGGGGGCCTAGTGCAGAGGCCAAAGGGCCTTTCACCTCCTGATCACGCCACCTCCTCCTCGACAGGCGGCCATGATGGCGGAGGAGCTGAAAAAGGAGCAAGACACCAGTACACACCTGGAACGGATGAAGAAGACACTAGAACAGACGGTGCGGGAGTTACAGGCCCGGCTTGAGGAGGCAGAACAAGCTGCCCTCCGTGGAGGGAAGAAGCAGGTGCAGAAGTTGGAGGCCAAGGTATGTACGACCCTCCCGGTCCCTTCGTCTGTAGGGTGGGCCAGCTCGAGGCCCCAGGCCCACCCACCGGCTCTGCACAGGTGCGGGAGCTGGAGGCTGAACTTGACGCGGAGCAGAAGAAGCACGCTGAGGCCCTCAAGGGGGTGCGGAAACACGAGCGCCGGGTCAAGGAGCTCACGTACCAGGTGGGTGACTGGGGCCACCTAGAGGGGTGGCTCTGGAGCCGGCCTGGCTTGGGCAAGACCTGAATCCCCCTTGCCTGCCCAGGCCGAGGAGGACAGGAAGAACCTGGCCCGCATGCAGGACCTGGTGGACAAGTTGCAGAGCAAGGTCAAGAGCTACAAACGTCAGTTTGAAGAGGCGGTGAGTGCCCTGGGGTCTGGGCCACCCGAGGCCCTGTACTGGTCAGGATCCCTGTGGCCGCCCCACTCCATCTCTGGGCCGTGGTTTCCACAGTGTTGGCTTTGTGTGTAGGGGCAGTGACCCCCTGTCCCAGAGGGAAGAGCGGTCTCTAACAGCTCCAGCAAGAGACAAGACCAGCTCTGTCTCTGCAGGGACCCCAGGTGCAGTCCCTTTCCAGCCGGGTCTGGCACACGGGCCCCTCTGGAAGGAGTGGCTCAACCCCCGCCATCCTTCCCCAGGTGTGCAGAGTGGGGAGGCGGGTCTGGGCCGTGGTGGAAGAGCGGCGCTGAGGACCAGGAGAGGCCAGCCCCTTCCGGAGGTGCTGACCATCTCAGTTACCTCCTTCCAGGAGCAGCAGGCCAGCACTAACCTGGCCAAGTACCGCAAGGCCCAGCACGAGCTGGACGACGCAGAGGAGCGGGCAGACATGGCAGAAACCCAGGCCAACAAGCTGCGGGCGCGGACCCGTGATGCCCTGGGCCCCAAGGTAAGGGTTCGTGTGGGGCACCCACGCTGCCTGCTGCATGGGGGGCAGCTCACTTAGGTGGCACCCCTCTCCCCTCAGCACAAGGAGTGACACCCAAGTCCCTGGGCTCTGAAGAAGGCCACCTGCTGCTGGCCTGACCCTGATCCCATCCTCTCTTCATCCACACCTGCTGGAGCCGCAGCCACCCGAAGCCCTGCTGTCCCCTACCTGAATAAATGCCATGTCTGCAGCTCCAACGCCTTCCTTCTCATTCTTGGGGTTTGGAGCACATGGCCCCATAGATAAAAGTCAGGTCCACATCAGTCATTTAAAATAAATTCTTTTAATAGTCTCCATTTAATTGGTTTATTTGTTAATAAATTGGCAACACAAGGAGGGCCTGGGGTGTGTTCCCAGGCAGGCTCCTGTGTGGGCGGCTCAGGCAGGAGATGCTGCCCCGGGGCGGGGACGGGGCAGGGCACAGCTACCCCGGGCCCCAGGAGATGGGAGGAAAAGGCGCCCCCACTTCTGGGGGGATCCCCTGGGATGAACACAGCGGCCAGTGAGCAAACAGAACCAGAGGAGCTAAAGGAAAACGAGGGTCCGGGGAGGACAGGTGGGCAGGCCTGGGGAAGGCAGATCTCCCCGGTCTCCCCCACCCCTGCCCAGGGGCTCAGGGGCCTTGGCCTGGGGCCAAAGGCCAGGGCAAGCTTGGCTCACGGCTTGGGGGAGGCGGCCCGTATCCCCCTCCCCACCCAGGACCCACAGCTGAGCCTGGGCAGGAGCTCAGACAGAGCTATTTTTAAGGACCCCTTACCTCCAGGTGGGCCAGGGCCCCAGGGTTCTGAAGGAAGGGTGGGCACAGTACCCCTGTCCTCATCGTGGAAATCTTGAGGGAACTGAGGTTCCCCAATGACCTGGGGCCCTCTGACCCTGGGGCCAAGGGCTTCTCCGTGCTCCCTCCCACCAGCCTGTACCTGAAGCCCTGGGGCAGGCAGAGAGCAGCAGGGAGGCAGGGCAGGGCGTGAGGCGCGGACCCACGCTCACCCGCGCTGGCCCAGGCCCAGCAGCCTCCCGCGGCCTGGCCCAAGATCACTCCTCGGTGAAGTCCCTGTCAATGTCCATGTAGGGCTCCTCGATGTAGCTGACCAGGGCAGAGGGTGACTGGCGGTCCGGGTTCAACAGGATGGACACAGTCTCTTTCCAGTATGAGAAGCTGATGCAGGAACTCTGGGCAAAGAGACAGGGGCTGGGGGACAGCTGGAGGACCCAGATCGAGCCTGGCACCCTGAGGGGAGGGCCTGGGTAATGGGACAAAGAGCCGCCTGCCACAGGGCCTGGGTGGGGACCACACACTCTGGCTGCCCCTTGGAGGAGCCCTGGGCCCACATGTCTGCCATCCACCCACCACCCCTTGGGGTGGGGCACTCACGTTCTCCAGGCAGGTGCTGTCCTTGTCCTTGTGCAGGTAATGCTGCTGCCAGAAGCGCAGTAGGTTATGGAAGTTGTTGAGCAGGAAGCCAGGGTACTTCTTGCTGTGCTCCATC
Organism: Catagonus wagneri; assembly: GCA_004024745.2. NCBI lineage: Eukaryota > Metazoa > Chordata > Mammalia > Artiodactyla > Tayassuidae > Catagonus > Catagonus wagneri. The sequence continues at coordinate 19,441,194 of PVHT021183543.1, read as the reverse complement.
CGCTGCAGCAGCCGCAGGTACAGGGGCAGCCGCTCTTTCCGGCGGGCGAGCATCAGGATCACCAGGCTGGTGTTGAGGCAGCTGACATTCTCCTGCAGGGACCAGGCCACCCGGGTCAGGTGCCGGCCGGCGGCCCCAGGGGCGCCACCGGGTGGGGAGAACAGTGTCCCTGGCAGACTCCACAGGCCTCAGGCTGAGCTGCCTCTGCACGAAGCTGACAGAGGCCTGGGGAGAGGAATGATGCCACATCCTGCCTCAAGCGCCCACCTGGTCCCTCACCCCCACCCCCGCCCGGTGGGATCTTCGTCATCAGTTGAGTCCACTCCTCCTCCAGCACCAGCTGAGAGGCATCACTTCTTCCCGGGGATGCTGATCCCTGGGGCGGGTGCACCAGTCAGATGGGGGTATCTCACTGTCGTCCACTCAGCGCTAGACTGGCAGCTCCTCGAAGGAAGTGTCTTGGTCTGTGTTGTTCGCTGTGCATCCCCAGCCCAGGGCCTCACCTTCACAAATCTCTTAGATGAAGGAACAAACCAACAACCTCTGAGAGGTAGAGTATTACCCCTCTTTTAGAAAAGAGCAGCGTGACACTCGGAGAGGGGACGGCTGCACAGTCAGGGAGGCGGGAGTCGACGCCAGGTCCAACCCCAAAGCCTGCACAGCTGGCGGGGCTCAGAGAGCACTGGGCTGGGAGTCACAACTCATCGCCCATCCAGACTCCGCCCTAAACCGTCTGTGACCTCGGAGACTTGCTCCCTCCCGAGGCCCCATCTGGAAAATAGGACACTGAGCCCTTACTGGAAAAAGTCCTCGGGACAGCCGGGAGGGCTTTCTAGGAACCAGGAGACGTCTCAGGAGCTGCAGCGCTAGGTGAAGGTGGCACCCGTTTCCCATCTCCCGCTCCCCGCGGCAGGTCCGCAGGTCTCACCTGGGTCAGCGTCTGCACGTGGATGATATTGATGAGGCGGAAGAGGAAGGACATCTGTGTGGGAACCTGGGATATGTAGGCAAGCAGGCGGCACTCGGACAGGACCTCCACAACTGGGGACGGAGAGGCAGAGTGGGAGCAGCTGCTCTGGCCCAGCGGCCTGACACCCAGGCTTCTAGTCAAGTCCCCCTTGGGTCCTGACTCTGAAGCTAGGAGCCCCCACTGTCAAAACAACTACAGAAAGGCTGGCTGCAGCAGGAACAAATTTCCAACTGTTCTGTCACCCAGGCTAACCCCCGCCAGGAGCCCACCTTTTCCCTCAGGCATTTCTGGGACCCCCTGCCCCTGAGGCCCTCCCCAGGCCTCCCCACCTGAGTCTCCCGCATCCCAGGCCAGGGGAAGAAGATGTGTGTTGTTTTTTGCATTTTACTGGCAACATGGTTTGTTTTTGTTTTTACTTTTTTTGTCTTTTCAGGGCCCCACCTGCGGCATATGGAGGTTCCCAGGCTAGAGAGTGAATTGGAGCTGTAGCCTCTGGCTATACCACAGCAACACGGGATCCGAGCTACGTCTGCGACCTACACTACAGCTCAAAGCAACACTGGATCCTTAACTGAGCAAGGCCAGGGATCGAACCTGCATCCTCATGGTTGCTAGTTGGATTCGTTAACCACTGAGCCACAACAGGAACTCTGTTTTTACTTTTTTTAAATTTTGCATGTGCTCAGCAGAGGAAGCACAGATGATGACAGAGAAAAGTAAAATCAGCCAAGAAAATCACCTGGAGAGGCACCATCTTGACCCCAACCATGTGGGCGTCTGGTGCATCTGCTCCCAGACATTTCTATCTTCCTGTTAGGGGCTGTTTGACACAAGTGCACATTCATCTTGGCATTATGACTTTTCTTACCCTTCATGTCCACCTGGTTTTCAAATCGGTCCAGTGACAAAGTGACACAGCGCACCAGCATGTTAGAGTCCACCAGTGAGCTGTTGATCTGCTTGAGGAACACCTGGAACTGGAGCAGAGCCCGGGCTCAGACGGGCCGGGGAGCGGGCTCTTGGCTACAGACGGCCAAGGCCCAGGGTGTGCAGTCCTACAAGGGGCACCGGCACCCCCGGACCTAGCTGTTTCCAGCAGGGAGACCGGAGCTCTGACAAACCGGGAGACCTGCCCTCACACCTAACGAGCAGCCCCAGCAAGAACTCGACCCAGATCTTCTGATACCACGTCCAGTATTTTCTGCACCGAAGGGATTCCTCTCCTTTTTACTGTAACCAGCTTGAGCTGGGTTTCTGCCCTGGTGTGAGCCTAACGCACCAGGCCCAGTCCTGCCCTTCTGGGGCTCAGCCGCACCCGGCACACTGCATTGCCCTTTCTACGCGTCACCCCTGCCTACAAGCAGCTGACCCTCACCCGTGTACCCAGGGTCTGGAACCGCGGCCGGCACCGAGCCTCACTAACGGCTGCCCGCTGACTCGCCAGGGCTCTCCAAATTAAAACCAGCACCTGAAGACCTGGGAGGACTGGGCCCCAAAAGAATTTCTGGACAATGTGGCAGACCCCACGGAGCCCTGGCTTCCACTTACTTTTGCATCAGTGTTGATGTATTTATTGAACCTCTTGAATGCATCAACATTAAACTTCATCAGCTCCCCCAGGAGGTCAAAGTAACTCTGGAGCACGTCCCGCGACTTGCACTCACTGTCCACGATGCAGTAGAGGATGTGCTGGGGGTGGGAGAGGACAGTGTGAGGCAGGAGAGTGGTGCGCCCCAGGGCCAGTAGGCACACGTGGCTGCTGTCCCCAGGCTGCGCTCATCTAGGCTGCCCACTGCCTGACCCCGCCGCCCCCGGCCCTGGCACAGCTCGGGCCATGTGACATTTGCTATGAGCAAGCATCCAGGCTGATGGAAGCTGCTCCCCTGTCTAGATGCTCAGCTGAGGATGCTGGGGGCTCCAAGGGCATGGCCAGGCCTGACACGCCTCACCAGGAAGTGGCGGGGCGGGGAGGCTGGGGCACGTAGCCACAACCTCTCTTGCATGCCCAGGTCTGAGCCAAAGCCTCTGCAGGATAGCCAAGGCGCTCCAGCTTGCAGGGCGGCAACTGTCTCCAGAGGTAACGCTGACCACTGCCCAAGCACAGAGGCCATTCAAGTGAAGCACAAGGTTAAGAACTCAGGACACATTCTGACGCAGTGGTTTGTCTATCTATGTTAATGAATGAAAATGTTTACACTAAAATCAATGAATTTTTATCAAGAACAATTTAACTTCTTGAAGTTTTCTATAACAGTTTTCTTTTTCCTTTTCATTTTTCTTTAAGTTGTATATACTAATTTGGATCAATTCTTTTCCTTACGGATTTTTTTTTTTAACCAATTCATGGGTCAGTTTCTTATTTGTTATCTTTTTAGGTTTTAAGCAATTGTAGCTTTGGACATTCTGCCCTCCCCCTCTTTCTAAATTTAGCTTTTTCTGGAGACCATTTTTCAAAAAAGGGATATTAACTTTTAGTCAGCAGCAAAGGCCTCAGGCTCCAAAGGCCGTGCCGGGTACCTTCAGAGTCACTACAATCCTCCAAGGCCCCCAACCCCTCCTCACCCGCTAAGCACCCACAGGGAAGCCAGCGCCAAAAGCTCTGGGGAAAGAGCAGGGCAATCCGCCCTGGCGTCAGTATGGAGTCGGTGCCCCTGCCAGCTCTCCACGGCCCCGGACAGGAAAGCGATGCGTGGGGCGGGGGGAGACGGGGCGCCCGACACCCTGGCTCCTCCGGGCCATTACCTCTAGAAGGCCTCGCTTCAGCAGGAACATCTGGTCTGCATAGGAGGTGGTCCCTCGGAGGAAACTCTCCACAGCCCGGGCTTGCCAAAACCTGTGACCCAAATGTTGAGCCCTGGCCCAGGTGGCTAAGGCTGCCCTCTTCTGGCCCAAGTCCCTTTCACAGGGGCTGGGAGATGCCTGCTACCTTTTCATTTACCCACCAGACATTCGCTGAACATCTACCAGGCATCGGGCCTCCTACTAGGCACTGGGGACACAGCAAGAGCCCCCATCCTCATGGAGCTGAAAGCTCCGTGGGAACAGCCCTCGATGTGGTTCTGCCTGGAGGGAGCTGTGCCTCAAAGGTGGCATCTAGGACAAAGGGCTGGCCCAGGGAGTCACACGTGGAAACACACGCTACGCTCTGCCCCTTCAGAGGAAAAGGAGGACATGGAACGCCTGAGGGAACCTGACAGCCGTGTATGGACGGGCCACTGAGCTATTTCTGATGGGCTGTCCTAGAGAAGAGGTGGCTGATGCTGGCTGAGTGGCCCCTGAGGGCAGTGCTGGGATCTGGGAGATGAGGTCGGGACAAGGCAGACAGAGCTGACAGGTGGCCCTTGGGTGCGGAGCGTCCTGACAGCTCACTCAACTGCTACTCCTGTCCACTGTAAGATTCAACTCAGACGAGTCTAAGAACTGAGGGCCCTCCATGTCGGTGCCCACCCACCAGCCCCCAGCTGGGAAGGGCTCTTCTTTGCTCCCACAGCTTCCGGGCAGGGCCTGGCTCCATAGCCTTTCCACACTGCATCTCACACACGGGTTTCTTTTCATGCTTGCTACCCACAACCCCGGGACCTCCGTGTGGGCAAGGGCTGTATCTCTCGTTTCCAACCTGTCCAGCACCAGCACAGAATAGGTGCTTGTGAATGCTCAGGCAACTCTTGAAAAGGCACTGCTGGCGCCCGCAGAAGCTAACAAGTACATGCTGAGTCAGCACACGGGAGCCGGCGGACTATCTCCCTGACAGTAACCAGGTGTCTGAGGTGGAAGCTGGTGACTAAAGGAGGTGTTTCTAACAGCTTAAGAAGCACATGGGTCCCAGGCCCCTCAGGAGTGAGTGGCAGGTGCGTGTCCCAGATCTACCTGAAAGATGACTCAGCGGGCTCCTTCTTCATGACCTGCAGCAGACGGGTTAATAGGCCCCTCTTCCCATCACACACCAAACTCCTAAAATAAAACATATAGGGGCCAAGTTCCACTTGGCTGAAGGACCGTGTCCTGGGGCTCTGGGGCTGGGTATCTCTGCTGGCTTAGGTGGGTAAAAAAACTGGCGACCTTCCTAAACCTACAGGATGTCCTCCTGCTCCACCTGGTTCCCGAGCGTCCCCAGGACTCCTGGTGTCTTGGAACTGAACAGTCAAATGCACTCTTACCACATCTCAGGCCAGCTTTCCGGCCCACACTTGCTGACAAGTGATCAGAGGCCAGAGAAACACCCAGAGTCACAAAGGGCTCAGAACTGCTCGGGGGAGGGCTGCTCACAACAAAAATGGGTGTGAAACACCATGACGGAGTCTAGCAGACGAGACAAAGCCTGTGGCAATAGGGTGAGGCAGAGAGGACCCTGGGCCCCGGATTCAACTCCAGCTGGCCTCGGACAGGTACCTGAGCCTCTGGGCTACTGCTTCCTGGTCCAGGAAGTAAAGGCAGTAAACGAGGAAACAACTTGGGCTGCGTCAGCGGGGAGAGAGGGCCCAGCAGGCAGGGGCTCTAGACCCTAAAATGCCTCCTTCAGTAGAGCAGCTCTACCATTTATCCACCTCAGGCATTAGGGTAAGACTGTATTCAACTTCATTTGAACAAAGATTTCTGCTGCCTTAAAAACAAAATTAAAAAAAAACAAAAGAGAATAATGCTGGAAACAGTCCTCCTGTTGCTGGATATAGTCCTCCTGGCCTGACCCCTGTGAGCCTGTGACCTCCCTGCTCTGCTCCAGAAAGTGAGGCAAGTATAACCGGCTGAAGGGACTTGGCAGGGGCAGGAAAGGAGCATGTCAACGAAGGTGACTGACAAGGGAGAGGGCAGCGTACATATGACCTTTGGCAGGTGACTTCTCCAAGCCCCTGCTCCTTGGTCTGTAAAGGGGAGGTGATGATGGCACCAGGGCTGCTGTGGGGCTCCAATAAGATAATGCAGGTGACATGAGGACAGTGTCTGGCACACAGAAGCCCTCAGGACACTGCAGCTACATGCATGTGAGAAAGGACAAGTACAGGTGCCCACGTGCACCCGTCTGTGAACGCCAGAGCACTCAGGTGCCCAGGGTGGGCTGTGGGCCACAGCTGTAGCCCTCACACGCTCACCTGTCAGTGTTGAGGACAGCTTCCACCTCGGGGATGTTGGCCTTGAGAGAGATGGCACTGAGTTCGTTCAGCTCTTGGTTGTTGAGCAGTAGGTACTTGTTTCTGAAATAAATGTGTTTGAAATGGTAAAGCACAGGAACCAGGGCTGCAGGTCAACACTGTGCTGGCCCCCTGCCCCCTTCATGTGAGGAAATCTGAAAAGCCCCCAGCGCCACTCACCCCGCGCCGGCATTCTGCAGCAAGGCACGCAGCCCACTGCTTTCAGGCTGTGGGAGTGTCCCTGGTCCCTACGCCCACCCTCTTCCACATCCACTAACAAGGCCCCTTTCTTAGCATCTCTAGGCCTTTCTTTTGCCACTGAACATTTCTATTTAATTTCTCGAAGGCACGTCCAACTCGATGATGGACTCAAATCAAACTCATTATTTTACTCCTCAAACCTGGCCCTGCACCAGTGTTCCCACCAGCCAGGAGGCCTGAGTCTACCGTGACACTGCCTTCCTCACCCTTCATCCAGGAAGCCAAGTGGGCAGAACCAGCTTCCTTAATGGTCTCCCTAGAGGAGTGGATCCTGCACACGGTACCCAGAACGATTTGAGAAAACTGGAATCTCACCACATTACTCCTATTAAAACGCACCTACAGCACAGCTTTAGAATACACAAAATCCAAGCCTGTGAACATAAGGCATCAGATTTAAGAGTCTGATGAAAGCCAGGGACCCAATTCCTCAGGGAAAAAGGACATATTCAAAACATACTGGTGCCTTTTTCAAAGGACTGACATACTTCCTGGTTTAAGGCCTTCGTATAGAGAACCTCTCACAGAGGGTGGTCCACATAACCCAGGCAAAAGCAGCAAAGTAAAGGCCCCTGAGGCCACATGTGTTCTCAGGCAGGTCCGATCCGCTTACACAACGGCTCAACAGTTAAAAATCAGGACCTTGTACATAAATCTTAATTTCTGGCTTTCCTTGGGGGAAAACTCAGAAGCTATGCAACAGCAGGCCCTGTTTCCTGTACACCAACATTTGCTAAGAGCAGCTGTGTGTGTTCTAGCTTTCCTCAATGTCAAGGTCACCGGTCAAGCTATTTACCCCTCCTCTGCACTGCTTCCTCATAGCAGAGAACCATTCTCCATCAAAGGTTGAAAAACAAAAGAAATGAGAGGGCAGAATATGTTTCAAGGAGAACGGGAGAGAGTAGGTCTCCTTGTGCAGGTGAAGAATATTCCATCTGCCCCTTTGGCCACCTGCGGCTCCTGCCGGCCCCTATGAATAGCCAAGCTTTCCACTCCCAGCTCAGAGGACAAAGGCTGAGAGATGTTCTGACTCCCAGGAAATAAGGGACCAGCAACTTCTGCACTCACTTCCAAGGTGGCTGCGGGGGTGAAGGGAAAGCTCGGCGCAGCGCCTGGCTTAAAGGAAGGCCTGGACAAATGCTGCTCTTATCGTGGACGCGCAGCCCCACACGGTAACGCTGAGCCAGCGGCTCTCATGGCTCCCAGGTCGCTGAGGTCAGTGATGCGACAAAGAGAGGAGAGGAGGCAGCGAAACAGCTCTGTTCCAGGGACAGCTTGTACTTACTCATGGTGGTCGCTGAAACTCTGGAGGAGCCTCAAAAACTGTATCTTCAAGGTGATGTCCTAAAATACACGTGCATCCTGATGTTAAAACCATAGTCACAATGTTCCAAAAGAAAACAAAAGGCTCTGGTGAGAGCTAGGTGTCACTGATTCTCTGAGTCTCTGTCTTTGTGCACAATAAGGACTTCGCTTTAGTCAGAAAACCCTTTGTTGACGTCCACATCTGGCCAACAGCAAATCAAGCCAATGTGGACCCTTCCTGTTAAAAACATCTCGATATACTGGATTAAAAAATAACTGAAATTATATTAAATGATTTAAGTTCATAGGAAAGAAAGGAAAATCCACTAGAATCAGAAACGAAGAAAGGACCAAATTCAGAGCAGTGAGCACTAGAGCTGGGGGGCTGGCAGCTCGGGCGGGGTGGAGAAGTGGAAGTGAGACTTCTTGCCAGGGCTTGGGTTTCAATGCTCTGCAGGGACCAGACAAAGCCTTGGGCCCATGGAAAGCCTGTGGAACATATACATCTGGTGAAACAAGGGTTAGAGAAACCCTGCCTACCAGCCCAGGGAGCTGGCAAAGAAGCCTGTCTCTGCCATGGCGCTGCTGGTGGTAGAGGGGAGCCGCCAGTTCCCAAGGAGGCACCACTAGAGCACCGGGGCAAAGCCACACAAGGTGAGAATGTGCCCTGGGATACTGCGCCTCCTGAAGTACCAGGCAGACGAAAACAAAATGTTCTCTAGAAACACTTCTAGGGCCCAAGCCACACAAGGTACTCACAGGGGGAACAAGCGCCCCTCCGCCCCCCGCCAGAAGTCACCACCTACACACGTTACAGAACACAAGGCAACACTCCACCCCGAGGCGAGTGTTAGCACCCCATGAGCAATCCAAAAAGACCATAAAAAAGTATGCTATGAATAAAAACAAAGAAACGAAATTAAAGAGAAAAAATGCAACAGAAGAACAAAATATTAACATACTGAACAAAAAGATTAAGTAGTTTTTGACAAAGATCCAGACAGAGTGTCTAGATATGGAGAAAATATTCACCTGAAATTAACTCAAATGGATGAGCTGGAAGGCAAATCTGACAAAGCCACAAGAGAAAACCAGTAAACAAAAGATATGGCCCTGAGGAAAATCCCCAGAATGTAGCTTAGAGACCAGGAAGGACCCACGGCACTTTCCCCCTGCTGCTGATGGCAGATGATCTTGCTTTTGCAAGAAACAGAGGCTCAGAGACTCAGTGATTTGTCCAAGTTCTCCCCAAAGCTGAGTGCACTACAGGCTTCCTGAAGATAGAGGTGAGCCAAGCCTTCCACACTTAAAAAAACGGAAAACTGCCTAAACCCTTTTAGGAGGCAGACCACCGGCACGGCTCCAGAAGGCGGACCTACCACCAGTGGATGTAGGTTACAACGAGGTGGAGCACAGAGTGAGAGAAACCGCGCTGCTTTCAAGTAGGGGAGTGGGTGGCCCTGCCTGGGAGAAGTGAGAGCCCCGCCGGCAGGTGTACAAGGGGAGGCTGGCTGGAGGGCCTCCCTAGGAAGGAATTTCTGGGCAGGTGGAGGGTAGGGGGTCAGATCCTTCCCCAAGGCACCTGCCACTTATGGATTACACAGGCTATGACTTTCAACTTCTGCTCTCCTCTCAAAGAATGAGATTTCAAAGGGCCAACAGCAGGTCTTGCAACAACTTGTAAAGCCCATCGGTGTTGCCGGGGTCCCTGCTTACCGGGCTACAGTCACAGTTCTGGTTGTGACCATGCAGGACAAGGGCAGATGCTGAATGCTTCCTCCAAATCAGCTTGTCAAACAAATTATTCAGCCCGGGGATCAGCTTGAACTCTGCAATCATTCTGTGAACCTGGATGGTGTAGGAAAGCAAAAGCATTAAGACAAATGTAAAAAAAAAAAAAAAGACAAATATGCTGTGAAGACCCATCAAAGCTGGGGATGTAGGCACAATGGGTCTTCAGGACGAAGAAAGCAACAGTCAGCAGGGATGGCTGAGGTTCAGAGAAAACATCCCCACTTACTCTTCCCCCCCCCGCCCCCCACTCCACACAAATACACTTTTAAATGCTTTAGGAGGAGACATTAATAACTGGTAAAATTAGATGCTTCATGGAAGAACCCGAATGTTCAGGATCAGAGAGGAGAAAGGCTTCACTGATACTTATTTATAACTTTTCATACAGAACTGTGAAATATTAACCTAGTAAAAATAATCTTTTACACAACATAAACTAAAGCTATTACTATTTCTCAGGCCTGTTATAAGGATAAAGGCAGCAAACACAGGTCTAGTCCAGAGCAGAGCACAGTGCTTACCAACTCCCATTTACAAGGGGCAAGGGCAGTTTAGCAGGACTCACATGGGCATGGCAGGAGTGGAAATGTCACCCTAACTCAGGTGTTCTAATCTGAAAGCCTGCCCCTCCCCAGCCCCCCACAGGCTGGCATTTATCTTGGGAGATCAGAACTTAACAATGCTGTGACTCTGGGCAACATTCTTCTTTGAGCCTGAGTCCCTTAATGGAAAATGAGGGATGAAGAAGCTGTTGAAAGGACTCAATGAGGTCACGGGGGGAAGCTCAGAGTCTGATTTGAGGAAGCGCTGGAAAAAGTGACTGCTGTATCGACTATTTTCATTAGCACCTATGACATCCAGTGAGCATTTCCAGTCTAGTGATTTCAACGTCGCCAAGACTGGTCAGAGAACTTGGCCGGAATGCACAATAAGACCACCCCAAGGAGGAGCCTTTTGTGACACCTGGCCATGGAAATCTTTCCCCTTGCTGTCTGGGTCTGGGCAGGGTCTGTGAACCCATGTCCTCACAGTGGCTGGCACACAGAAGGAACTCTGTAAATGCTGACTATGCAAACGAAGACACAGCAGCATAACGCTGGTTCTCAGCAAGATGGGATTCTGATGCAGCTACGGTCTCTCCCAAGGCAACAGCGACTCTAATCACGGTGTAACCAAAGACCACAGTGATTCATAGAAACTTGGTAACAGGAAGATTCAGGGAGGAGGAACTGCCATGGTGAGGGGACAGAAAGAGTTAGGGCAGCAAAGTTTATATCCTGGCTCTACAGATGCCTGGCAAGTGAGGGCATGCCACGGGCCCTTTTCTGTACTTTGGTTTACATGAGCATTAAGTGGGGTGGGGGTCACCACGTGCTGTATAATGTACCGAGCACTCCCAAATTCAAGCAGGAATGACTACGAAAGTGCCTCAGAAAAGAAAAAGCACTCGACACATGTGAGACATCATAAGTAGCATTTTTCTTTTATAAGGAATGCCTTTCATAGTGAAGGAAGGCCCAGTGCTGTGGACCTCAGGGTGGGATATCTCATCCAGTGTCCTGCTTTTAAATGCCAACCATAGGCTGACGACCCCAAATTTGTACCTCCAGGCCCCACCTCTCCCCTAGCCCCTGATGCAGGTAACCCAAGTGCCAGGTCTAACAGACACCTAAACCTAACCTGTTCACACTGAGTTCCTCATCGTCCTCCTTACGCCTGCCTCTCTACTCCTACCATCGGTCTTAACTGTCTCGATAAATGGCAACCACTCCTCCCACCTGCTTAGGCCAAAAACCTTGGAAAGAGTTAAGGAAGTTATCTTTAACTCCTCTCTCCACTGTTGCCATCTGACCTATCAGTAAATCCTAGCTGTTCTATTTTCAAAATAGATCCAGAATGCAAGCATTTCTCACACTCCTACCACCAATATGCTGGTCCTGGCAACTGTCAGCTCCTTTACACAGCAGCCAGAGGATGGCTTCCCACTCTACTGAGTAAACACCAGAGCCCTTAAATGGCCTTTGGAAGCCTGACGTGATCAGGGCTCCCCACCACCCCTCTGCCCTCCTCTCCTTGCTGCTTGTTCCCCTCCTCCCCCAGCTCCCTTACCAGTCCATCACCCCCGGAGGTGGGCTCTCACCTCAGGGGTCCGCTCCCTCCACCTGGAAGGCTGCCTCGGGGTCGGCATGCCTGGCTCCCCCATTTCTTCAGGACACTGCCATGGCAGATATCAGCTTTTCAGGCAGTCTTTTCCCTGACTACCCTCAAAAATCACTCCTCACGTGTAAAACTGTGATAACTACACCCATCTCTTAGCCATGTGACAGTACAGGGTCTGACTCAAAAAGGTGCTCAAGGACTGCCGAGCTCCCAGCTCCCCCTTCCCTCAACCCCCGGCCCCATGCCTAGTTTCATTCCTAGGAGAATGGTGCAGGTGCCACGAGTGGGCTACTTGGCCATCTTGAGGAGGACGCCGCATGCTTCCAGAGCCCTGCCCCTCCTCGCTCCGCCCTCCTGGAACTGCCAAGGTTCAGGGAACCTCAGCACCTGGGGAGCCTCTTTGGACTGCCTAGCTTTCATGACTTGACAAAGCTCTGGTCCCCCACCCCAAGCCACCATGAGACTGGCAACTCCTCCAGACATCCTGCCAGACACCCACCCTTAACTCTGCACATTAACAAGGTCAGATAACATGGCCGAGCTGTCAACTTCTGCCCTGGGCTCCGATGCTCTGTCTAGAAATGCTGCCCACATTTCTAGTACAGCGGAAAGATTATGAGCTCTGGAATCAGACTAGTTTCCTGACATGTAAAACAGCGATAAATGGAACCCAGCCCTTTGTTTTGCTGCGCTAGACAGAGCCATTGTGAGAAGCAGCCAAGTGGAGGACCTGGCCCACCACAAGCACCCAGGAAGCATCTGCTCCTGGCTCTTCCTATTCTATCTGTGAGGAGGGGCCCACCTGGTTTCGCTGACGCCCCATCAGCAGCACGCAGAGGACGTAGAGCACTTCCAGTTTGTACATGATCTCGTGCATGATCTTCATTGACTGAGGCAGCTGGGTCCTAGTTGAAGTGTGAGGCAGGCCATTCTCCTCAGAAGCCCCTGGAGGAGGGAAGACAATGGAGGCTGAGACAGCCACCAGGAGAGAGGGGTCAGTCATGGCTTGTGAGAAAACATGTTTCTGCCCCTCAAACATGCTCCGAACAGACTTGAGCAACAGCCAAAAGAGCGGGCCCTGAGCCCGTGACAGAAACTTTGAAAGCCACAAAACTCCCTTGAGGTCCCCAAGGGTCAGAGAAGCTTAGAAATTTAGGAACATGTACTCTTCAATTCTATCCCATCAACGTCAACACTCAGCTGACACAGCCAGTGCAGCACTGTGACCCATCCCTTCCCCGTACGCCCCTCTGCCACCGTAAGGCCCCTCCACCCCCACCCCAGAAAGCACCCAGATGCCCAGCAGCATACTGTGTCAAATTCTCTTCAGGTCACAAATGACTCTCAGTACTTGGTCCCTCCACCTAGATTCCACAAGGGGGCACTGTTGAAGGACTAAAAGGGATCCTTTTTGAAGATTTTTTTTCCTCCTGTTTTTCAAACAACCATCTAAAGTTTCCTAAGGTTCAACCCCCTAAGGCAGACCAGGCATCACAACTGCTACTAGTGGTATAGATGAACATATTACCTACTAGAAGCTTTTCCTTTACCCAACTTCATTATTAGTAACAATTTCATTATTAGTAACAACAGCAAAAGCTACATAATACTTATGGGACACTTAGTATGCGTCTGGCATTGTGTTTGGGGCTTTAGGTAAGCCATTGCATTTACTCTACTACCCAGGGAACAAAAAAGTCTCAGTGGGTCACAGAGGCCACAGTGAAGTGTACTCGGGAATGTGGCAGAGCAAAGGGATGAGGACTGAGGGCTGTGGAACGACAACCTGCTGACTGGGTGACACTGGGAAAGTCACCTCATCAGGCTTTCGAGTGCTCTGTAAAACAGGAAGGAGAGCAGTGCTGCAGCAGTTGGCTAGGGTTCCTGTGAGGAGTGAATGAGGACACAAGAAAGCTCGGCACCTGATTCCTGGGAAGCCTCACTCCTAGGTCCCTATCATTTGTAAAGGTCAGTTTCAGGAGGGATTTACTTCCCCTCTCACTTTTAAGGTGAAAGGAAGACTCAGTAACTACTAAGGTCCTTTCAAGCTCCTACTGGAACTGTTGCCTCTTTCCAGTGCAAAGGCCTGCAAATCTATGTGGTACAGAGCAGTGGTTATGAATACATTCAGGTGAGGTGCACGCAGAGTCAGGACTGCTGCATGGTGATAACACTGACTAAGAGCCTGACTTACTTCACTCTACAGAACTGAAACTATTTTTTCCAGCCGTGTGACATCACTAACACAAAAGCTGAAAGAAGACCAGCTGCTGAACAAAGCATGACAGAGGAAATGCAGCACGGGCCTAGGCACCCTGGAGCCAGGCTGCTGGGTCTGAAGTCCAGCTCCACTGTTCACTACTGGGTGGCTCTAGGGTTGACCTGTCTATGCTTCAGTATCCATCCTCATCTGTTAAACAAGTATAATGGCAACAGCATGTCTTACCAATGTTGCAGAGATTAAATGATTTACATATGTTTACACATATATATTTCCATATGTTCAAAGTGCTTAAAAAATTCTGGACACATGTATGCAACATATGTGTTAAACAGAAGTAAAAAACTAACTCTGAGTTTTTCTGCTAATGCTTGCTTGCTATTTGTTTTCTTCCTTTTAATCTGCAAGCTCTTAATGGCAACTATGGTGGCAGTGGGTAAAGACTAAGAAAAATTCCCTGGAGAAAATCTAATTGAGAAACTCCCATCTATTCACATAAAGTATTCTGCATGTTGGGAGAAAAACCATAATTACTCAATTTATGTGTTGGGACTCCCTGGCCCAGCTCCCAGAACTGTTTAAAAGAGTTTAAAGAGAATCTGAAAAGGTATCAGGCAAAATTCTGCCTCTACTGCACACTCGCTAGGTAGCCTCCAGTGCCTCAGCATCCTCATCACCTAATTTAGGGGACCTGGGGGCCACTGAGGGCAGGGGGCGGGGGTGATGTCTCTGGAAGGAGCAGGTGCATGGATGGCACACAAGCCTTCCTCAGTAATAAATGTCCGTGGAGAAAGAAACGGGCAGCTTGGACTCCTCTGAGACAGTGCCAACTTTTGGAGCCTGGTTTGCAAAGGCCTGACAAGAAATTCTCTGGGATAAATATTTTCAAGAAACACAGTCTTCAAGGCAATGGCCAGAGCTTAGTGACAAGGTAATTCCCAAGGATGAGGATGGGAAAACTAGTTTAAAAGGGCTGTACTTCTATATACAATAGCCCAGACATGGAAGCAATCTAAATGTCCGCTGAGAGAGGAGTGGATAAAGATATGGTACATATACACAATGGAATATTACTCAGCCATTAAAAGGAAAGAATTAATGGCATTTGCAGCAACATGGATGGACCTAGAAATTATCATGCTAAATGAAGTCAGTCAATGAGACACCAACATCAAATGCTATCACTTACACGTGGACTCTAAAAAAAAGGACACAATGAACTTCTTTGCAGAAGAGATACTGACTCACAGACTTTGAAAAACTTATGGTTTCCAAATGAGACAAGTTGGGGGGTGGGGGGATGAACTGAGGGTTTGGGATGGAAAGGCTATAAAATTTGGTTGTGATGACTGTTGTACACCTATAAATGTAATAAATGTAATAAAATTCATTGAGTAATTAAAAAAAATAAAAAATAAAGAGACTTGTTTCCCTCCAAATCTCTTCAGCTCCACAATGCTGATTAAAGTGGTCACTACTCTCCATATATATCTGTGCAGCACCCTGGGGAACATTCACTTTTAAAAAAATAAAACAGCTTTGAGCTGTAATTCACATACCATACAATTCACCCATTTCAAGTGTACAATCCAATGGTCTTTAATATATTCACAGAATTGTGCAGGCTTCACCACAATCACCTTTAGATTTTTCTTTTAATTTTTTTTTCTTTTCTTTCTTTTTTTTTTTTAGCAGCTGCCAGGGGCATTTGGAAGTTTCCAGGCCAGGGGTAGAATAGGAGCTGCAGCTGAGGCCTACGCCATAGTCACTGTAACACAGGATCTGAACCGCATGTGTGACCCACTGGAGCTTGCCACAATGCTGGATCCTAAACCCACTGAAGGAGGCCAGGGATTGAACCAGCATCCTCACAAAGACTACGTTGGGTCCTTAACCAGCTGAGCCACAACAAGAGTTCCCTAGAGCATTTTTTTTTTTTTATCACTTCCCAGAGAAGTTCTATCTATATAAGCAGCCACTTCCCATTTCCCACCAAACTCCTACAGCCCCAGGCATTCATCAGATTATATTCTGTCTCTATGGACTTGCCTATTCTGGACATTTTGTATAAATGGAATCATACAACTGTGGTTTTTTGTTTTTGGCTTCTTAGCACAATGTTTTCAAGGTTTGTTCAGGTTGCAGCATTATCGGTATTTCATTTTTTAAAACCACTGAATAGCTGTCTATTGTATAAAACATACCACATTCTGCTGTCCATTTGAGTTGTTTCCATACTTGGCTATTATAAATCTGCTGCTATAAATATTTATGTATAACATTTTGTGTAAACATGTTTTCATTTCTATGGGGTATATACCAATTTCTAGGTCAAATGAAAACTCTGTGTTTAACCTTTTGAGTAATCTTCAGTTTCCCAAAGCAGCTGCACCATTTTGCATGCCCACCAACAAGGAATGAGGGTTCTGATTTCTGTATCTCTTTGCCAACACTTGTTATCTGTGTCTTTACGATGACAACTCATCCTACTGGGTGTGAAGTGCTATCTGGCTGTGGGCTGGATTTACATTTCCCTGATGGCTGATGATGCTGAGCACGTTCCCTGCACCTACTGGCTATTTCTATGTCTTCTTTGGAGAAAGTCTACTCAGATCTTTTGTTCATAATTTGAAATGGTGGTCTTTTCATTACTGAGCTGCAGGAGTTCTTTTATTTTCTAGATAAAGGTCTCTTATTTGTAGGTACATGGTTTGCAAAAATGTTCTCCCATTCTGTCTTTTCAACCTCTTCATGGTGTTCTTGGAAGCACAAAAGGTTATATTTTAATGAGTCCAATTTACCTGTTTTATAAATCTGGTTGCCTGTTCTTTAGGTGTCATCTAAGAAACCATCACCAAACCCAAAGTCAAAGATTTGTCCCTGTTTCACAGAATTAGCTCTTACATTTAGGTCTTTGATCCTTTTGAGTTCATTTTTATATAAGATATGAAGTGGTGGGGGGTCCAACTTTATTCTTTTGCATGTGGATATCTTAACAGTCCCAGCACCATTTTTTTTGAAAAGACTATTGTTTCGTCAACTGAATGGCTGTGGCACTCTTACTGAAAATCAATTGGGAGTTCCCATCATGCCGCAGCGGAAACGAATCTAACTAGGAACCATGAGGCTGCGGGTTCAATCCCTGGCCTTGCTCAGTGGGTTAAGGATCTGGTGTTGCCATGAGTGTGGTGTAGGTCGCAGACGCGGCTTGGATCTGGTATTGCTGTGGCTCTGGAATAGGCCAGCAGCTATGCTCTGATTGGACCCCTAGCCTGGGAACCTCCATATACTGCAGGTGTGGCCCTAAAAAACAAAAAAAAAATCAATTGACTGTATGAGTGACAATTTATTTCTGAACTGTCAATTCTATTTCATTGTATGTATGCATCTCTCCTTATGACAGGAGCACACTATCTTGATAACCACAGCTTTGCACCAAGTTTTATTTATTTATTTTCATTTTTTTTTTTTTAAGGGCCACACTCGGGACATAAGGAGGTTCCCAGACTAGGGGTTGAATCGGAGCTGTAGCTGTCGGCCTACACCACAGCCACAGCAATGCCAGATTTGAGCTGTGTCTTGTGACCTATATTGCAGCTCGTGGCAACCCCAGATTCTTAACCCACTGAGCAAGGCCAGGGATCGAATCTGTGTCCTCATGGATTCTAGCAGGGTTTGTTACCACTGAGCCACAATGGGAACTCTAGTACCAAGTTTTAAAATAAGGGAATATAAGTTCTGTTAACTTTGTTCTTCCTCTTCAAGACTGTCCTGACTATTCTGGGCCCCTTGCATTTCCATATGAATTTTAGGACCAGCTAGGCCATTTCTGCAGAGAAGCCAAAGGGAATTTTGATAGGGACTGTGCTGAATCTACAGGCAGATCTGTAGTTCAAAATGTGAAATACTGCTACCTTAACAATACTGACTCTTCTGATTCATAAACATAAGCTGTCTTCATATTTATTTAGGTCTTTTTTCTTTCAATAATAATGATTTTTTATAATTTTCAGAGTATAAGTTTTAGATTTCTTTGTTCAATTTATCACTAAGTATTTTATTCTTTTATTGAAGCTCTTATAATTGAAATTATTTTAATTTCATTTTTAGTTTGTTCATTGCTACTATATAGAAATGTAACTGATTTTTGCATATTAATCTTGTATCCTGAAACTTTGCTGAATGAACTTATTTATTGGTTTAGTGGTTTTTTAGTGGATCCTTTGTTTTTTCTATATATAAGTTCATGTTACTTCTTCCTAAGCTAGGTGCCTTTTTTTTCTTTCTCCTCCCTAACTACCTAGCCAGAACCTCCAGTATAATGTTGAACAGAAGTGGTAAGAGCAGCCATCTTTATCTTGTTCCTGATCTTAGTGAGGAAAAAGCTTTCAGTTTTTGGCCATTTGGTACAATGTTAGCTGTGGGGTTTTTGTAGATGCCTTTTAACAGGTTGAGGAATTCCCTTCTACAGTATTCCTTTAGAGTCCTTTTTATCTTTGGTAAGGTTCATTGTAATATACCCTCATTCTGATTTTAGTAATTTCAATCGTCTTTTTGCTTGGTCAGTGTAGATAAAGGTTTGTCAGTTTTGGTGAGCTTTCAAAGAACCAACTTTTTGTTTTTGGATTTTATTGTTTTTCTATTCTTTATTTCATTAATTTCCACTCCAATCCTATTATTTCTTCTCAACTGTTTGCACTGAGGATAGAATTTGTTATTTTTTCAATGATTTGGGGTGGAAAGTTACGTTATTTTTTGAGATCTATTTTTTATTTATTGATTTTTTGGGTTGCACCTGTGGCATATGGAAGTTCCCAGGCCAGGGACTAAATCCAAGCCACAGCTGAGACCTATGCCACAGCTGCAGCAATGCTGGATCTTTAATCCAATGAGCGAGGCCTGGGATTGAACCCACAATCTCAGAAAGACAGCGTCAGGTTTTTAATCTGTTGAGCCACAACGGGAACATTCTGAGATCTTTTTTAATGTAGGCATTTATAGCTATAAATTTCTAAGCGTGCTTTAGCTGCATTCCAGAAATTTGGTATGCTGGGTCTTCATTTGCATTCATTTCAAAGTATTTTCTAGTTTCCTTTGTGATTTTACCTTTGAACCATCAGTTATTTAGAAATGTATTGCTTAATTTCCACATATCTGTGAATTGCCCAAATGTCTCTCTGCTCTTAATTTCTAATGTCACTCCCTTGTTTTTGCAGTACACATGTTGTACAATTTTAATCCTTTATTTTTTTATTTTTTTGTTTTTTAGGGCCACACCTGCGGCATGTGTAAGTTCCCAGGCTAGGGGTTGAATCTGAGCTACAGCTGATGGCCTACACCACAGGCACAGCAATGCAGGATCTGAGCTGTCTGCGACCTACACCACAACTCATGGGAACACCAGATCCTTAACCCACTGAGCGAGGCCAGGGATTGAACCTGTACCCTCATGGATACTGGTTGGGTTCATTTCTGCTGAGCCACAATGGCAACTCCCCAATTTCATCCTTTAAACTTTCCTGAGGCTTTTTTGTTTGTTTGTTTTTAAATGGCCTAGCATATGGTCTTTCCTGGAGAACATTCCACGTACACTTGAGAAGAGTATGTACTCCACTGCGGTTGAGGAGTGTTCTATATGTATCAGTTTAGTCTAGGTGGCTTACAAGTCTTCTATTTCCTTGCTGATCTTCTATACATTATTAAAGTGGGTTGTTAAAGTCTCCGACTATTACACTGAACTATTTCTTTGAATCTTTTATTTTTACTTTTTGTCTTTTTGCCTTATCTAAGGCCGCACCCATGGCATATGGAGGTTCCCAGGCTAGGGGTCTAACAGGAGCTGTAGCCTCCGGCCTTCGCCACAACCACAGCAACGCGGGATCCGAGCCGCATCTGCAACCTACACCACAGCTCACGGCAACGCCGGATCCTTAACCCACTGAGCAAGGCCAGGGATCGAACCCACAACCTCATGGTTCCTAGTCGGATTCGTTAACCACTGAGCCATGACGGGAACCCCTGAATCTTTTATTTTTTGATTCACTTATTTTCTGGCTCTGTTGTTATTTATTTATATACACACACACATACACACATATATATACTAATACTGTTATATCTTTTGACAGATTCACCCTTTCATATTATTATAAAATCTACTTTAAAAATATTTGATAATACTTTTTGTTTTCAGGTCTCTTTAGTACAGACATTACAGGTTACTTATGCTTTTCCTTGGCATGATACATCTTCTTCTAACATTTACTTTCAACCTATTTCTATCTTTGAACAGAAAGCATGTCTCCTGTTGGCTGCATATAATTTCATCTTAAAAAGTTCAGTATGACAATTTTTTTTGAATGAATCAGTTAATCCATTTGCACTTAATGTTATTATTGACAAAACTGGATTTATTTCTCCCCTTTACTTTCTTCTTTTTTTTTTGTCTTTTCTAGGGCCACACCCGCGGCATATGGAGGTTCCCAGGCTAGGGGTCTAATCGGAGCTACGGCTGCCAGTCTACACCACAGCCACAGCAATGTGAGAACCGAGCCATACCTTCGACCTACACCATAGCTCACAGCAACGCCGGATCCTTAACCCACTGAGCGAGGCCAGGGATCGAACTCGCAACCTCATGGTTCCTAGTCGGATCCGTTAACCACTGAGCCACGAAGGGAACTCCTGCCCCCTTTACTTTTTGTCTTCTATATAGCTCATATGTATTTTTCACTCTTCAAGTTCTCCTTTAATGCTTTCTTTTGCACCAAGTTAATATTTTCTAGTATAATGCTATAGTTCCTTTAATGATTTTCTAACTATATTTCTAAACAGTTGCTACGCCTTGCTTGCCATATACATCTTAACTTGACAGACTCTCTTTCAGAGTTTAACTAATTCCAGAGCTCTAACAAATCCCTCTTCCCCTTTTTGTGTGCTATCATTATCATTATTATTTTGCTTTGCTTTTGTAGGGCCACACCTGTGGCATATGGAAGTTCCTGGTCTAGGGGTCCAATGGGAGCTGCAGCCAGCACCACAGCCACAGCAATTCAGGATTCAAGCTCCATCTGTGAGCTTCACCACAGCTCACAGCAATGCTGGATCCTTAAGCCACTGAGCAAGGCCAGGGATTGAACCTACAACCTCATGGATACTAGTCAGGTTTGTAATCCACTGAGCCACAACAGGAACTCCTTTTTGTGCTACTATTATTCATGCTACATCTACATATGCTAAAAACCCAATAATAACAATCTATCCTACCATATATTGTATACACTGTTATAAAAGGTTCAACAATATACTTATAAAATTATAGTTTCCTATAACTGCCTTTGAAATTAAAAAAGAGAGAAGAAATATGCACTTATATTGTCTTATAATTATATAATTACTTTCACTGATGCTTGTTCTTTTAGTGTGTGGATCTGAATTACTGGCTGAGGTCACTTGCTTCCAGTGTGAAGAACTTGCATTGGTATTTCTCATAAGGCAGGCCTGCTAGTAGTGAAGTCTCTAAGTTCTTGTTTATCTAAGAAAGTCTTTATTTCATCTTCATTTCTGAAAGAAGGTTTTACTGCATATAATTCTTGGTTGAGTTTTTTTTCCCCAGCACTCTGAATATGTCATTCCACTCCCTTCTGGTCTCTACTATTTATGATGAGAAGTCAGCTGTTAATCTCATTATGATGCTCTTGAATATGATGAGTCATTCTTCTCTTGCTACTTTCAAGATTTTCTCCTCTTTCAGTATTTTTATTTTTAGCTTTTTAGGGCCACACCCATGACATATGGAAGTTCCCAGGCTAGTAGTCAAATTGGGGCTACAGTTGCTGCCGGCCTACACCACAGCCACAGCAATGCAGGGTCCTTAACCAACTGACCAAAGCCAGGGATCAAAGCCACGTTCTCATGGATACTAGTCGGATTCATTTCCGCTGAGCCACAACGGTAACTCCCATCTTTCAGTATTTTTATTAGGAGGTGTCTGGATATAAATCTCTTTGAGTTTATTCTACTTGCAGTTCTCTGAACTTCTCAGATGTGTACTTTAATGCTTTTTATCAAATTTGAGACGTTTTCAGCTATTATTTCTTTGAATGCTTTTTCTGTTCCTCCCTCTCTCTAAACTTTTCATCCCAGTTATTATATTTTTCATCTCTGGAACTTCCATTTGGCATTTTGTATCTCTTATCTCTATTAATATTCTCTATTTGATGACACACTGTCATCACTGCTGAGCACAGTTTCCTTTAATTTAGTTCTTTGACAATATTTATAATGGCTGCTTTTTCTTCTTTTTTTTTTTTTACAGCTGTACCTGCAGCATATGGAAGTTCCCAGGCCAAGGGTTGAATTAGAGCTGCAGCTGAGGCCTATGCCATAGCCATGGCAACATAGGAAGTGAGCCACATCTGTAATCAGCAGCAAACCTTAGCCCACTGAGCCACAAGGCGAGCTCCTTTAATGGCTGTTTTGAAATCTTTATTAACTCTGATATCTGGGCTCTCTCACAGACAATTTCTGTTGTTGCTCTCCTATACATGGATCATACCTTCCTGTTTCTTTGCATGTCAAAAACTGGATTTTTTAAGCAAAGAGTGCAGCAACTCAATGCTGATTCCTCTTCCTCCTTTCAGGGTTTGCTGTTGTTGTTTTCTTATTTATTTGTTTACTGACCTGGTTAGCCTACTTCAGTAAAGTCTATTTCTTTGTGGACTGATCAGGCCTTTGGCAGAGTGCAGCCTTGAGCATGTGTCCCTGGATGACAGTGTTTTTAGCAGGGCTCTCTTTGTCTGTCTCTTTCCCTGATCTCTACGTTAAGCTTTCTGCCTCATCTGGTATGAAATCCAGCTGTCAGGCTCCACTAATTGCTGGCTGAATGCCCTACTGTTTTTGACAATGACTTGAGGCATAAACTGCTCCAAAGTCTGATTCAATTAAATTCAGGCAGGGGCAGTTTTTGAGCGTGAGGTCTGAGCCAAGCTAAGGTCGTCTTAGCCAACCTCTTTCCCTGGTTCTCTTTGGTGAACTAGCTGGCATATGGTTGGGGGTTTTGTTCTCAATTTAAAAGAGCTCCTTTTATTTTTTTATAACCAAAATTACATTGTTTCTGAGAATGACCTTGAGTTCAAACTCCCCAACAGTCTGTTCTTACCATCTTACCTCTCCCTCTGGCAAAATCTTGGTACCACTACTATGAACAGGATTGGTAGCCTCTAGTCTTCTCAGTTGCTTCTCCCTATGTGGCAGAACCTCTGTCCTACAAATGAGCTGGGCAAGGGTGACAAGGGCCATAGATTTCCTGGCCTACTGGGCCAGGGTAAAGCTTCTGTGCTATAAGTACAGTTTGGAGGTGGGTGTAGGGAATGAGGCCCTGGCATTATGCTAAGTGAAATAAGTCAGAGAAAGACAAATACTCTATGATATCACTTATAAGTAGATTCTAAAAAAAATGAAAGAGAAATAGACTGGTAACTGGTGGTTAGGGGTGGGGAAAATGGGGAGATAACTGGTCAAAAAGCACCAAATTCCAGTTACAAGATTAACAAGATCTGGGTATCCAGATGGCATAGTGATTATAGCCAATATTACTGTATCATATACTTGAATGCTGCTAAGAGAATAGATCTCAACTATTCTCACCACAAAAAAAGAAATGGTAATTATGTAATGGGATGAAGGCATTAGCTAATGCCATAGTAGTTAGCAATCATTTTCCAAAGTATAAATGTATTAAATCAACAGGCTGTACACTTTAAACTTACCCAATACTATATGTTGATTATATATTAAGAAAGTTGGGAAAATTAAAAAAAAAAAAGTAAGAGAGATAAGAAGAAAGAAACAAAGATGCCCCTGCCCTCCTGGCTATACTCATTAGAATTTAGCCTCTTCCACTTGGAGCTGCAAGGGATGAAAACAGCCTGTCCCTTCCAGTGAGATACTGTATTCCTTGTCTGGGAGCTGAGGGAGCCCAAAAGAGCCACACCTGCCCAGAGTGGAACCTCTATCAAGCAGAAATTCTAGTGTCACACTTAATGTTCTGAATTTTAGCAGATTTTCTGGAAGAAATGTTTCTTCATTTGCTGTATGCTCTTAGAACAACTTCCACAGACTTTACATGGATGGCTGTTGTTTTGTATAGGCTTTGTTTAGTTTCACTAACAAACAGGTCCAAGGAGCTGCACACACTGCCATCCCAGGAACGAAACTCCTCTCCTCACTTTTATCTACATGACTATAGTGGGAATTCTGCGTTTGCACAATCTGACCCCGGAGTCAAATGCTTCCGGTTGAGTACCTCACCCAAAACAGGCCAGAGTAGTTCACCAGGAAGCTGGAGCTGAGACTAGGAATCCACACATTTACAAGGCAGCATACTTGTTAGAATGGAGAAGAGACTAAACAAACATTTGGAAAGAAAAGGAGACAGAGAAAGAATTCTCTGGTTCCTAAGAATGTTCTGGTAATGGTTCTATTTGGTTCCTTGGGTTCTGCAACAAAGCCCTTGTCCCTGCAATCAGGTCTGCTTTCAGGTAGCTCAAACAGGTTTTATCATTAGCTATCGAAAGTCTTAACAATCATGATCTAGGACTGCCCTGAGGAAAATTCTACTTTGAGCAAATTTCAATTCTTCATGGAAAAGAAGTCAAGAACGGTTCTAGGAACCCACAGAAATGCTACCCATCCCTTGGGAGACCTGCCCCAAGTACCTTGATTGTGCTCAGATTCCTCATTAGCCACTCGCATCAGGGCATCTAGCACCAAAGCATTGTCTAGCCACGTGTACCACTCCTCCAACTCCTGCAGGAAACTGGCTGTGCCCGTTGACTCTGACACCTTTCGAGTCGCCAGCTTGCAAAGCCGCTCGACAAAACCAGGGATGCTGAGAAGGGCAGCTGCCGAGGAGAGAACAAAAGAGGCTATTTCAAAACAGAGACCATCTCTGAAGCCCTCAACAAACAATCAGCTCCCCACCTGCATGAGAGGAATGATTCCTTTTTTTTTCCTTTTGGTCTTTTGTCATTTTAGGGCCGCACTCGCGGCATGTGGAAGTTCCCAGGCTAGGGATCCAATTGGAGCTGTAGCTGCCGGCCTTCGCCACAGCCACAGAAATGTGGGATCGGAGCCGCGTCTGAAACCTACACCACAGCTCACAGCAACGCCAGATCCCCAACCCACTGAGTTGGGGAACTCCAAGGAATGATTCTTAATCAGACAGCAGTTAGTCATAGCTTCCCTTTACAATGAAAAGCCAGAGTTCCCGTCCTGGCTCAGCGGAAACGAATCTGACCAGGAGCCACGAGGTTGTGGGTTAGATCCCTGGCCTTGCCCAGTGGGTTAAGGATCCAGCATTGCTATGAGCTATGGTGTAGGTCAAAGACATGGCTCGGATCCCACGTTGCTGTGGCTGTGGCTGTGGCTGGCAGCTGTAGCTCTGATTCGACCCCTAGGTTGGGAACCTCCATATGTTGCGGATGCGGCCTTAAAAAGTAAAAAATAAAATAAGATGCTAAGCCAAGGTAAAACAGTAATAAAATTGTAGGAACAAGTTCAACCCTACTAAGTGCAGGGAAATAGGCTCTCTTATATCTACTGGTGGGAATATAAAGTGGAATCATCTCTATGCCTTAACTCTGGGTGTATTTGAAGAGATCCATTTCTGGGAATTTACCACAATGAAATAACCAATTACAGATACAAAGATATCTGTATAGAGGTTCACTGGTACGGTTTCTATAAAAGCGAAAAGGTAGAGATAATTATATGTTCATTAATAGCATACTGATTAAATATGATACACATCCATATAGTGGAATACAACACACAGACCTAAGAACAATGTCAATACATCTTTTTTTCCCTTTTTTGACTGTTTTGCAGCAAATGGAGTTCCCAGGCCAGGGATCAGATCCACGCTGTAGTTGTGACCAATGCCGAGGTTGTGGCAATGCCAAGTCCTTTAACCCACCACAATGGGCTGGAGATTGAACCAGCGTCCTGGCACTGCAGAGACGCTGCCAGTCCTTTTGTGCCACAGCAGGAACTCTGACACGTATATCTTTATATAGCAATTCCAAAAAGATTTTTAAATTCATTTATTAAACAAGTAAATGACTAAACACTACTGGCTTAAGCCCATTTTCTTTAGTTTTCTTAAGATACATAATATATATATACACACACAGAGACCAGAAGAATATATACAAAGGTATTTACTGTGGCTATTCCCAAGTAGGAGAGCATACAAATGCTTCTTCTTCTTTTTTTTTTTGTCTTTTTGCCTTTATCTAGGGCCGCACCCGCAGCATATGGAGGTTCCCAGGCTAGGGGTCTAACAGGAGCTGTAGCTGCCGGCCTTCGCCACAGCCACAGCAACGCGGGATCCAAGCCATCTATAACCTACACCACAGCTCACGGCAACACCGGATCCTTAACCCACTGAGCAAGGCCAGGGATTGAACCCTCAACTTCATGGTTCTTAGTCGGATTCGTTAACCACTGAGCCACGACGGGAACTCCACAAATGCTTCTTTTAAAACTACTTAACTATAGGGAGTTCCCATTGTGGCTCAGCGGAAATGAATCTGACTAGTATCCATGAGGACGCAGGTTCAATCCCTGGCCTCGCTCAGTGGGTTAAGGATCCAGCGTTGCTATGAGCTGTGGTGTAGGTTACAGACGTGGCTCAGATCTGGTGTTGCTGTGGCTGTGGCATAGGACGGCAGCTATAGCTCTGATTCAACCCCTAGCCTGGGAACCTCCATATGCTGAGGGTGCAGCCCTAAAAAGACAAAAACAAAAACAAAAAAAAACTGCTTAGCTATAATTCAATTTTCCTATAACACACACATATTAGCAGGAAGAAAAAAGATAAACCCTATTTCTTATTACGGCCTCACCTGCAACATATGGAAGTTCCCGGGCTAGGATTGGATTGAACTGGAGCTGCAGCTGCTGGCCTATGCCCCAGCCATAACAACTCGGGATCCAAGGTGCATCTGTGACCTATAGATGTGCCTAGTTCATGGCAATGCCATATCCTTAACCCCTGAGCAAAGCCAAAGATTGAACCCACATGCTCATGGATACTAATCAGGTTTGTAACCTGCTGAACCACAAATAGGAACTCCTCCCAACCTTTTTTTTAAGGTAAACAAAGAAACTGAATAATTACTCAACTTCTGTATTCACCAGTCCCATTTTATTCACAATGATAAAGACAAATTCTGGTCAGCCAGCATAAAGAACATAATAAATTTTGAAGGCAGGGAATCCAGGTTTGAATTCTGGTTCCAAAGTTTAACTTTTTTTTTTTGTCGTTTTGCCTTTATGTAGAGCTGCACCCGCGGCATATGGAGGTTCCCAGGCTAAGGGTCTAACAGGAGCTGTAGCTGCTGGCCTACACCAGAGCCACAGCAACACGGGATCCGAGCCGCGTCTGCAAACTTCACCACAGCTCACGGCAACGCCGGATCCTTAACCGACTGAGCAAGGCCAGGGATCGAACCCGCTTCCTCATGGTTCTTAGTCGGATTCGTTAACCACTGAGCCACAAAGGTAACTCCTAACCTTTTTTTTAAAAAAGCCTAATGTCTGTACATTTTTGTTTGTGTATGCATTAAATTCTTCTTGGAAGGACAGAAAATAGCAGTGGCTATCAAAGCTAGAGAGAATAAGGCCATAGAACAGAGTGGGAGGGAAACTTTACAGAGTGGGAGGGAAACTTTTCAGTGAACACCTTTTTGTTTCGTGTTGTTTCAAAGGCCACACTGGCAGCACATGTATACTAGTAAGCATACTAGTCAGGTTTGTTACCCCTGTGCCACGACAGGAACTCCTAAACACCTTTTTGAAAATAAAGATTTTTTTTATATCATCTAAAAAATAGATATTTCATAACATCAAAACACTACTATTAATTTGGGAGAGTACATACAGCATTGGAGTTACATTTAAAAAAAGAGTCATTATCTTAAAGAAGCACAAATATATGCAGGTGAAATCTTCTAATGTCTGGGATTTGCTTCAAAATAATCCAAAGTGAGGAAGAGAGGAGTAAATGGGGGTAGAGATAAGACAGGCCATCAGTTGATACTTGCTGAAGCTAGGTAATGGGTAAGTAGGGATCATTATACTGTTATATGTGTCATATATATGTCTCTACCTTTATATGTGTGAAGTTTTTCATATTGAAAAATTTTAAAGTAAAATTCAAAAGAATTTAAAGAAAATTATTTAAAAATGAAGTAAATTAAAACAAAGTAATTAGGAGTAATATGTGAAGTTATATAAATTTAGTCCCAACACAGAGCTTGGCAAATCATCTTAGCCCTTGCCCCCTTTCCATCCTCTATAAACTACTAACTATGAATTAGTAATTATAAAATAATAAATGAACTCATTTTAAAAAAGCAAATTAAAACTACACTGAAATTAACTTTTTCTCAAAATATTACAGAATTACCACATGACCTAGCAAACCCATCCTCAGTACACACTCAAGTGAAAACAGGTGCTCAAACAAATACATGTGTACACACGTGTTCGGAGCAGCACTACTCACAACAATAAAAGGTGGAAATAACCCAAATGTCCATCACCTGATGAATGGTACACAAATTGTGGTGTATGCATATAATGAATATTATTCCGCCATGAAAAGGAATAAAATAATGACATGCAAAGCATTGATGAACCTTAAAAACATCATGCTAAGTCAAAGAGGCATGATACATGACACCAAAGGTCACATACTTTTTTTTTTTCTCTTAATGGATTTTATTTCAATTATAGGTGTGCATAAATCATCACAAGTCAATTTTACAGATTTTGTATCCCAAACCCCCAGTGCATCCCCCCACCCCCCAGATTGTCTTATTTGAAAAACCAAGGTTTTCCAAAGTCTGTGAGTCATTGTCTGTTCTGTAAGAAGGTTCACTGTGTCTTTTTAGTTTCCACATGTAAGCGGTATCATTGGGTGTTGCTGTCTAATTGTCTGAGGTCACATACTTTTCTATTCCATTTATATGAAATACCCAGAACAGGCAGATTCATAGACAGAAAGCAGATAGCTGCCACGGGTTTGAGGCAGATGGGGAATAACCACTGCATGTGTACAGGGTTTCCTTTTGGGGTGACAAAAAAATGTTGTGGAATTAAATGGAGGTGGTGGTGGCTGCACAAATCACAAATGTACTAAAAGTGGTTAATTTTTTATGTGACTTTTGCCTCAGTTAAAATAATAAACTGAAAGTGAACTGTTATTTTTGGTTTTTGAGATACCATTTTTTACTTACCAAGTTTGACAAATATCAAGAAGTTTAAAAAGGCCCTATACTGTAATCTCTACAGGAGGTAAATCTGTAACATCTATCGAAGTTTAAAAGGCAACTATCCAGCACATCAAACTCTATACATAAGCGTTTTTTTTGTTTTTTTCAGGGCTGCACCCACAACATATGGAAGTTACCAGGATAGGGGTTGAATCAGAGCTGTAGCTGCCAGCCTGCACTCTAGCCACAGCAATGCCAGATCTGAGCCACGTCTGTGACCTACACCATAGCTCATGGCAATGCCGGATCCTTAGCCAACTGAACCAGGCCAGGTATTGAACCTGCGTCCTCACGGATACTAGTTGGATTTGTTACCGATGAGCCACTATGGAACTCCTATACATAAGATCATTATTTATGAAGCTATCTGTAGGAACAAAGACTTGAGGTAAACCAAATTTCCATCATCAGGGGACTGGTTAAATAAACTATGGTAATCCAAATATTGGAATACAATCCAGTTATATAAAGGAATCAGATAATTATGGTACTGGATAGAATGCTTTGCAAGATAAAGGTAACTGAAAAGAGTCAGGGGCAGAATGGTGTTTATTTTACATCATGACTATATAAAGGAGAGGTGCCAGTCTCTCTTCTTCCCTCCTCCACCCCTGTGACTGTGGCATGTACACAGCATCTCTGAAGGGACAGATGAAAAACTGGTAACCGGTTTCCACTGGGAAGGATGGAATTCGGAATCATCTCAGAGCTGAAAAGCAGGGCCTAAATTGTAAGGGGACAATTTACAGGAGTATTTGGGAAATTCTAATGTTTTAACAGATGTTTTCTACTATACACCTGCTGTTCCTCTTGCAGTTCGTGAATTAAAAAAAAAAAAAAGTAGGTATGTGTTTTTTTTTCCAAAAAATAAATGAAGAATTCGGATTTCTAAAACTTTTTAATTTTGAAAAATTTCAAAAACACGGATTTTTACTCACACCTCCTTTCTCCAAGTAAAAACAAAGTTCTAGTTTCTTTTTCTTTTTAGTTTATAAAAATGCCTTTATCAATCTTTAATTCTAGTGCTTAAGCCAATCTCCCCTTATTCCTTTCTTCTTTAGGGATAGACTGACTTCCAACCCAGAGACTCCTGAGCTTTTGTTAGTCACTCATTTCTTAAAGAGTTAACGAAAGTTACAGATTCTCTCCCCAGAAAAAAATCACTGGCCCAATTATACTCAGTCTCAGAGGACTGGCATCCCAGCATCATACAGTTTTTGTACTTCTCAGAGTTTTACTTGTAGCTACCACATACTGTTGGATAACGTTAAACTGGCTGACAACTAAAACACTCACAACTTACAATAATTTCTGCAAAAGCAGACCTATTTTCTCCTCATATCTGTTAAAACATTAGAATTTCCCAAATACTCCTGTAAATTGTCCCCTTACAATTTAGGCCCTGCTTTTCAGCTCTGAGATGATTCCGAATTCCATCCTGGCTCATATGCTGCCTAATTCAGCCCCTTTCAGCTTGGTGTCACCTATAAATTGATGATCATCAGGTCTGTGGCTTAATCTACATCTCTGACTAAAATCTTGATTTTTTTTTCCTTGCAGATGGATCCATTTGTTCCCATCTGAACTGATGGAAGAGATAACTAGTTGCTTCTGAGAAGCCTTTAAAAAGGACTCTAACATTTTTATTATCTAAGCTCCAGGAATATAGTCTAAATCTTCATTTCACTCAGCAAGAAAACTATTTCACAGATATAGTTTATTAAAAACCAGAGTTCCTGCTATGGTGCAGTGAGTTAAAACCTGCCCACAGTGGCTTGGTTTGCTGCAGAGGTACGGGTTCAATCCCTGGCCTGGTGCAGGGGGGCTAAAGGATCTGATGTTGCTGCAGCTGTGGCTCAGATTCAACTCCTGGCCTGGGAATTTCCATATACAGTAGGTGCAGCCATTAAAAGAAAAGGTTTTGGCAACATCCCACACATTTTGCTTTCCATACTATAATGGACTAAACTGTGCCCACCCCGCCCCCAAATTCATATGGTGAAGCCCCAATCCACAATATGACTATATCAGGAGACAGAGCTTTTAGGGAGGTAATTAACTGAGGTCATTAGAGTGGAGCCGTGATCTGG
This sequence comes from Catagonus wagneri, assembly GCA_004024745.2. NCBI lineage: Eukaryota > Metazoa > Chordata > Mammalia > Artiodactyla > Tayassuidae > Catagonus > Catagonus wagneri. The sequence goes on along the minus strand of PVHT021183543.1, from coordinate 19,409,926 downwards.
TAGGACTGGTGTCCTCACGCAAGAGGAAGAAACACCAGAGAGCTCTCTTTGCATGTACAGAGAGAGAAAAGGCCACGTGAGGACACAGTGAGAAGGTGGCCATCTGCAAGCAAGGAAGAGAGGCCACACCAAAACCAGCGCTGATGGCACTTTAATCTTGGACTTCTAGCCTCCAAAAATGTAAGAAAACTAACCTGTTTTGTTTAAGCCACCCAGTCTGCGCTATCCTGTAATAGCAGCCAAAGCGGACTATTTCTCGTACTTCTATTTAAAAGTATTCAGTACTAGAGTTCCATTAAGGAATGACAACAATAAGGACTAAGATCTGTCTCATCCACTTGTCATTTAATAATGTGCACTGTGACCTTCCCAGAGCATTTGACTAGAGGAAAATGTGTGTTGAGGTGGGGAGTGGTAAGGAGATAAGAATTACAGTCAGAGAGTCAGGAAGGACTAGACCCTGCACAACATCATGTGCTAAAAACAACATTTAATAAAGCTACCAGCAGACATCACAGGTAGATAATTTCATGGGTGAGTCACACAGATGTAAAAATGAACCTTGACTTTTTTTTTCTTTTTTAGCCATCCTGTGGCATGTGGAGTCCTTAGGCCAGGGATCAGATCTGAGCCACAGTCGTAACCTATGCCACAGCTTCAGCAACGCCAGATCCTTTAACCCACTGTGCAGGGCCACGGATCGAACCTGCATCCCAGTGCTCCAGAGACAGCACCAATCCCATTGGCCACAGCTGGAACTCCAGAACCTTGACATTTTATAAAGACTTTATTATTTTTAATCCCTCAAGTCAAAGAAAACTAGGCTTGGGGTTAAGTCTCAGTTATAAAAGCACAACTGACTAGAATACCTCACTCTCCAAAGATAATGGGTAATAGTGGTTTTACTTATCAACTTAAAAACAGGACCATGACGGTAACTGATATTAACAGGATAAAAATAATCTGCCACCACAGATCCCCTTAAAAGGGAAACTAAAAGATAAAAGTCATTTAGTGCCTCAGCACACACAGGTACCCAATACTGAAACTGTATGACACTCAGTTTCCTAAGCTGTGCAATGGGGATGCCAATCTCTACTTCACACGGCTGCTTGGAGAAGTGATTTTCTTTAATCCTAGGTAAATCAGTTAGCTCAATGTTTGCCACATACAGGAGCTCAACAAATGTCACCTTTTGTGTGTGTGCGTGCTTGTATTTAAATTAACTGTGAGATATAATTGAGCTGTAATAAAATTAATTTGCCATAATTTAGTTATAATAAAATACATTTTTAAAAGAATGGATATTTTATGATTTAGTAAAATGAGAATCCCCCCAAATCATAAGAAAATGATGGGGAGGAAAACCCTACAAAGACCTTCTGGAAAGGATTCACCATTCTAGATGAAATTAAGGACATTCATGATTCATGGGAAGAGGTCAAAATATCAACATTAACAAGAATTTGGAAGAAGTTGATTCCAACCCTCCTGGATGACTTTGAGGAGTTCAAGACTTCAAATGGAAGAAGTAACTGCAGATGTGGTAGAAAAAGCAAGAAAACTAGAGTTAGAAGTGGAGCCTGGGAGTTCCCATCGTGGCTCAGCAGAAATGAACCTGACTAGTAACTATGAGGACGCAGACATGACTCAGATCTGGTCTTGCTGTGGCTGTGGAGTAGGCCAGCGGCTACAGCTCTGATTCAACCCCTAGCCTGGTAACTTCCATATGCCTGCGGGGGTGGCGCTAAAAAGACAAAAAAGTGGAGCCTGAAGATGGGACTAAATTGTTGCAATTTCAATAAAACTTTAACAGATGAAGAGTTGTTTCTTACAGATGAGCAAAGAAAGTGGTTTCTTGAGCCAGAATCTACTCCTGCTGAAGATGCTATGAAGACTACTGAAATGACAACAAAGGAGTTAGGATACTACGTAAACTTAGTTGATAAAGCAGCAGCAGGGTTTGAGAATACTGACTCCAATTGTGACAGAAGTTCTGCTGTGGGTAAAATGCTCTCAAAGAGCACTGTGTACTACAGAGAACTTGCTCATCAAAGAAAGAGTCAATCAATGTGGCAAACTTTACTGTTGTCTTGTTCTAAGAAATTGCCGTAGCCACTCAAGCTTTAGCAACCACCACCCCTTATCAGTCAGTAGCCACTAGTATCAAAACAAGACCTTCCATCAGCAAAGAGTATGACTTTCTCAAGGCTCAGATGACGGCTAGCACTTTAAGCAATAAAGTATTTTTTAAATAAGGTATGTATATCTTTTAGATATAATGCTATTGTACAGTTAATAGACTAAGTATAGTATAACTTTTCATGAATGTGTCCTTTACGGCCATACCCGCAGCATATACAAGTTCCCAGGTCACATTGGAGGTCAGACTGGAGATGTGGGATCTGAGCCACATCTGTGACCTACACCACAGCTCAAGGCAATGCCAGATCCTTAACCCACTGAGCAAGGCCAGGGATTGAACCCACATCCTCATGGATACTAGTTGGGTTTGTTACCGCTGAGCCACCAAGGGAACTCCAAACATAACTTTTATATGCACTGGACAATCAAAAAGTTTTTCTGTGGAGTTCCTGTCATGGCATGGTGGAAACGAATCCGACTAGGAACCATGAGGCTGTGGGTTTGACCCCAGGCCTCGCTCAGTGGGTTAAAGGATCCAGCATTGCCATGAGCTGCAGTGTAGATTGCAGACACGGCTCAGATTTGGAGTACCCTGAGAACTTCCTTTTTACTGTAATAGGATCCTAAGAACCCTTACAGGGATCAAATCTCTAGAAATATAGAAAGACCTAGGATGATTTAGGAAGGGATCTCAGAACAACAGTGTCAAAATTCTGACAACTTAAGAGACTGTACCTTGGTTGATTTCAGCTGCAGAAGGCCCCAAGCTCAAGCTCTTCTTCTGTTGAGCATTTTTGGCAAGAAGTGTATGCTTGTCATCATTTCCTGTATCCATCTCTGAAATGGTGACAGCCAGAATCCGGCAGAAATTAGCAAGCTGCTGCTGATCGAAATTTGATACTAAGGAACTCAGATTGGGGACTTCATCTAGTCGGATCATTTCCTACAAAAGACACAAATAAAACAATCTTCATGCTCAGTTCATTCGAGATTCAATGTGGCCTTCTTCAGCATTCCCCTAAGAAAGGGCTTGTTAGCTAAACCACTTAGGTTCAAATCCCAGCTCTGCAATTTACAGCTGTGCAACATGAAGCAGGTCATTGAACCTAAGTCTTTGTTTGCTCATCTGTCAAATGGAACTAATCTTCCTCATAGGATTGGTTTGAGGATGAAATCCTCTTGAGTGCCGCTATTCTTACTCTCTAACTTTGCCCATATGCTCCAATTTGTCTATTAAAAACAAAAACAAAAAAACTACCACTTAAGTTTTAGCAATCAGAAGCTGCCACAAATGTTTTCTTTTTAAAGAAAACTTTTTTTTTTGGTCTTTTTGCCTTTTATCTAGAGCCGCGCCCACGGCATATGGAGGTTCCCAGGCTAGGGGTCTAACAGGAGCTGTAGCCGCCAGCCTTCGCCACAGCCACAGCAATGCGGGATCCAAGCCGCGTCTGCAACCTACACCACAGCTCACGGCAACGCCAGATTCTTAACCAACCTGGCCGATTTGTGAGGATTCATGGTAAATTCTGAGTATCAATCTTTTGTTAGTTGCATGGGTTGTAAAATATCTTTTCTCAGGTGTAGCTCTCCCTTTTAAACTGCACTAAGGCCCCTATAATGTCTAGCAGAACTCCTCAACTTTTTGGCAACACAGAAAGAAATGAGAGGGAGGGAGAGGGCATGAGGAACATGCAGGAAAAGTTATGAAGGAGCAATCCTAGAGTCCCACGCTGAGACTGCCAGGGAGTCTGGAGTTTCCGCCCTGGAAGCCCCCTCTCACACACTGGAGCACACAACTATTGGAAAAATAACAAAGCCTTTTTGTCAAAGGGCACAAAGACTCTGTCTGGGACCTGCACACATCTCCAATGTGTTCCTACTGACAAAGGGTCACTTGTGCATCTCCTGCCAGGGCAATAACAAGCAGAGCCTGGGGAAAGTACAGCAGAAAGACAGAAATGAAAGCCGGGGTCACCAAAAATACACAGGTACTCTTTTTGCTAACTCTAAGAGGCTGCTCCTACCTCCTCAGTAGTACAGGGAAGAAATGTGTCAACCTGCAACCAACACGGAGCCGTGGGACAAGGACTGAGGGAATTAAGCCAGGTTCTAATAAACATTACACTGAAAATATAATATAGTGATTCTCTAACATGTCTATAGATGTGTTTTTTGGGGTCTGTGAGCTCTTTTTTTTTTCTCTTTTTTTTATTAGTGTATAGTTGATTTACAATGTTAGGTCAACTTCTTTGACAAATGTTCTTAATGATTAATTTTTAACTTAGTGTTTTCATTTCAATCAGAGTTTGCTTTTTTTTTTTTTAAAGCATATTCTGGATCATTTAAATATCTATCTTATGACCAAGTGGCAGGATTTCAGGATTTCAGTGCTCATATTTGTTATCTCCTATGTTGGTGTCAATTAAACGTTAACTGCTGAAAACTAATGAGAAATAATAAAGGTGAACTTAAGTGACAGTTCAACATCATCACCAAGAGGAACATATCCTAATGAAAGAAGGTTTCACAGCAATTCAAATGTAGAAAAGTGGGAAGGAAATAAAGTCATCGCACAGCATATAGCAGCATAGCTATGCTAAAAAGATTTTGCATCACATTAATTGAGAGACAATTTGATTTTAACAAAGTAAAGTTCGCTAACACATTAAATTCACAAAGTCAATCTGAACTTTTGAGTTTTATAATTAGTCTGTTTTCAATTCATCTATTATTTAGGTTTCATGGTCATTTAAGATCTATTAGTATAAGGAGTATAACCTAGTGAATACATTTAAGTAACACACAAAAAAATAATTTTACACTAGGGGTACGGTAGACTTTTTCTTTAAAAGAGCTCTATACACTATTCAGGTTTCAGAATCCAATAGCCTGAGACACTCTCCTTCCCCTGGTTATTCACCTGTTAAAGAACACAGCTTAGGAGTTCCCTTTGTAGCTCAGTGGTTAACGAATCCGACTAGGAACTATGAGATTGCGGGTTTGATCCCTGGCCTTGCTCAGTGGGTTAAGGATCCAGTGCTGCCATGAGCTGTAGTGTAGGTTGCAGATGCGGCTCGGATCCCGCATTGCTGTGGCTGTGGCTAAGGCTGGCAGCTACAGCTCCTGTTAGACCCCTAGCCTGGGAACCTCCATATGCTACGGGTGCGGCCCTAGATAAGGCAAAAAGACAAAAAAAAAAAAGAACACAGCTTACCTTTTTAACACCCAAAATATCTTCAATGAGGGTTGCTGTTTGTAAGAATGTCTTCTTACTTGTCATCAGTGTAAACAGGAAGATCACAAAGTCATTCTTTTCTGCCAAACGCTTTGTAACCCCTTCAGTCTATTACAAGAGAAGAAGAAGAAGAAAAAAAAAGGCAGGATAGGTTATACCGTAAAATAAAACATAAAGGGCAAAATATCCCTTCCAGAGAATGGAAAAGCAATTCACGCTACATCAGGAATTGCTGGCTGAGCCCTTAAATCCCTAAAACTATAAACAAAACGCTGTGTCCAAATCCATTTTTCTGGGGAGGAGTTTTTTCATGATATCCATCATGTTCTTAATCTAGTATTTAAATCAAAAGCTACAAGCCAGCATCCAGTGGGCCAAGTTTTATTTGGCCAGCAGTACTTTAAAATTTTCAATTTGAAAGTCTTTCGGCAGGACACAATTTCTGTTAGTCACAATTTGCACAAGTCCCCATTATAAAACAGGCAACTTTAAACATCTCGTGTTTTCTGCCTGATCTTTGGAGGCACTAGTGTTTGCAACTCTAAAAGCCCTAGTTTCATCTAACCTGGATTTAAGCCATATCAGCACAAAATTGGACCATATCTTCTATGTCCTTTACGTTTCTTTTTTTCCTTTTTTTCTTTTATTTTTAACTGAACTGTATTTTACCAGAATATCATTAACATCAGGTGTCATTAACAAACAGCCTCCACTGAGACTATTAAAACTATTGGAAGCTACCAATGATGGAGCCATTACATCGTACACACATCAACCTTTTTTTTGTTTGTTTTTTCTTGTCTTTTGAGGGCCGCAACTGCGGCATAGGAGGTTCCCAGGCTAGGGGTCTAATTGGAGCTGTAGCCGCCGGCCTATGCCACAGCCACAGCAATACCAGATCTGAGCCACGTCTGTGACCTACCCCTCAGCTCATGGCAACGCTGAATCCTTAACCCACTGAGCAAGGCCAGGGATCGAACCCGCAACCTCATGGTTCCTAGTCGGATTTGTTTCCACTACGCCATGACGGGAACTCCTACATCAACTTTTTTTAGAAGGACACTTCTTTACTGGTCTTAGTTTCGAGAATAATTGTGTACTACCTGACCAATTGGTTTATTTTATCATACAGGCCTAACCATGCCACTAGCTCACGTGGCTACTGAGCATTTGAAACATGGCTAATTTGAACAGAGATGTGACATGAGAGTAGAAAACACACCGGATTTCGAAAACTTAATACAAAAAAGAATGGAAATATCTCATTAATAATTACTTATATTGATTACGTGTTGGAATAACATTCTTTTTTTTGGTCTTTTTAGGGCTGCACCCACAGCATATGGAGGTTCTCAGGCTAGGGGTCAAAATGGAGCTGTAGTTGCCAGCCTACGTCACAGCAACACCAGATCCAAGCAGAGTCTGTGACCTACACCACAGCTCACGGCAATGCTAGATCCTTAACCCGGTGAGAGAGGCCAGGGATCGAACCTGTGTCCTCAAGGATACTAGTCAGATTCATTTCTGCTGAGCCATGACAGGAACTCTGGAATAATATTCTGGATATAATGTGGTAAATACAATACATTATTAAAGTTAACTTCATCTATTTCTTCCTACTTTTTTTTTTTGCCTTTTTGTCATTTTTTAGGGCCGCACCTGCGGCATGTGGAGGTTCCCAGGCTAGGGGTCTAATCGGAGCTGTAGCCATTGGCCTACGCCGCAGCCACAACAATGCAGGATCCGAGCCGCTTCTGCGACCTACACCACAGCTCACGGCAACGCCGGATCGTTGACCCACTGAGCAAGGCCAGGGATCGAACCCGCAACCTCATGGTTCCTAGTCGGATTCGTTAACCACTGCGCCATGATGGGAACTCCCTATTTCTTCCTACCTCTTGTCTTACTCTCTAAAACTGTGACTACAAGGAAATTTAAAATAATCTAAGTATGGTGGAATGATGGGTTATTTCACTTGCTTTTGGAGGTTTTTTTCTTTTCCTCCTGTTTTTTAGGGCCACACTGCAGCATATGGAAGTTCCCAGGCCAAGGGTCAAATCGGAACTATAGCTGCCAGCCTACACCACAGCCACAGCCACACAGGATCTGAGCCATGTCTGTGACCTACACCACATCTCACAGCAATGCTGGATCCTTGACCCACTAAGGAGGCCAGGGATCGAACCCTCGTCCCCATGGATACTAGTTGGGTTCGTTTCCTCTGCACCACAACAGGAACTCCCTGGAGTATTTTTACATTATACTCTGATATCCACTAAAGACTGATATATTATGTCTTTATACTTTTAAAAGTGAGATACACAGAAGCAGAAACAAATTACTCATATAGAGACTAATCAGTGACTAAAAGTGCAGGTTTATTACACAACTGCTTTTAAATACTTTATTTCTACTGAGCAGTGAACTAAGATTAGCGTTTTTGGTGAATTCTTCTGAACTTACTGACAATTTAGGCCCCTCAACTACTTTTCATTGTATGTCTAGAAGACATATCTCCCCTGCTCAAGACGTCAGTGTTTATGTCTTATTTGTCTGTTTTGTGTCCAAAGCTTTACATTATCCCTTTTCAGTTCTTTTTGTTCAGACTGTATGTTGTCAACAGTTTTGTCGACGCTGATATCAATCCTAAACTAATAAATTTGTCATTCCTAAAACCAAACTAAAATGATCTAAGTGTTTTGTGTTATACTTTTATTGCATAACACTGTTAGAGATGCTGAACTGTGTTAAGCATTGAAACTTCCCAATTTGTGTCGGCTGCTAAGAAGCTTAAATCCAAATTTGTACCCCATCCGTAGTACAGATGGTTTTATGTCTGGCCCAATTCCTGAACACCTACTTCTAAATTTATGATGTTGGTAGATTTTACATACTCCTAACAAGATGCCTAAAATCTTTTTTTTTTTTTTGAACAAGACATGAAATGGATTATATGTTTGTGTTTTCACTGTATATAGGTTTCATTTCTACAACAGTATTGTTTCCTTCTTCTGTGTATGACTCACTCAGTTTTTCACATAAGTTCCCAAAAGACAGGTACTGTATCCTATAAAAATTAACAGTTATATATTACTTTACAAAGTGTTTTTCACATCTATCATCTCATCAACTCATTCACAACATCCCTATGTTAGTATGATTACTAAATGCATTCTACTGATAAGCAACTAGAGCACAAGAGGATAAATTCTTAAGCATGAAGCCAAGAGCCAGAACCTGAAGCCAAGTTCCAGCACTAACTGGTATGATCTTTCTACCAAATTACTTCTTCTATTCACCATTCTTTCTCACTCACTTATCAACCTAGTAGACTCCTGCTCAACACATAGGTGGGTCTTCTGGTCCTTGTTCTATTTCCTAACAAGAAAAATGAAGGAGCAGGCATAATGGGGCTTAAAGGAATCCTAAAAGGTCAGAGACTCTTCTGATGTTTGTGCATCCATTTAATAAGTATTTGTTCAGTCTCTGCTTGGACACCTCCAGGGTTAAAGGATTTCAGTATCTGCTGAAGTAGCTCTGGCTCCTAACAATTACTATGAAATTCTACCATCCCATAATTTCTACCTGTTAGTTCTGGTTCTCAGGCACACATAAAATAAGTCCAATTCCCCAGGGTCTGAAGATAGCTGTCATGTCCACCACCCCCACTCAAATCTTCCCTTCTCAAGCACTGCAGATGTGGCGGGGAGATAAATGAGGCTCCAGCGGCAGGGGTACTTACACAGACACAGGTATTATACAAGATGCTCAAACAGTCCTTGGACATTTCATCACTTACTGAAAGTGAAAAGGGAATCATTGGTTATTTTTCTCATTGGAAAGACAGTGTAACGGAATTAAATTTTTGAACACAAGAACTGCTTCTCATTATCTCCTTTAAGATGATTATTTTCCTTTTAGCATACCTCCTTCTAGTCCTTATTAACCAAAGAGTTTCATGGTATCCATCAGAACTTACAAACTAATTTGTCTATCACTTTTTGCTTTGATATAGTATTAGATTTATTCTGCTCCACAGTCTTCATAATATTGACCTGCTGTGGTATTATTACTTAATAAACCATGTTCCCTTTGTAGCTTGCTTAGAATTATACCCACGTTTTTATTCTATTTTGCTATTTAAATAGGCTAAAAATAAATAACATAATGTAAAGCCTTTTTATGCTTGTGCTGAATTGGTTCTTTAAGATATATTTCTAAAAGCAGAATTACTAGAATCCAAAGTATAAGCACTTTGACTGTTCTTGATATAAATTTCCATTAAAAATTCAACTAGTGGCAAACAAAGATATTAGACCCAGACTGTTTTGGTTTTTTTTGTTATCTGTGTTGGGTAAACAGCTTTTAATCTCTGATCTACTAACTGCAATAAAGACCTGTTACTTCTCTGTGAGCAGGAACAAGAGAGCACAACAAAAAGGACACTACTTTTTTTTTTGCTTTTTAGGGCCCTGAGTGCACCATATAGAAGCTCACAGGCTAGGGGTCGAATTGAAATTACAGCTGCCAGCCTACACCACAGCTACACCAAGGCAGTAACCAAGCCTTGCCTGCAGCCTTCACCACAGCTCATGGCAATGCCAGATTCTTAACCCACCGAATAAGGCCAGGTTTTGAACCCATATCCTCATGGATCCTAGTTGGGTTTGTTACTGCTGAGCCACAATGGGAACTCCAGGAAACTAAGTTTTTATTGTCCTGAAATTAGGAGATGATAAAAGTGAGTATGAATGATGGATAAAGTGTTTTGTCTGGCGTTATTTCTATTTTAAAAAACTGTCTCTGCCCTATGCTATCACAAAATGTTAGACCTCCTTCCAAGATTGCAGTGGGCCGCCCTACCAGGCTAGCTTGACCAGAAGGGTTATCTAACATCATCTTGAGACAACACAGATGTCCTGTATCCCTCACCACCACCTTTCAACCTACGGGGGCTCTTTGGTTTATTTCAAGACTTCAGCGACAGCTGGAACACCAAATCAGTGTATCTCAGTCCTTCTAGACCTTTCATTTTCAAAGGAAAATTGGAATTCACTCACTCACCAAATATTTATTCAGCATCTACTCTAGAGCAGATATAAGCAGTAGTTAGCCAAAAAAAAAAAAAAAAGCCTCATGGAACTTATAAATCTAGTGGGGAGGGAAGAAAATAAGTAATTACACTAACAAGTAATTATGAGATGTTACTTGCTATGAGTGAGAGAACATGAGTAACCAATTTAGACAGGATACAAAGTTGAGACATCAAAGATGAACATAAATTCTCCTAAACTAACCACTACTGACATACAAACGAGGTCTTACAGAATATGTCATGTTGATGTTGCAGGGAAAAACAATTTTTAATCACAAAAAAAGTGATGTTTGTAGGAGAGCATTCATCAAATGTTAACTGAAGTGTCTCTGGCTTTTAATGCCAAAGTAAGTACACTTACTCTTTTTTTTTTTTAATTAAATACTGACTACTTAAAAATAGTATTTGCAACATGTGTAATTTATAAAGAATAATGACAAAATAATACCCATACACCCACCACCCAGTTTAAGAAATACTGTGCTACCAAAACACTCCTGACTTTTTACCATACACATTCTGATAATGACTAAACTTTGTACAAAGGGCATTTCTCACCTTTATAACAACAATAAAAACAAGATGGATGGACTGGGAGGGTTACATTTAGAAAAGATAAGCAACAAGGTCCTACTGTATAGCACAGGGAAACTGTCCAATCTCCTGGCACAGAATACGGTGGAAAATAATACTAAAAAGCATGTGTGTGTGTGTATGACTGAGTCATTGTGCTGTACAGCAGAAATTGGCACAACACTGCAAATCAACTAAATAATTTAAAAAAGACTTTAATAAAAAAAACAATCTTACCAGGTTTTTCCTTACTCTCTCAGTTAACTATATTTCTCAGAAATAAGAATTTGCAAAGAAAACATAAAAACCAAACTCAAGGACTAATTAGAAACTAAAAAGATGCAATTCTTTTAGCCCAGTAGTTGTTTTTTTGTTTTTATTTTTATTTTTTGCCATACCCATGGCATGTAGAAGTTCCTGGGGCCAGGGATCAAACCTATGCCACAGTGGCAATCCAAGCCACTGCAGTGACAACTCTGGATCCTTAACTCACTGCATCACAAGAAAACTCCTAGCCCAGTAGTTTTCACACTTTTTCTTTTAAAGCACTAGACCTGTATTTCTACTAAGTATAAAACAAATAAAGAGAGCTACTTAGGGGTGGAGAGAGCCTCCTACAGTTGAATGGAAGGTATGTCTTCATTATTAATAGTTAGGAAGGGAAAGAAGAGAAACTCCTAAGAGTTAACATCATATCGGCAGGTTGGGAAATGAGGACCAGTGGCTGACAAGTATACTTACTTTTCAGTTTCTGTCCTCGAATAGAGATTGTGGGCCTCATAAGAATTTCTACAAGGAGCTATAAAAAAATAAAATAAAATAAAATAAAACCTTCACAATTCAAAGCATAACTTAACAAAACAATCTTTGCACAGCCTAAATATCTGTCATGGTACATAAGACCCTCTTGTTCCCAGCACAGGCAGAAGGCAATGAAGTTCAAGGAAATAAGCACTGTACCAAGACTTGAGAAACCTGGGTTCTAGTTGCAGCACAATTACCTATTTCCCATGTAAACCTGAGCAAGTCAATGTCCCTTCATGGCCTCAACTCTGCTGTTTTTTGTTTTTTGTTTTTTTAGGGCCAAACCTGCAGCATATGGAAATTACCAGACTAGGGGTCGAATCAGAGCTGCAGCTGTCAGCCAATGCCACAGCCATAGCAATGCCAGATCCAGGCTGTGTCTGCAGCCTACACCACAGCTCACAGCAATGCCGGATCCTTAACCCACTGAGAGAGGCAAGAATCAAACCCGCATCCTCATGGGGGTCAGGGTTTGTTACCAATGAGCCACAACGGGAACTCTCGACTCTCTCATTCTTAAAAATAAGCATGTTAGATTAGTTAATCTCTGTGATCCAAGGTGGCTTTAATTTTTTTAAAGCTGAAAAACATTTATCACTATGATTCTTCCTTTGCTTAAGGAACATTTGTGTTCTTTTATAAACACAAGTTTATAAAGAGTCACAAAAGATACACCATAAACTGTTAATACTGACTTCTACAAGGGGCTAGGGAGAATACACATTGATTTTTCAATTTACATAACACATACTTTTCTTTAAACTGTTTACAACAGATATGTATTTAGAAATCCATTCTGTTGAATAAAAGGACAGTTTATAATTTTAAAAGGGTCAATCCATCAAGAAGATATAACAATTATAAACATATATGCATCTAACAAAAGAGCCTCAAAATATATGAAGCAAAAGTTGACACAACTGAAGAAAACAAGCAATTCAAAAATAATAGTTGTATACTTCAATACCCCACTTTCAATAATGGACAATGAAGAATCACCAAGAAATAGAAGACCTGGGAGTTCCCACTGTGGCTCAGCGGTAACAAACCCAGCACAGTGTCTATGAGGATGAGGGTTTGATCCCTGGTCTTGCTCAGTGGGTTCAGAATTCAGCGTTGCCATGAGCTGTGGTACATCTGATGCAGCTCATATCTGGTGTTGCTATGGCTGTGGTGTAAGCCAGCAGATACAGCTTCAATTTGACTTCTAGCCTGGGAATTTCCATATGCCATGGTGTGGCCCTAAAAAGAAAAGAAAAGAAAAGGAAAGAGAAAAGAAAGGCGTTCCCATCGTGGCTCAGTGATTAACGAATCTGACTAGGAACCATGAGGTTGCAGGTTCGATCCATGACCTTGTTCAGTGGGTTAAGGATCCAGCATTGACGTGAGCTGTGGTGTAGGCTGCAGACATAGCTTGGAGCCTGCGTTGCTGTGGCGTAGGCTGGCGGCTACAGCTATGATTTGATCCCTAGCCTGGGAACCTCCATATGCTGCGGGTGCAGCCCTAGAAAAGGCAAAAAGACAAGAAAAAAAGAAAGAAAGAAAGAAAGGAAGGAATGAAGGAAGGAAATACTTCAACACTATAAACAAACAAGCTCTAATGGGCAACTATAAAACATTTTGCCTAGCAACAGTAGAATATGCATTCTGTTCAAACACACATGGAATATTCTCCAGGATAAATCTTATGTTGGACTACAAAACAAACCTTATTAAATGTAAAAGGATTGAAATCATACAAAGCATGCTCTCTGACCAAAATGAAATAAAATTAAAAATCAGTCACAGAAAGAAATTTTGGAAATTCACAAATGAGGATATTTAAAAATAAGTTATAAATAAATAACCAGCGAATCAAAGAAGAATTCACAAGGGAAGTCAGAAATTCCTCTGAGATGGATCAATATACCAAAACTTATGATATAACTAAAGCAGTGATTAGAGGAAAATTTATAGCTGTAAAAACTTACAGTTTAAAAAAAAAAAAAAAAAGAAGTTCCCGTCATGGCTCAGTGGAAACAAATCTGACTAGCATCGATGGGGACACAGGTTTGATCCCTGGCATTACTAAGTGCATTAAGGATCCAGCATTGCCATAAGCTGTGGTATCTGCTGCAGATGTGGCTCAGATCCAGAGATGCTGTAGCCGTGGCACAGACCAGCAGCTATAGCTCTGATTCAGCCCCTAGCCTGGGAATCTCCATATGCTGCAGGTGCAGTCCTACAAAGACAAAAAGACAAAAACAAAAAAAACAACACACCACACTCCCAGACTTCAGACTAAACTACAAAGCTACAGTAATCAAAACAGTTTGGCAATAACACAAAAACAGATACATAGATCAGTGGAAAAGAATAGAAAGCCCAGGAGTTCCCGTTGTGGCACAGTGGAAATGAATCTGACTAAGAACCGTGAGGTTGTGGGTCAATCCCTGGCCTCGCTCAGTGGGTTAAGGATCCGGCATTGCCATGAGCTGTGGTATAGGTCGCAAACGTGGCTCGGATCTGGTGTTGTTATGGCTGCTGCATAGGCTGGCAGTTGTAGCTCCAATTAGACCTCTAGTCTGGGAACCTCCATATGCCGCCAGTGTGGACCTCAAAAGCAAAAAAAAAAAAAAAAAAGGAATAGAAGGCCCAGAAATAAATCCACCCATTTCTGGTTAATTAATCTATGACAAAGGAGACAAGAATACACAGTGGAGAAAAGACAGCCTCTATAATAAGTAGTGCTGGGAAAACTGGACAGCTACATGTAAAAGAATGAAATTAGAACATTCTCTAACACCATACACAAAAATAAATTCAAAATGGATTATAGACCTAAGTGTAAGATCAGACTCCTTGATATAAACTGCAGCAACATTTTTTTGGATTCATCTCCTAAAGGAAATTAAAAAACAAAAATAAACAAATGGCACCTAACTAAACTTAAAAACTTTTGCACAAGAAAGGAAACCATCAACAAAACAAAAAGACAACCTACTGAATGGGCGAAGATATTTGCAAATGATATGACTGATAAGGGATTAATATCCAACATACATAAACAGCTCATACAGCTCAACATCTAAAAAAGCCAAACAACCTGATTAAAAAATGGGCAGAAGACTTGAACAAATATTTTTCCAAAGAGGATATGCAGATGGCCAAGAGGCACACAAAAAGATGCTCAATACTGCTAATCATCAGAGAAATGCATATCAAAACCACAATGAGACATCACCTCATACCTGACAGAATAGCTATCATCAAAAAGAACATGAGTAACTAATATTGTTGAGGATGTAGAAAAAAGGGAACCTTCATACACAGTTGGTAGGAATGTAAACTGATGGAACCACTGTGGAAAACAGTATGGAGGTTCCACAAAAAAACTAAAAATAGAACTACGGTATGATCCAGGAATTCCACTCCTGGGCATATATCCAAAAAAAACCAAAAACACTCATTCAAAAAGATACGTGCACCCCTATGTTCATAACAGCATTATTTACAACTGCCAAGAAGACATAACCTATGTGTTCATCAACAGAAGAATGCATAGGAGTTCCCATCGTGGCGCAGTGGAAACGAACCCGACTAGGAACCATGAGGTTGCGGGTTCGATCCCTGCCCTTGCTCAGTGGGTTAACGATCCGGCGTTGCCGTGAGCTGTGGTGTAGGTTGCAGACGCGGCTCGGATCCAGCGTTGCTGTGGCTGCGGCGCAGGCCAGTGGCCACAAGCTTCGATTAGACCCCTAGCCTGGGAACCTCCACATGCCGCGGGTGCGGCCATAAACCCGCGGCCATAAAATGACAAAAGGCAAAAAAAAAAAAAGAAGAATGCATAAAGATGTGGTACACAGAGACACACAGACACACACAAATACTACTCAGCCATAAAAAAGAACAAAACTTTGCCATTTGCAGCAACATAGATGGCACTGGAGGACATTATGCTAAATGAAATTAGACAAAGAAAGGCAAATACTGTATGATATCACTTGCATGTGCAATCTAAAAAATACAACTAGTGAATGTAACAAAAAAGCAGCAGACTCACAGATACAGAGAACAAACTAGTGGTTAACAAAGTGAGGGTAGGGGGTTACAATACAGAGGTGAGAGAAGTGGGAAATACAGACTACTGGGTGTAAGATAAGCTACATGGATATGTACAACATGGGAAATACAGTCAAAATTTTATAATAACTATAAATGGGGCATAACGTTTAACAATTATGTTATAAATGTACAACATGGATGAACCCTGGAAACATTAAGCTAAATGAAAGAAGCCAGTAATGAAAGATTACATACTACATGACTTCATTCATATGAAATGTCCAGAACAGGGATATCTAGAGAGACAAAGTAGAGTAACAGTTGCCTATGATGGGGGTGGGGGTGGGGGGTTGGAAGAGGAGGAGAGTGATAACTAAAACTTACAGAGTTTCTTCTGGTGCAATAAAAATGTTCTAAAATTGACTGTGGTGGTGGTTCCACCTATCTATGAATATGCTAAAAAGTACTGGATTACAGAATTTAAATGGGTGAATTATATGGTAACTGAACTGTATCTCAATAGAACTTTTTTTAAAACTACAAAGAAATATGATTTCAGAGCCTTGTACCTGTATATAGTGATACGTCATCTCTACATGGGGAGAAAATAAACCTAAGGTGGGGACAGTGGGGGTAACTATTTACACACACACACACATATTACCAGAACATCTCTGGAAGGACATAGAAGAAACTAGTATTCACAGCTGCCTCCGGGGAAGGGACACAGGAAAGCAGGAGATATACCTTTTACTTTGTGCCTTAAAAAAAGGTGGCTATATTATCAATTAAATAAATCAGTCCTTCTAATGTAAAAGCTATGGTGCTTGAACACAGGCTGAGTATCACTGAGTTTCTAAAGATTAAAATTCTGAGATGTTTGCTATACTTTCTAAAATGTTTCCTATTTCCCACTTCAAGACTTAAATTCTCAAGCCATTAAGTAGCAGTAGCAATAATAAACAACTACTTACATCAACACCTCCAAACAAGTCAAAAATATAAGTATTTGGATAAGTGGTTTCTTGAGTAAGTTTCCTCTCTTCAGTAACAAATGCCATAGCCTCCATGGAGAGGAGAGGAGAAATTTCCTAGTTAAGAAAATACAGAGACATTCAGTTTCAGTATGCAACACAAACCCGACACCAAAACATCAGTTTGCATTTTAGTCACAACTTGAATTACCATGAGCCCAAAGATGGCCCCCACTGAACCATAAAAAAAATTAATCTGGGCATAATAAAAGTTGCAGTAATATCTAACTTAGTAAATGCTTATTATATACCAGGCATGGTTCTAAGTACGTCATGTATTACCTCTTCCCTCTAAGCCAAGAGCTCCACCCCCCATGTTGCACAATGGCTTCCCATGGGAATCTCAGTTCGTAGACCAGGGACTGAACTTGGGCTGCAGGGATGAAAGCACCAAGTCCTAACCACTAGACCACCAAGGAATTCCCATGTATTACCTATTTTAATCCACACAATCTTATGATATAATAGTAACTTATCAGCCCAATTTTAAAGATAAGGAAACTGAGACACACAGAAGTTCTCAGTGTCACATGGGGTATATGACAGAGCAAGGTCTTAAACCTAGGAAGTCTGGCTCCTGAGTCTGTGCTCAGAAAAGAAAGCAGAACTATTTTGGGTGAAACAGGAAGAATATAGGACCCTACTCATTAAGCTCCCTTCTCAGGAACCTCAAGGAAGAAGGAACACAATGGGTTAGAGCAATAGTTCTTACACAGTGGTGAGCATCAGAATCATCTGAGGGGCTTGTTAAAACCCAAACTGTTGGGTCCCACCTGCAGTTTGTAATTTAATAGGTCTGGAGTGGGACCTGAGAATGTACATTTATACAGGTCCCAAGTGATGCTGATGTTGGTCCAGGTACCACACATCAAGAAAAGGCAGAAAGGAGTTCCCGTCCTGGCTTAGTGGTTAACGAATCCGACTAAGAACCATGAGGGTGCAGGTTCAATCCCTGGCCTCGCTCAGTGGGTTAAGGATCCGGCGTTGCCGTGAGCTGTGGTGTAGGTTGCAGACATGGCTTGGATCCCGCGTTGCTGTGGCTGTGGCGTCAGCCAGCAGCTACAGCTCCGATTAGACCCCTAGCCTGGGAACCTCCATATGCCGCGAGTGCGGCCCTAGAAAAGGCAAAAAAAATAAAATAAAAATAAGAAGAAAAAGCAGAAGGAGTTAGCTCCCTGGTGGCTCAGGGGGTTAAGGATCTGGTGTTGTCGCCCCTGCGGCTCTGGTTACTGCTGTGGTGTGGGTTCGATCCCTGCCCAGGAATTTCTACATGCTTCAGGTGTGGCCAAAAAAAGAAGGAAAGAAAAGGAAAAGCAGATCTCTCTCTTATAGATAACATAATATATGACAGGTACCAGGTTTTATACTTTAGCCCATTTAATCCTTAAAATAATTCAATGAAGTGAGTATAGTTTTATTCATTTTACAGATGAAAAAACAAAATTACAAAGCTGTGCAGGGTCACATAATTAGTAATTGACTGAACTACTTCCTCTGGGTTTCATTTCTCTCATTTATAAAATGAGGATGTAATTCCTGCTGGCAACATAGCACAATGGAAGCTGGTTTCAGGAGTAAGACAAATCTGGGCTTATTGTGTGATAGCCACATGGCTTTGGGTGGGTTATGCCAAGTCTCAGTTTTCACAGCTGAGAGAGGGAAAGGAGAAGACGTCTGGATTTGGCTACTCAGTATCTCCTTTTCTCTTCTTCAGGTAACAGCCCATTTCTGCGGAAAAACATGAGGCCACACACAGACGTCTAGAAATGAACAGCTTAACTCTGTTTGACCCCTGAATTCACGTGCTTTCCAGTTATGTGAGACAATAAAGGATCTTTTTTGCTACTCTGAGTGGGTTACTGTTAACTGCAATCAAAGCATCTGGACTAATACAAATAAATATATCACCCATCTCACAGAATTATAAAAGTTAAATATGCCTAGTACACAGTAAATTTCAAACAAGTATCTGCTGAATGCATAAACAAATGATGGCCCACAGAGAGCACTCACAAATATTGATTTCCCAGTTTTGTCTACCTGTATCTGAGATTCTGCAGGAATCAAATCAGATAATTGTCTGCTAAATGTTTTCAAACAAGAGTAAGACACTATGTTTCTGTCTTAATCAGACTGTGAGAAGATCAAGAAGACAAAATGTCTTTGTTATATTAAACTTTAAACATCTCTTCTTAAAAGTAGAGATTAAAGTTATTTGGCCCTACTATATTTTAGAATGACTATGTGATAAATAGAATTTCATCTCTGAAAAACATTATATCATTTTATCATGATCAAATATAACTTGCATAGGGAGCCTCTGCCGTCGCCATGACCCACGGTAACCAGCGCGAGCTCGCCTGCCAGAAGAATATGAAAAAGCAGAGCAACTTGGTTAAGGGAAAGCGAGGAGATGACAAGCTTTCTGCTGCCGCCCGCAAGCAGAGGGACTCGGAGATCACGCAGCAGAAGCAGAAAAAGGCAAACGGGAAGAAGGAGGAACCCAAGTAGCTTTGTGGCTTTGTGTCCAACCCTCTTGCCCTTCGCCTGTGTGCCTGGAGCCAGTCCCACCACGCTCGCCTTTTCTCCTGTAGTGCTCACAGGTCCCAGCACCGATGGCATTCCCTTTGCCCTGAGTCTGCAGCGGGTCCCTTTTGTGCTTCCTTCCCCTCAGGTAGCCTCTCTCCCCCTGGGCCACCCCTGGGGGTGAGGAAGTTACCCCTTCCCAGTGTTTTTTATTCCTGTGGGGCTCAACCCAAAGTATTAAAAGTAGCTTTGTAATTAAAAAAAAATATATATATATATATATATATCTAACTTGCATAGGTTTTAGTTAGAGCTAGTGATCTAAATTATCAAGACTGAGAACAATTGCCCCAGAAGTCTTTGCACTCTTTCCACCCCTTCCTCAACCATTAAGCCCAGTCCGTTCATTTTACTATGTTAGTCATAATCATTAACAACCATAAGGGCACTTCCTTGAAGCTCCAGCAAATGAGTTCCTTTAAATCCTGCTCAAAAAGAATGTATCACAATTTCAGGGCACAGGCCTCCTAAATCAAGTAAGCCCTGACATAAAACAAGCATGAATAAGACCCAGAAGTATAAACACAGGGAATTTAATGGCCATTATCCCTGGGTGGTGGGATTACAGGTGATTTTTATTTTTTTTCTTTGCACTTTTTCTGAACTTCCCAAATTATCTACAGCTTACGCAATTAAAACAGGCTATTTTAAAAAGCAGACTGAAGGAAAGAAAATATCATCATCTGGAGGCCTTGAATGCAGCCCCTCCAAGGCCCCTAACAGTTACCTTGAGGATGTTTTGGCACTCAACGAAGTCACTGTGGAGGTGGCTGGTTGCATACAGCTTAAGGAGCAGCTGAGGAATTCCACTCCATTTGGACTGTTTGTCTCTCTCCATCAAAAAAGTCTCAGTGAACTGTGAGTCAAAGAGGGAAAAAAAAAGGACCATTTACTGGTGAGGAAAGAACTACTAGCATCTATGGCAAAGGAGAGCAGCTGGTTTCTAAACCCACCCAGGACAAATAATTCAAAGACCTCAATCTAATTCCTTAAAAAAAAAAAAAAAGCACACTATTGTAAATCAACTATACCTTAATAATAATAGGAAAAAAAGATGAAAAAAAAAATGAGAGAGAAATCTCCCTCCCATTCCAGAGGTCTCTAGAAACCTTCAAAAGTTCCCCACAGCTTGTAAGGTAAAAGTCCAGCTCCCTGTCTGTGACACACACTATTCCTAGTCCATTACTTACTTTCCTCTCTAGCTTCATCTCTTTTCCAAAGCACACTCTAGGCTCCAGATGGTCATGTTCTCTCTCTATGGCTCTTTGCATGTGCTCTTTCTCTGCCTACAGAGCCCTATACCTATATGTATGGTACGCCAACTGTGTGGAGAGAAAATAACCTAAGGTGGGAGGAAGGGGGGTAATTACTTACACACATACACACAGTTGGCCCTTAAACAACACAGGTTTGAACTGCACGGGTCCACTTACATGATGGTTTTTTTCCCAACAGTAAATATTACAGTACTACACAATCCAAGGTTGGGTGAAACTGTAGGTGCAGAACTGGAGGTATGAAGGGCCGACTCCAAGCTCTACACAAATTTTTGCTTGTGGAGGGCTGGCGCCCCTAACCCCTGTGTTCAAAGGGCAACTGTATTACTACAGAACATCCTCTGGATGTCATTTCTACCAGAAAGCTCCTTCTATCTTTCTACCCAGAAAGCTCTTTCCTCTTTCAAAATGTAAGCCAAAACCCCAGAAATTTTTCTTGACAGTCTTTACCTCTCTCCTTTCTTAGAGGGCCTGGGGCCTTAACTGTCATTTACCATACATCATAATTAGTGGTTCATTTGTGCCCCCTCTTGGTGACCACAAGTTCCTTCAGAGTAGGTACCAGGCTGTGTTGACTGTACACACCTCAGTCTCTCAAAGAATGCAAGGCACACAGCAGACTCCATAAAAATGTCTGAAGGCATGAGCAATAGCCTAATGTCCATTAGACTAGAAAGTCTAATGACAGGTTCATTAATCAACAGGCAGTTTCCACTAACACTGCTGGGACACAGCATTATCAAGTGCCAGAAGTGAATCATTTTCATGTACACTTCTCCCTCAATTAGATCAAAAGATCCTTATAACTTATTACAGGACATGGCAGGTCTTCAAAAACATCTTAGCCTATCCTGATGCGTATCAGTCCTATGATCTTGGACAAGTCCCATTATCCTTTTTGAGCTTGTTTTCATAGATTGTAAAAATAAGATAATACAGAGGTAATGGGAGGTAATGAGATGTTTGTGACAGTAATTCGTACTAAGGTGAACCATAGGAAATTACCATTTCTGTAGGTTAAAATGAGTATCAGAAATTTTATATACCTCAAGCAAGCCCAAATCCAGGCAAACCCCAAAACAATGAAAAAACATCTTTCCTTTCCTTGAAAGGAAAAGAAAACAATACTGGCTGGTTTCATGGGACTCAGCAAAAGCAGTGATTACAGACAAATTTACAGTTATAAACATTTATATTAAAAAAGGAGGAAGTTCCTGTCGTGGCTCAGTGGTTAACGAATCCGACTAGGAACCATGAGGTTGCAGGTTTGATCCCTGGCCTTGCTCAGGGGGTTAAGGATCCAGCGTTGCCATGAGCTGTGGTGTAGGTTGCAGATGCGGCTCGGATCCCGCGTTGCTCTGGCTGTGGTGAAGGCTGGCAGCTACAGCTCCTGTTAGACCCCTAGTCTGGGAACCTCCATATGCCACGGGTGTGGCCCTAGATAAGGCAAAAAGACAAAAAAAAAAGAGAGAGAGATATCAGATTATCTAATCTTTCACCATGAGAAGCCGGGAAGGGGCGAGGAATAAACTAAACCCAAAGCAAGCATGATGAAATTAAAAAGATTATTGCAGAAACAGATATGAAAAAAATGGATAAAAACCAGCAAAATCACAAGTTCTCTTCTCAACAGATGTAGAAAAAGCTTTTAACAAAATTCGACATCCACTTATGATAAAAACTCTTCAGAAAGTGGGCAAGAAAGGGACACAACTCAACATAATAAAGGCCATATATGACAAACCCACAGCTAACATTATATTCAATGCTGAAAAGCTGAGAGCATTTCCTCTAAGATCAGGCAGAAGACAAGAATGCCTACTTTTGCCACTTGTATTCTACATAGTTTTGGAAGTCCTAGCCACAACAATCAGAGAAGAAAAAGAAAGAAAAGGAATCCAAACTGGGAAAGAAAAAACTGTCACTATTTTCAGATGATGTGATTCTACACACAAAAAATACTAAACATACTACCAAAAAACTACTAGAGCTCATCAATGAGTTCAGTAAAGTTGCTGGATACAAAATTAATACATAGAAACGTGCTGCATTTCTATACAATAATAACAAAATACCACAAAGAGAAATCAAGGAAACAACCTGTTTACCACTGCATCAAAAAGAAAATATTTAGGAATAAGCCTACCTAAGGGGACAAAAGACCCATACTCTGAAAACTGTAAGATGCTGATGAAAGAAATTGAAGATGACACAAATGAATGGAAAGATTATCATCTTCTTGGATTGGATGAATCGATGTTATTAAAATGACCATACTCCCCAAAGCAATCAACAGAGTCAATGCAATCTCTATTAAATTACCAATGGCATTTTTCATAGAACTAGAACAAATTATTTTAAAATTTGTATGTAAACACAGAAGACCCTGAATAACCAATCTTTTTTTTTTTTTTGTCTTTTTGCCTTTTTATGTAGAGCCGCACCCGCGGCATATGGAGGTTCCCATTCATTAACCATTGAGCCACAAAGGGAACTCCCAAACAATCTTGAGAAAGAAGAATGAAGCTGGAGAATTTCACTACAAAGCTACTATAATCAAAACAGTATGGTACTGGAGTTGCCATTGTGGCTCGCGGAAACGAATCTGACTAGGAACCATGAGGTTGCAGGTTCAATCCCTGGCCTTGCTCAGTGGGTTAAGGATCTGGCATTGCTGTGAGCTGTGGTGTAGGTTGCAGATGCGGCTCAGATCTCGCGTTGATGTGGCTGTGGTGTAGGCCGGCAGCTGTAGCTCCAATTAGACCCCTAGCCTGGGAAACTCCACTAGCCGGGGGTGCAGTCCTAGAATGACAAAAGACAAAAAACAAAACAAACAAACAAAAAACAGTACAGTACTGCCACAAAAACAGACACATAGATTGATGCAACGAAACAGAGTTCCAAAATAAACCCAGGCATTTTGCTTATGGTCAATTAATCTCGATAAAGGAGGCAAGAATATACAATGGAGAAAAGACAGTCTCTTCAATAAGTGGTGCTATGAAAATTAGATAGCTACACGTGGCGCAGTGGAAGAAAACGTGAAAGGAGCCATTAGAAATAATGGCTGAGAATTTTCCTAAATTACAGGAACCAACCATAGATCTAGGAAGCTCAGAGAACACAAAGCAGGATAAATATTTTTTTAAAAAGTCTAGGAGTTCCCATTGTGGCTCAGTGGAAATGAACCCAACTAGTATACATGAGGATCTGGGTTCAATCTCTGACCCCACTCAGTGGGTTAAGGATCAGGCATTGCCTTGAGCTGTGGTATAGGTTAGGTTGCAAATGCAGCTAGGATTTGGCATTGCTGAGGCTGTGGCGCGGGCTGGCAACTGTAGCTCCAATTTGACCCCTAGTTTGGGAACTTTCATGTGCTGCAGGAGCAGCCCTTAAAAAAAAAAAAAGTACAGCTACACGTATCATTCCCAAAATACATAAAATCAAAGATAAAGATAAAAACCTTGAAAGAAGCCAGAGGCAGAGGAAAAATCTTACCTATAAAGGAACTACAATAATAATTCTTCTCAAATGTCATGTACACAAGAGTAGAGTGAAATATTTTATTATTTATTTTATTTTTTATTTTTTTTTTTGCTTTTTAGGGCCGCACCCATGGCATATGGAGGTTCCCAGGCTAGGGGTGGAATCAGAGCTACAGCTGCCGGCCTACACCACAACCTAAAGCACAACGAATTGGAGCTGTAGCTGCCGGCCTGTACCACAGCCATGGCAATGCCAGATCTGAGCCACATCTGTGACCTACACCACAGCTCACAGCAATGCCTGAAAGTTAACCCACTGAGCAAGGCCAGGGATTGAACCCGCAACCTCATGGTTCCTAGTTGGGTTCATTAACCGCTGCGCCACAATGGAAACTCCAGAACAAAATATTTTAAATGTTGACGGACAAGATTACCAACCTAGAGTTCCGTATTCAATGAAATTATGCCTCAAAAGTGGAGAAAAAGACTTTCTCGAATGAACAAAAATGGAAGGAATTTTAGCCTGTATATCTGCCCTATAAAAATTCTACAGAGAAAAGGAAAACAATGTGGGTCAGAAAACCAAATAGATATATATATATATATATATGAAAAACATCAAAGAAGGAAAAAAATGAACATAAGATATTTAACTTTTCTTATTCTCAATGAATCTAATCGATAACCATTCAAACAGTATCAATAACAATGTATATCACATGGTTAAGTGAAATGAATGTCAGTGATATTATAAGGAATACGAAGGAGGAATTGGGAATATTCTGTTATGAGAACTTATAGCACCCATGAGGTGTTATAATGTTAATGAAAGTGGATTTATATTCATTGTAAATGTATACTACAAACTCTGGGACCAGTATTAAAAATGTTTTTAAGAGAAGGAAGGAAGGTAGGGAAGGAAGGAGGGAAGTTATACAAAGTACATTCTCAGACCACAATGGAATTAAAACTTGAAATCAGTAACAGAAAGATAGAAATTCCAAAACATTTGGAGATTAAACAGCATGCTTCCAAATTACGTATGAACCAAAGAAGTCTCAAAGAGAAATTTTTAAGTATTTTGAACTAAATAAAAATGAAAATAAAACTTTTCAAAATTCTGTGCAATGCAGTAAAAGCAGTGTTTAGAGGGAAATTTATAGCACTAAATGCATACATTAGAAAGCCTAAAATCAATCATCTAAGCTGCCACCTTAGTAAACTAGACTCAGTAATTTAAGCCTAATGTAGGTGGAAAAAATAATAAAAATGAGAATAGATATCACTGATATTGAAAGCAGGAAATCACTAGAGAAAACTAAGGAAACCAAAAGCTAGTTCTTTCAAAAGAGCAATGAAACTGATAAACTCTAATTAGGCTAACCAAGAAAAAAGAGAAAAGACACAAATTACTAATATCAGAGATATGAGAGGTATATCTACATTCAGAGCAGCATTATTCACAACTAGCCAAAAGGTGCAAACCAAAGTGTCTATTGACAGGTGAATGAATAAACAAAATGTGTTACATACGTAAAAGGGAATACTAAATGGAATACTATTCAGTCTTAAAAAAGAAGGAAATTCTGACAGATGCTACAATATACATGAACCTTGAGAACATTATACTAACTGAAATAAGCCAGTCACAAAAAGACAGTCCACTTACATGAGACATGCAGAATAGTCAAATTCATAAAGACAAAAAGTAGGATTGTGGTTGCTAAGGACTGGGAGAGGAGAGAGGAGATGGAGGGATATGTGGAATTAATGTTTAATGAGCACAGGGTTTCAGTCCAACATTCAGAGTTCTGGAGACTGGCTGTACAACAGTATGAACATACTTAACATTACTGACTTGTACACCTAAAAATGGTGAAAATTGTAAATTTAGGTTATATATTAACCACAATTTAAAATAAATATAAGAGGGGTCACATTACTGATCTCTTAAACATAGAAAGGATAATACATGAATATTATGGGAGTTCCCATTGTGGCTCAGTGGAAACGAATCTGACTAGTATCCATAAGGACACAGGTTCGATCCCTGACCTTGCTCAGTGGGTTAAGGATCCAGCACTGCCATGAGCTGTGGTGTAGGTCACAGACACGGCTTGGATCCCACAGTTTCTGTGGTCGTAACCTAGGCCAGAGGCTACAGCTCTGATTCGACCTCTAGCCTGGGAATCTCCATATGCCATGGATGTGGCCCTAAAAAGACAAATATATATATATATATATGTATGTATGTATGTATTATGAATGTCTCAATGTCCACAAATTTGATTAAACAGACCATTCCTTGAAAGACACAAACTATCAAAATTCACATGAGGAGGAAAAGGTATACTGATAAGCCTATATCTAATAAAGAATTGAGTTAATAATTTAAAGAATGGGCAAGTCTCTAAGTATACATTTTCCTGAAGAAGACATATGGATGGCCAATAAACACACGAATAAATGTTCAACATCATTAGTTATCAAAGAAGTGCAAATTAAATCTAAAGTGAGACACCACTTCACATCAATGAGGATGGCTATAATTAAAAAGACAAGTAATAACAAGAGCTGGCGAGGGCGTGGAGAAATTAGATTCCTCATACATTGCCGGTGGGAATGCAAAACGGTGTAGCCACTTTGGAAAAGAGTTTGGCAGCTTCTCAAAAAGTTAAACAGAGAGTTACCATATGACCCAGCAATCCCACTCCTAGGTAGGGAGCCAAAAGAAATGAAAACATACGTCCACACAAAAACTTGTATATAAACACTCATGGCAGCATTATTCAAAATAACCCAAAATTAGAAAACAAATCATGTCCACCAACCGATGAATGGATAAGATATGGTATATAAATAAATGGATAAATAAGATATAGTATGTAAATAAGTAAATAATACATAGTATACCGATACAATGAAATATTATTTGGTGATAAGAAGAAACAAAGTACTGACACATGCTACAATATAGACAAATCTTAAGAGCATTATGCTCAATGAAGAAGTCCTCCATAAAAAGCCACATACTGTTTGATTCGATTAACACAAAATGTCCAGAACAGGCAAATCCATAAAGACAGAAAGATTAGTGGCTGCCTAGGGCTGAGAAGGGGCAGAGGGCAGGAGTGGGGGCAGTGACTGCTAATGGCTACAGAGTTCCTTTTAGGGGTGATGAAATGTTCTAAAGCTGTCTCTGGAGAGAGCTACATTACTTCATCTATAATAAAAACCACTGGCTTGTATACTTTAAATGGGTGAATTACATAATGTGTGAATTATATCTCAATAAGGCTTTTATAAAAATAAATTATGGGCATAAGGGAATTTTACAGGGTGATGTAAATGTTCTAAAATGATTGTGGTGATGTCTGCCTAAAAAATTTCCTAAAAAAGAAAAAAAAATTCACTGAGTTGCATATTTCAATGGGTAAATTTATGGTACATAAATTGTACCTTAATAAAAACTGTTTTAAAAAGAAACGTTTTAAGAAAGAAAGAAAAGAAAATAAAGGAGTTCCCATCATGCAGCAGAAATGAATCTGACTAGGAACCATAAGGTTGTGGGGTCGACCCCTGGCCTCGCTCAATGGGTTAAAGATCTGGAGTTGCTGTGAGCTGTGGTGTAGATTGCAGACGCGGCTCAGATCTGGCGTTGCTGGGGCTGTGGTGTAGGCCAGCGGCTGCAGCTGATTGATTAGACCCCTAGCCTGGGAACCTCCATACACCTCGGGAGCAGCCTTAAAAAGCAAAAAACAAAGAAAAGAAAAAGGCACAGAGAAGAGGTGGGCTATCTAAAGTAAATACTGTATTAAGCAAGTATATTTAAATCCCCAAAGATTAGTTATTATATTAAATGTAAATGTACTAAATGCTTCAATCAAAAGTCAAAGTTTGTTACGCTGCTTACCAGAGAAATATTTTATAAAAAGGCTGAAAGTAAAAGAACAGGAGGAGTTCTCACTGTGCCTCAGCAGGTTAAGGACTCAACGTTTTCTCTGTGAGGATGCAGGTTTGATCCCTGGCCTCATTCAGTGGGTTAAGTATCCGGCATTGCCACAAGCTGCAGCCCAGGTTGCAGATGAGACTCAGATCCAATGTGGCTGTTGCATAGGCTGCAGGTGGAGCTCTGATTTGATCCCTGGCCCAAGAACTTCTGTATGCCACACATGTAGCCATAAAAATTTTAAGAAATAGAAAATTTAAATAAAAGAACAGGAAACAATAAACAATGCAAATACCCACCAAAAGAAAGGTGGTATAACTCTATTAAAATCAGCATATGAGATTCAAGGTAAAAAGTATTAACAGAGATAAAGATACTTCATGAAGATAAAAAGGTTGATACGCACAATGGAAACAGTTCTAAATTTGAATGTACCTAATAAACACCTTTAACAAATATAAAGCAAAAATGGACAAGGCTAAAAAGAGTAATAGATAGGTCCATAATCATAGTGGAAGATTTTTATAACTTCTCTCAGGAATTGATATATATATAGACAAAAAATTAGGAAAGATAAATAAGATTTTAACAATTAAAACTGATACATCTATAGCACCACATCTAACAACTACTTTCTATACATTCTTTGCAAGTACACACAACATTTACAAAATGACCAATTGCTAGGCCGTACAGCAAATTTCAACACATTTAAATGAAGTGAAATACAGCATTCTCTTCCTACAGTGAAATAAGCCTAAATTCTATAACAGATAACTATAAAACCACTATGTTTGGAAATTAAGAAATACACTTCTAAAAAATGCATATGTCAAAGAAGAAATCTAAGTAGAAATTTGAAAATGCTTTGAAATAAATGTTAAACACTACATATCAAAATCTGAGGGGTGTTGGAGTTCCCTGGTGGCCAAGCAGTTAAGGATCCAAGGTTGTCATTGCTGTGGCACAGGTTCAATCCCTGGCCCAGGAACTTCTGCATGCCACGGGAATGGCCAAAAAAACCCAAACAAACAAAAACAAATTTGAGAGGGGCAACTAAAGCTATGACTAGTGGCCAAGATACACTTGATGCCAAAATACGCTGAAAGGAAAATTGCAGGCCTTTCATTCTCACCCACGAACACAGAAGAAAAAAAAAATCCTAATTAAAAAAATTAGTGAAGTTCCCTGGAAGCTTAGCAGTTAAGGATCCAATGTTGTCACTACTGTGGCTTGGATCACTGCTATAGCACGGATTCAATCAGTGGCCCAGGAACTTCTGCATGCCACGGGCATGGCCAAAAAAAAAATAAAATAAAAAATTAGTGAATCAAATTTAGCAATCTATAAAACGGTTGAAATTTTTATCAAAAATTCAGATTTCATTTAATATTTGCAAATTTTACTCAGTGCACTTCATCACATTAATAACACAAAGGAAAACAACTACCAACAACTCGATGCAGAGAAAGCATTTTGATACAATTCAACATCATAAACTCAGAAAAGAAGTGAACCAGTTATATTATCTACAGAAAACCTTCAGCAAACATCAATCATACTAAACAGTTAAATGTTTAAGGCTCTCCCTCTTAGATCTGGCACATGCCACCTCAATTCACTGTATTCTAGGGTCCCAAGAAGCAAGGGGGAAAAAAAAAGATGTAAAATTGGAAAGGATAAAATAAAAGCTTCATTTGCAGATATGACATTGGCAGATTACTGTACACATACACAATCCAAAAAAAAAATCTAAAGGTAAAGTATTAAAATATAGGCGCAATATAAATGCAGGAACAATATAAAAATCAGTCTTGTTTTTATATCACAGCCACAGTTAGAAAATGCGATTTAAAAACACTATGATACGGGAGTTTCCCTCGTGGCTCTGTGGTTAACGAATCCGACTAGGAACCATGAGGTTGCGGGTTCGATCCCTGGCCTTGCTCAGTGGATTAAGGATCCGGCGTTGCCCTGAGCTGTGGTGTAGGTTGCAGACGCGGCTCGGATCCCGTGTTGCTGTGGCTGTGGCAAAGGCCGGCAGCTACAGCTCCTGTTAGACCCCTAGCCTGGGAACCTCCATATGCCGCGGGTGCGGCCCTAGATAAGACAAAAAAATAAAATAAAATAAAGTAAAATAAAATAATAAAAACACTATGATACTATCAAAACAGGTCTAACAAAAGCTATGCAAGACCACTACATGAAAAATTATCACGAGATATTATGGAAGACCAAACCAGAAAAAAGAGGGGGGAAAGGCAAGGGAGAGGGAATGAATGTATTGTATTGAATAGACAGAAGGCAATCCCAATCAAAATTCTGTTGTAAAAATGTATAAGTTCATTCCAAATGTATATGATAATGGCAAGGGGCCAAGAACAGCCAAGGCAATCTTGAAGATAATTAAGTAGGAGAAGCTACTCTTCCAATTCATATACTACTGCCCAAATCAACACATTTAAGTTACAGAAAATAAGACAATGTGATATCAGCATAAGGATAAATGGACAAGTAGAGCAGAGCAAACATGAAACAGATGTGGAAAAAAACGCTATAGAGCACAGGAGGGATCAAAAAGACTTTTCAATAAATAACAGGTCAACTTGATATCTCTATGGAAAAGCTCACACCGTATGCCAAAATAAATTTCAAGTGGAGTGTATATTTAAATGGAAAAGGCAAAACAATAAAGCTTCTGGAAGATAAACAGAATATCTTTATGACCTTAGGATAGGAAAGATTTATTAAACAGAATACAAAAAGCACTAATCATAAAGGAAAATAGCGATACAAGTAGTATTAAAGTTAAGCACTTCTGTTCATCAAAAGATCTTTTTTAGAGACTAAAAAGGCAAGCCACCGAGAGAAAACATCTGCAAAAATCACTACAAAGGGCTCATAACCAGGAAATAAAAAGAACTTCAAATCAATTAAAAAAGAAAAGAAAAACCCCACCAGAAAAAAAATGTGCCAAAGATTTAAACAAGCAATCCATGAGAGAGAATGTCCAAATGGCCAATAAACTTCTGAAAAGGTGCTTAACGTCATATCTCAGGGAAACACAAACTAAAACAATAACGAGCTACCAATGCTCACACACTAGAATGACTAAAATTACAAAGACTGGCAACACCATGGGTTGGCAAGAATATGGAACAATAGGAACTCACATACACTGCTGGTGGGATTGTAAATTAGTACAACCACTTGAAAAATTGTTCAATAACAGCTACTGATGCTGAACCCAGCAATTCTAAGTATATACTCAAAAGAAACTGTGCATATATACAAGAGCTATATAAAAGAATGTTCAACATAAGCTCTATTCATAATAGCCACAAACTGGGAAGATCCCAAATACCCATCAAAAGTACAATGAATTGATTGTGGTTTAAGGAGTTCCCGCCGTGGCGCAGAGGTTAACGAATCCGACTAGGAACCATGAGGTTGCGGGTTCGATCCCTGCCCTTGCTCAGTGGGTTAACGATCCGGTGTTGCCATGAGCTGTGGTGTAGGTTGCAGACGCGGCTCGGATCCTGTGTTGCTGTGGCTGCGGCGCAGGCCAGTGGCTACAGCTCCGATTAGACCCCTAGCCTGGGAACCTCCACATGCCGCGGGCGCGGCCATAAAATGACAAAAGGCAAAAAAAATAATAATAATAAAAAAAATTGTGGCTTAATACCATAGAATACTATATGGTAATGACAATGAATGAACTACAGCTTCATGGATAAATCTAATAAACAATGTTGACTGAAAGAAGGCAGACTCAGCATATACTGTTTGATTCTATTTATATAAAGCATAAAAACTAGTACAACTAAATGCAATGTTAGAAGTCAGACTTGTACAATTACATTTGGAGGGGAAGAACAGCAGAGAGGTTAGCAGGGGATATAGAGGTGATGTGATGGCTGCTACATAGTTGATAGATTTTATTTTTGTTCATTGAGCTATTCATTTATTTTTTGTGCATTTTTATTTGTTTGCTATACTTCAATACAAAAAGTTTTGTAAACACCTGAAATGAAATAATCTGTATGTACTGATTGTGGAAGGATCTCTGAAATACATATTAAGTGAAAAAAGCTAGATGCACAATAGTGTGCACAGTTTAATACCATCCGTGTAAGTAAAAAAGACAGAGAGAGACATATTTGCTTTTCTAAGTTTAACATGTGTCTAGAGAAAAGAAATCAATAACCTCAGTTGCCTCTGGGAGTAAAACTGAAGGATGCCAGTAGAGGTAGTAGTGGGCCCTCTGCAAGGGAGACATCCTTTTTTACATGTGCATATGTTATCTACTCAAAACAAGTATTACCTCTGGTGGGGAGGGACTGACATGAAAGGGGCATTAACTGTACTGGTAACCTCTCAAATTTGAACATGGGTACATGGTTACTGTGGTAATACACTGGTATTACTTAGTATAGCTTTTTGTAAGTCAGATATTTAACAATCAAGTTAGAAAAAAAAAAAACACACCCAAGTATCTTCACAATGACACACTGTGGATGCTCAATAAATATGAGTTACCTTCCCCACCCTACTCCAAAATATCTAAACTTATCTCCCACTTATCTCCCATAGGAGCACTTCACTTTCTCTCCCATCTTCCAATGGCTGATTATGAGGTGGATTCTTAGTGTTAGAAACATCTCTGAGGAGTTCCTGTTGTAGCTCAGCAGGTTAAGAACTCGATTAGAATCCATGAGGATGCGGGTTCAATCCCTGGCCTCACTCAGTGTGTTAAGGATCCAGAGTTGCTACAAGACGTGGTGTTAAGCCACAGATGTGGCTCGGATCTGGCATTGCTGCAGCTATGGCATAGGCTAGCAGCTACAGTTTCAATTCAACCCCTAGCCTGTGGGAATCACCATATGCCACAGCGCAGCCCTAAAAAGACAAAAAAAGAAAAGAAACATCTCTGCTACTGTTAAAATTCTCACTCTTCAAACCAATTCAAATCTCACCTATTTCATGAAGCTCTCCAAAGCAATCACAGCCCAAACTTCATAGAAGAGAAAATGTCTTTTTAAAAAAGGAAGACCCTAAATGATTTCATGCAATCATTTTGCAGAAGTTAGTTAATGTCAGGTGACAGACATGACGTTATTATAGTTATATATTTTAATTAATATCTACACAATGTACCCAAAATGAATAAAATGAAAGACTTTCATCTATGCATATCACAGTTAAATTTCAGAATACCAGAGAGATAATCCTAAAAGCTCTTAGGGAGTGAGGGGTGGGAAAATAGGTCATGTAAAATAGACTGGTAATCAGAACAGAACCTCTCAACAATTACACTGCAAGCTTAATGACAACGGAGTAATACAATGCATTAAAAATTTAAGTGAAAATAACTTCCAACTTACAATTCTATACCCAGCTAAACTAAATATACAAGTATAAGAATAAGACATTTTCAGACACACAAGCTTGAAAAAAAGTTACCTCCCATGTACTCTTTCCTAGCAGGCTACTAGAAAATGTACCTCCTCAAGAAAAAAGAACATAGGATTCAGAAAACAGAGGATCTAGAACATGAGAAAAAGAAATTAAATGCTCTACTTTTGGTGAAGGGAAATCCCAAGAATTCAGCTGTTTAGCTGTTCTAGAAATAACTAGTCCAAATTGTAGAAATCCTTGGGAAGGATTTCTAAAAAGAAAAAAATTTAGAATTTGGGAGTAAATTATAAGTACATGAAAAGAAAACATTAAAAGGATGATTATTCTAGTGAAAGAAGCCAGACTCAAAAGGTTACATATGGAATGATTTCATTTCTACAACAGCCTATAAAATGGCATAATAGGACAGAAAACACATGAGTACTTGCCAAAGGATGGGGGCAGGGAAGGTTATGACTACTCCAAGGAGATTTTCTATATCCTGACTGTGGTGGTGGTCACACAACTATATGTGTGTCAAAATTCACAGAACTATACACTAAAAGGGTGAATTCTACTATATGTCTCAATTTAAAAAGTGAGGGTGGTGAGGGGTGGCTTTTAACTCTAAGAAAAATAAAAAATTATACAGAATATCATTGTTGTATGTTATATGGCTCTGCTGTAAATAATCATCATCATCATAATGTAAATTTTAATACTAACAGCCAAAACCAATATAACATTAGGAGAATGATAGAGACCAAATGTGTGGCATAGGGTGCTGTGAATTAAATCTTCATCTTCTACATGGGGGAAAATAACAGATAACCTCTAAAACTGTAAAAGTCAGTAACAGCCGTATAAGCATGTTATTTAGAACACTGGCTGTCTCATTTCCTGCACCCTTGCCCTGTAAAAGAAACAGTTTCAGTGGGGACAGTGGTTACTTGGAGAGGGTAGAACCTGGGAGTGAAAACTGATGACTCTGCTGTTACTTGTTACGAGCCTCATGATACCCAGAGATCCTCCAAATTGTATTCCAAATATTCAACTTCACAAGGAATTTGTTACTACTACCAGTTTGTCTTACAAGGCATTTAATCTCATTTAAAAATAATCATCTGGATTTTGTTTCCTTGTGAACAGCTGAGTAGTATGATGAAAGAGCAGCCATCCAGGCATCTTCAAAGCTGAATTTTTGGCAAGTGTTGTATGGGCTTTTTCTCTCGAAGTACTTGCGGTTTGACAGTTTACAAGAGTGATAATCTCTTATATCATGCTGCTTAAACTGTCAATCTCTTTAGTGAATGTGACAATTCCAGACAGTTACAGTTTTCAGTGACTTATTTTGTCTTTACCACTTTTCTTTTTAAATAAAGGCTGAATTCAATGAACACAAAGTGTGTATCTTGTTTAGTCCTAAGTCTAAGATACCTAATGCCTAAAAATACATTAAGTGCAAGTAGCCATCTTAAATTAATGGAGATTAAATACCCTTAATTAATGAAGATTAAATATGTTGTAAGATTATTCTGATAGCAAAAACATTAACCCGTGAATACTGGTGTACACTTTAAAGAATCTATTTGGTTTCTCACTTACATGTGGAATCTAAAAAAAGGACACAATGTGGAGTTCCCATCGCAGTGCAGCAGAAATGAATCCAACTAGGAACCATGAGGTTGTGGCTTCAATCCCTAACCTCGCTCAGTGGGTTAAGATCTGGCGTTGCCGTGAGCTGTGGTGTAGGTCCCAGACTCGGCTCAGATCCTGCATTGCTGTGGCTGTGGTGTAGGCTGGCAGTTGTAGCTCCGATTTGACCCCTAGCCTGGGAACCTCCATATGCTGCGGGTACAGAGCTAAAAAGCATAAAAATAAAAAATAAAAAAAATTTAAAAAGGACACAACAAACTTCTTTGCAAAACATACCGACTCACAGACTTCAAAAAACTTACAGTTTCCAAAGGAGACACATTGGGGGATGAGAGGATGGGCTGAGGTCTGGGATGGAAATCCTATAAAACTGGGTTGTGATGATCATTGTACAACTATAAATGTAATAAAATTCACTGAGTAATAAAAAAAGAATCTGGTTTCAAGACAATTAGGAGTGAATTTTATGGTTTGTGAACACAAAAACTTCCTGTTACAATGTTATTCATATCTTTAACTAATGAGAATTTATCCCACCCAAAGGTTTTCAAAATTATCCTTGACAGGCAAAGGAAGACTGTTTTTGACCTGAACCCCTAGATTTCACAAATACTAATGCTTAAAAGGAGGTCAAAACAAATAGTGCCAACTAAAATTAAAAAAAAAAAAAAAAAAGAGGAGTCATTAAGAAAAAGTATGGAGGCAGAATTTAGATATGCCAATAATCATAAAGGAACCAAGGATTCACGTTTGGGAACCAGAACAGGATGCCATAACCTAGCCTGTCACCAGATTGCCAAACTGAAGTAATATCTCTAGGGGTAGTAGGTCATGACCTGTGCCAGTTACTTTGCCTTGTCTGTCCCTTTCCTTCAACTCCTACTGATTATGTAGGGTCTTGTGCCCCCCACCCCTGTAAGGAATCTGGATTTAATTTTAACTTCAATGGGATGCCACTGGAGGGTCTTAAGCAAGGGGCTGTAAAATCTTACTTTCGGGATCAAATATGCTGATAACTGCAAACAGGCACTGTAAATGCTAAAGGATCATACCAGCATATTTTATAACCTTGACAGATGACAAACTCAAAGGAAGAGATGAAAATAAGGGACACTAAAATCCAAGTGGGATAGGCCCATTCTAGCCTGGAGTCTTCTCCCAGGTTTCTCTCAAGTCCAGTTTAGGAAACTGGTACATGACAAAGATCAGATTCGGTGGAAGAGGAACCAGGAATTGTATCTGCCATGTTAAGTCTGAAATGCCCATTAGATATCCAAGTAGAAATGCTGAGAAAATATTTGGATATATCCAACTGGAGCTAAAGAGAGAGATGGAAATAGAGATTTAGGATCTATCAGAATATAGTTTTGTTAAAAACAACACTCGCTAATCTTTACAGCATGCTTACTATGCTGTAGACACCATTTTAAATGCTCTATATGTATAAACACACCATGGTCCTCACCACAGCCTCAGCAGGTTAGGTTCTAAGAGGGTCTCCGTTTTACAAATGAAGAAACTGAGGCCTAAAGAGATTAATCACTTGTCCAAGGATACATATAGGTATGAACCAGAGCTGGGATTCAAACCTAGGAAATCCAACTCCAGAACTCTTTAAAGCCACAGGACTGTCTGAGATCTACAGAGAGATAGGACTGAGAAGGAGGAAGAGGAGGAGGAAGAGGGAGTCTTCACATACAGCATTTCAATTCAATTTTCTGAGTCCTGAGGATCAAGTGCCTGGCATTGTTTCAGGCTCTGCAGACAAAAAGAAAAATAAGACATAGTCTCTTAAGAAACCTAATCCAACAGCTATGAGCTGATAGCAATAATTACTGAACATCCACCATGTGCCACACACTGGCCAAGCTTTTCAGACATACTATTTCACTGCTCTTAACAGCCCTATAAGGTAGAAATACCAAGACTGAGATTCAAAGAGGTTAAATAATACAACCTAGGTCACTCAGCTGGTAAGTGACAGAACCAGGGTTCGATCTTACCTCAAAATGTTTTTTTTCCAAGGAAATCCTATTACATGCTACAGCACAGATGAACGTTAAGGACATTACTCTAAGTGAAATAAGCTAGGCAAAAAGACCGCTGTATGATTCCACTTATAGTCAAATTCATGGGAACAGAAAGTAGCAGAATGGTGGTTACCAGGGGCTGGGGGAGGGGGTAAAAGGGAGTTGCTTAGCAGAATTTCAGATTTGTAAGATGAAAAATTCTGGAGATCTGTTTCACAACAATGTAAATACTTAACACTACTGACCTGCATACTTAAAAATGATTAAGATGATAAATTTTACATTATGTGCTTAAAACTTAAAAAAAAAAAAAAAAACCTAATCTTTCAATGTAGAGCATTCCCAACGTGGCTCAGTGGTTAACTAATCCGACTAGGAACCATGAGGTTGTGGGTTCCATCCCTGGCATCGCTAAGTGGGTTAAGGATCCAGCGTTGCCATGAGCTGTGGTGTAGGTTGCAGACGCTGCTCAGATCCCACGTTGCTGTTGCTGTGGTGTAGGCCAGCGCCTACAGCTCTGATTAGACCCCTAGCCTGGAAACCTCCATGTGCCGCGAGTGCAGCCCTAGAAAAGGCAAAAGACCAAAAAAAAAAAAAATCTTTCAATGTATACCCCAGGCCATAATGAATATACTTGCTGTGCTATGGAAATACCTGCGAGGAAATAATTTATTCTGCAATGTGGGAGAGGGGAGGGGGTGTAGGAAGGAAGAAATCAAAGAAAGTTAGAAATCAAAGAACACATTAAGATGAAATTCCCTACTTAATCCTCACTATAGTTGTGGGAAGGTATCGCCCTCTCAACCTCTGAAATAGCTCCCACACCTGTCTGTATACAAACAACTACTGATTTCCACAATAACCAGATTAAGCCAGGCTCAAGAACATTCTAGCACCTTCTATCTGGTGAGCTTCTCCAGTCTCCTCCCATTCGAAGTCATCCAGCACTGGAAACAAATTCTAAGTGTCCCAAATCGCCCCATTCACTAAGCTAAAGTACTTTGGTGGCTCCCTATTGCCCTCAGAACATAGAGGATTATCAAGATGAGTGCTTAGGAGCAAATTACTTAAACCTTCCGAGCCTCAAAGTTTCTTCATCTGTGTTAAGAGATGAGTACTGCTACATGATTTCAAAGACTGAGGATTAAAGACACTGTATACCTTGTGCAAGTCTTGATCCAAGGTACGTGCTCAGTAAAGGGGACTTAGTTTCCTTTCTGCTTGTTCTTACATACCCAATAAGGATCTTTGGGCTAAAGGATAAAGCAAGTATTTCCAGGATCTTAAGGCAGATAGAGAAGAATGCAAAGGGGGAAAAGTTGCTCATCTATGGTTAACTGATGTCCAGGGAAAATACTGCTCACCCAGAACTGCTCTTCATCTGTGCAACTTTATACAAACACAGACCACCTGGTCTTTACCTTTTATTCTGTCCTTTTATTCATATGAGTTAATATTGAAATGGTCCAAAATTAAGTCAATATATAAAAGCTGTACTGTGAAAAGTCTCACTCTCATTCCCTCCCCAATCTACCAAGTCCCACCCAACTCCTGAACCAACCACTTTGTTAGTTTCTTGTACATACTTCAAAATTTTCTTTATGCAAAAGCTGTCATTAAATTAAGCTAATGTTTTACAGGTGTGTTTCCAGTCTAAGTTCTGGGAATGTGAAGGGGGAGGGGAAGGAGCGAGGAGTTTACATCTTAATTCACCCTGCTTTACCCTAAAGCAGTGTTCTTCATTCACTCAAAAAAAAAAAAAAGGAAAGAAAGAAAGAGAATACCAATCATATATTGGGCACATATTATAAGCCAGATACCAAGTATGGTATTAATATTAACTGATTACCCTTCAGCTTATTATGCACCAGAAATGTATTTAACGTTAATCTTTTATCCTCACAACACCTTAACAGGTAGCTTACTAATTATCACCTCCATTTTACAAATAAGGAAACCGAGGCAGAGAAAAGTAATTTGACCAAAGAAGAAAAAGCAGGATTCTGAATCCAGGCCTGACTCTAGAGTCCTAGCTCTTAACCATGACGCTCTATACCAGCAAAACAGACACAGTCCCTGTACCAGCTGGAGCTTAACCTACTGTGGAATATAGACGAGAAAAAAAGTAGACAACAAAGAAATACGTAATTACAGACTAAGAAAGTAATGCGAACGAAACGAATTCAGCGCTGTAACTGAATAACAATGGAAACCTACTCTGGGGTGGGGGGTCATGTCAAGGAAAGGCCTCTCTAAATGACATTTATGACGGCCTAGGAACCTTTTAGGAGCTGCAGTGATGACCCACCGCCCAGTTCATGGGGGAGAAACTCAAGGACCATAGAGGCTAAAGCAAACTCGCCCAGGGTCCCCCAGACGTGCAGACGTGGCGCAAGGAAGGGAGGATCCAGGAGCTGGGCCCCGGACTCGTACACGCCATCAATGCCTGATGCAGCCTAGCCTTGCTCAGCCCCTAACCCGGGGCCTCTGGCCTGCCGCTGCCCACTACCCCGCCGCGGCTGACAGCGTCCAGAGAGCACACAGAAGGGCCCAGCAGCCGGCCTAGACGGGTCGGGCCCACACTGCGGCGGCCTGGAAAGGCCTCCTCCCGGCCCCCAGCCAGCTCCCGCCCGGTCCACCCCGCCCCGCCCCTCCGGGCCGGCTTCGTACCTGTACGGCCCGGACCAGGCCCCGGCCGGTCAGCTGGCCCTGCCGCAGCTGCAGCAGAATGTTACCAGGCCGCGGCCGGCCGCCCCATCCGCCCCAAGCCGCCACCGTTGCCGCCGCCCGTCGCGCTCGGCTGGCCCCAAACCCAGCAGCCGCCGGCGCCGCCGCCATGTCTCCTCGTCCGACAAACAGGAAGCAAGCGGCCCCGGGGCCGCGGAGATTTCTACGGGGCGGCGGAGGGGTCGCCGCAGCGCCCCCAGTGGGCTGACGGAGGAGGCGCAAGCCGCGTGGCAGGGCCGTGAGCCCCGCGGGGGCGGCTGGGAACTGTAGTCGTGATCCGAGGCGGGCAGGTGCGAGAGAGCCTGGCGTTCCCTGCGCCACTTGTTTTTCTGGTCCAGCATTTTGGCGATGTCCTCTGACGTCAAAGACAAGTCCCTGCATGCGCATTCTCCCATTTCTTGCCTGTTTGGGGAGGTTACAGCCAACTGGCTAGATCTTGGGTTCCAGACCAGGAATCTGGCCGACTGATCTGATTCCTGCATGCCTTTTTCTCTACCCTTGACTCGCCGCGGACCTCTCTGAGCCTCAATTTCTTGCTAGTTCATTCAGTCAGTAGTTCCTGGGAGTCTGTTCAGCCAGTAAATAGTTCCTTGGAGCCAGCTCTGTACCCAGTACCGAACAGTCCTTGGGAAAACAGTGGCGAGCAGAGCAAAGTCCCTGTTTTGGAATGCAAGTTACAGGGGAGGACAGCAAATCCATATGCAAAGGCACAGTAACTGGGTAAGTTGTGTAACTGTAGCTTGTCGTGAAGTTACATGAAATAGTGGAAGGGGAAAGGATTGGTAAATTGTGACATCATATTCTCTGTCAGAGGAAACTTGTCTTAATTTCTCCACACCACACAGTATGTCCTCTCTACTCTGAACCATCGTAATCATGTTTTTGGCAAATTTCTGTGGTAGGATCTTGTCCTCTCCTCTCCTTCTTTCTTCCTAGGAGGGGACTGTAAAATAAATGAAAGAGGAATGCTGGGTGTGATGCAATAAGGAATGGTGGAGATTGTGACTCGTAGTTTATTCCCCAAACCAGGACACTTTTTAGAATGAAAGGATGTTACTAACAATTATAACAGGACAGCAGGCATATATAGGGATTGTTCCTGGCACACTGAGATTGTGGTCACCATCCTCAGGCCCATCAAAAGGAGTGGTCTCTACTCACCTCCTGCAGACTGTTGCTGAATCATCTAGTTTTCCAGAACAGCCAAAAAAACTGGGTTTTGATGTGAAATTACCCAGTTCTGAAAACTCCATAGGCCAAATAAAACCCTATTTGTGACCCCAGGAACAGGGAGACCAGGACCAGGACTAGGTCCAGATATACATGAAAGTTTAGCATGTGGTAAGGGAGACATTTCAAATCAATGCGGAGAGAAAAAAAAAGGTCTTTACACCAAAAGCTAAAATGAATCTCAGACATATTAAAAGTTATATATAACAAAATCAAAATATAGTGCTAAAGCTGGTTGTGGTAATGGTGATACATCCCTAATTTGACTAAAAATCATTGGACTATACACTCAAAATGAGTGAATTTTATGTCAATTATACCTCATAAAATCATGATATGCAAATTATATGACATGTTAAAAATCAAAGTATAAAAATAGAAGTGAATACATGGGAGTACCTTCATGATTTGGGGGTAGAAAAGTTCTCAATCATAAAACCCAGAAGTCATGAATAGGAAAAGATCGACAAGTCTGGCCCTTAACAATGTTAAAACCTTCTGTACAAGACACTGTAAACAGCAATAAAAGGCAAGTGATATTCTGGGGAACAGTCAATATCCAGAATGTATGAAGAACTTACTGTGCCTTCTGCCTGAAAGTTCTCATCCTTAGGAAGTTCTTTGAATGGCTTGCCTCATCCCATACTCCAGGTTTCTATTCAAGGAGACACCTTCCCTACTATCTACATAAAATTAGCATTCCTTACACTCACTGTCTTATTACCTGCTTTGTCTGTTTTGATAGCACTATCTCCACCTGACAGAGTTGTTTATTTCTGCACTCCTCCCCCTGACTAGAGCATAATCTTGATCTTTGCTCAGTGCTGCATTCATCTCCAGCACCTGGAATAGTCCTTGACACCTGGTAGCTGATCAAGTGTTTGTATATTGGCTCAACAAATTAATGAACAGATTAGATGAATGAACTCCCACAAAAATCAAGGAAAAAACCAAGCAGCCCAACAGAAAAATAGGTAGAATGGAAGAGGCAATTCACCAAAGAAAAATAAATGACCAGTAAATGTGTTAAAAAATGCCCACCTCAATTTTACGAAGAGTAGAATGCTGATGTTGAGAGCGTAAACCGATGTCTCTCTCTGGAAAGAAATTTTTTAGCAATATGAATTAAGTCATAAAGAAATACAAACCTCTTGACTCAATAATTACTCCCTAATGATATTATTTGATATTATGATATAATACAAAAGTACTTACTATTGTGTTATTTATGAAAGCAAAAATAGAAACAATATAACAATAAAATAGGATCACGATTAAATAAATTCTAGTATTTCAATATAATGGAACATCTCAGCCACTGAACATCATTATCTACTAAATAAAATACCAATATTTCAAATAAAATTAAATACTCATATCCTTTGATCTACTTCTAGGAATTTATGTTTTAGCAACAACTAAACAAGTATACCATGATATATTACTAAGATATTCAGTGAGGTATTAACATATCAAAATATTATAAAAATCTAAATATTCATCCATAAATGAACCATGGTTCATCTCATCTCTTCAGCAGAATACTCCAGAGTCACTAGAAGGAATAGGACACACACACACACACACATACTGGCATGGGAAGATTTCACACGTGTTATTTTACAGTTAAGTAAAGAAAAGCTCATGGGGAGTTCCCTCGTGGCTCAATGGGTTAAGGATCCAGCATTGTCACTGCTGCAGCTGGTTACAACTGTGGCACACTCAGTCCCTGGCCTGGGAATTTCTGCATACCATGGGCACAGCCAAAAAAAAAAAAAAGGCCAATAAATAATTTTTTAAAAGCTCATGGAAGACCAGTGTGTATCTTGTGATCCCATCTGTGTAAGAAAAAAATCATCTACTTGTATAAGTATGTATACATAATTTGGAGGATTATCACAAAATTGTTGAAAACAATTGCCACTAGGAATGGAATTAGGAAGTAGAGAAAGAATGTTCATTTCCTTTCACACTTATTTGCATTTTATTATAAACATATATAACCTTAATAATTTAAAATAAAAATTTTTCAAATTATGTATCTATAACTGGGTAGAAAGGTGCTCACTACACATTCATGAAAGAAAAATAAAGGAAGTCTACTATGACCCCATTCGTGTATAATTAGACATGACTACTCTGTCGTTACATGCACAGAATTACCTGAAAGAAATGTTATCAAAATTGTCAGCATGGTTTTCACAATGTAGACAGAGTCCAGGTGATTTTTACTTTATTGATATTTTTTGTAACTTTTTACACAGTCCATGTATCATTTTTATACTCTGGGGGAAATGCTCTTTTAATGTTAGAAATTAAGAAAAAAGACGGAGTTCTCATTGTGGCTCAGCAAGTTAAAAACCTCACTAGTACCCACGAGAATGCAGGTTCAATCCCTGTCCTTGCTCAGTGGGTTGAGGATCCGGCGTTGCCACAAGCAGCAGATGGCAGCTTGGATCTGGCATTGCTGTGGGTGTGGTGTAGGTCAGCAGCTGTAGCTCTGATTCAACCCCTGACCTGAGAACTTCCATTTGCCACAGGTACGGCCTCAGAAAGAAAGAAAAAAAAAGGAAAGGAAAAGAAAAGACATTTCCACGAACCAAGCTGGACATTGGTCAGCTGTTTGGGCAGCAGCCAGCCTTCCCTGGGCAGTCACAGCCCCAAGCCCCCTAGAGTTCTTCCTAAGGCATGTGGTAGAGTCTACTGTCATTCTTGTCACAGTGAGGAGACAGGATCCTGACAAATTTTACAGTTCAAATGGCCCTTCAGGTTTCCCTTGGCACTCATCAAGCTGGGGGACAAGTCTCAACTCAGCTTGGACCCAATTACAAATGTCCCTTTCCATTCCTAAATTTGTAACTGCCTCAGCCCAAGCCTTGCCCAAGAATTCCCCAAAGCTAGCCATTCACTGAGTCAAAATGATTGCATCAAGTTCAGTCCTAAGGTCACTACTGACTAGAAATAAGGAGATAGGTTTCCAGAAACCTCTGGGTAAATGCATTATTTTCCACTTTGTTGAGGCCTTTTTTTTTTTAATAGAAACCAGATACGTGCCTTTCACCACCAGAGGGCGTAGTATGCCCCCCATAAGAGGCCAGTTGATGTCAATTTGGGTCAGTGTTAGAAAAACTGAAGCTCCCTAACTGGATTAATTTCCCCACTTCCCCCATTCCCCGCCCCACCCAATAATCCCAAATGGCTTAACCAAACATGCTGATACTACTCAGAGAATATCACTTCTTGTAAATGAGCTACCAAACTCGTCTCAGCTGGCAGATATATTTTTCGGGGCAATTTTTTTTTAGTCATAGAGAAGTCTTTTTTTTTTTTTTTCCTTTTTCAGCTGCACAGGAAGTACACAGAAGTTCCCAGGCCAGGGAGCAAATACAAGCCACGTCTGTGACCCACGCCACAGGTGTGGCAATGCCAAATCCTTAACCCACTGTACCACAATGTGGACTCCCAGAATTTTTCCCCCCTCTGTGGCCTACGCCACAGACACAGCAATGACACAACCACAGCAACACAGGATCCGAGTTGTGTCTACGACTGATACCACAGCTCGTGGCAACACCAGATCCTTAACCCACTGTGAGAGGCCCAGGATTGAACCCACGT
The DNA here is from genome assembly GCA_004024745.2 of Catagonus wagneri. Taxonomy (NCBI): domain Eukaryota; kingdom Metazoa; phylum Chordata; class Mammalia; order Artiodactyla; family Tayassuidae; genus Catagonus; species Catagonus wagneri. Next base: position 19,365,041 of record PVHT021183543.1, on the reverse strand, counting down.
CCTCATGGGTACTAGTTGGATTTGGTACCGCTGTGTCACAACGGACAATCCTAGAAGTCATTTTAATTAAAGCAACTAGCACAGTTATATTCAGACCACAGAAGAAGCTGTTCGTGTACTGTCCTTTGGTGTTATTTCAGATGATTATATTTTTTCACATTACATTTCTAATGTACAGCCTCTTAAGGATGTGTTCCAAAAGTGTTTGTTGAGAACCATCTTACCTGCCAGGCACTGTTGTAGGTACAAGGGATGCAGGGCTAAATAAAAGAAACAAAGTCCCTGCCCTCATGGACCTTATACTCCTGTGTAAGATCCACCTTTTTTTTGAGTATTTACCATTGGCCAAGCACCTTATTTACAATCTTTTATTTTCACTCAGCTTCTGGGGGGTAAATTTTCAAGCCCATAGAATACTATGAAGACTCATATATCCTTGCTGAGGCTCTCCAATTATGTTTTATCTTCATTCTTTATCTACATACGTATATAATCACATTTTTTGCTAAATCATTTGAAATTACAGATATACCTCCCCAAAATAAGGACATGCTCCTAATAACCATGACACCACCACACCCAAGAAATTTAATGTGGATTTAATATTACCTTACACTCAAATGTCTGCAGTTGCCCCCACCCAAATATCACCTAGAGTCTTTGCCCTTCAATCCAAGATTCAGTCAAGGATCATGCATTTTTTTTAATTCAATGAATTTTATTATATTTCTAGTTATACATCACAACCTAATTTTAGAACATTTCCAAGTTGAGTTTAAATCCAAGAGTTTAAAATTTGTTTTTGTTTTTGTTTTTTAATAAAAACTGCAAATATTTTATTTATCTCTCTTTCTTTCTGCTTAAATTACCATTATCTTTGGTCACTGAATTTTGTCTTTTGGGGCTTCAAATGGAAAGCGAGTTGAGTTTAAATCCAAGAGTTTAAAATTTGTTTGTTTTTTAATTTCATTGTCCCCTTTAAAGGATGCTGGGGCATCTACTCTTTCTCTCTCTCTCTCTTTTTTTTTTTTAGGGCCACACTTGCAGCATATGGAAGTTCCCAGGCTAGGAGTTGAATCAGAGCTGCAGCTGCCAGTCTACAGCATAGCCACAGCAGTGCAGGTCTCAGCTCTGTCTGTGACCTACACCTCAGCTCAGAGCAACACCGGATTCTTAACCCACTAAGCGGGGCCAGGGATCGAACCCACATCCTCATGGACACTAATCGGGTTCATTACCACTGAACCACAATTGGAATTCCTACTCATTATTTTGAAAACTGGTGAATAAAGGGAAAGAACCAAGACTTTCCTATATGAACAATACCTCTAGGTTCCCAAATAGTTGAGAAGGAAATATCTTTAGAGAAATGAGAATATTGTGATTTTCTAACCCCTATTTAAATAAGGAATCTAGGTAATGGCCAGCAAATGGCTGTTAGTAACAGAGACAACCAGATATATGTACCTCCTGACTGAAGTACATGCCACCACTTATGAAACATTCTTGAACAATACAATCTAAATCTGATGAAGCTTCAGGATCTTAACACCAATTTACCAAAACAAAAACACCAGAGATACATATTAAACAATCAATGCCACAGGGGTTGCAATTACCAAAACCCATAATACAGGAAACTATAGGACAAACGATCCAGTTTCTTCAATAAATCACAATGAAAGTAACAAAGAGTTCAATGGAATTCCCATTGTGGCTCAGTGGAAATGAATCTGACTAGTATCCATGAGGAGGCAGGTTCAATTCCTGGCCTCGCTCAGTGGGTTAAGGATCCAGTGTTGCAGTGAGCTGTGGTGTAGATTGCAGATGCAGCTCGGATCCAGTGTTACTGTGGCTGTGATGTAGGCGGTTGGTTACAGGTCCTATTCCAACCCTAGCCTGGGAACCTCCATATGCCACAGGTGCGGCCCTAAAAAGACCAAAAAAAAAAAAGGAAAGTAACAAAGAGTTTAAGAAAATGAAAAGACAAGCCACAGACTGGGAGAAATAGTTGCAAGATGTATTTAATAATGGATTGCTATCTAAAATATACAAAGAACGCTTCACAATTTAAAAATAAACATGAGGGAGTTCCTGTTGTGGCTCAGTGGTTAACAAAACCAACTAGGAACTATGAAGTTGCAGGTTCAATCCCTGGCCTCGCTCAGTGGGTTAAGGATCCAGCATTTCCACGAGCTGTGGTACAGGTTGCAGACGCAGCTCAATCCCGCGTTGTTGTGGCTGTGGCGTAGGCCGGCGGCTGCAGCTCTGATTCGACCCCTAACCTGAGAACCTCCATATGCTGCAGGTATGGCCCTAGAAAAGGCAAAAAAAAAAAAAGATTAAAATGTAGACCAACACCTTAACAGACACTTCACCAAAGAAGACATACAGATTTCAAACAAGCATATGGACAGATTCTTCATATCCTGTCATTAGAGACATGCAAATTAAAATACCACTACACACCTTCTAGAATGGCCAAAATTCAAAACACTGACCATTTCAAAAGTCAGCAAGGATGTGGAACAACAGGAACTTTCAACACTGGTAGAAATGCAAAATGGTACAGCCACTTTGGAAGACACCTTGGTGGATTCTTAAAAACTAAATATACTGTAATATCCAGCAACCATGTTCCTTGGTATTTACTCACAGGAGCAGAAAACATGTCCTCATAAGAGCCTGCACACAGGTATTTATAGCAGTTTATTTATAATTGCCCAAACTTGGAAGCAACCAAGATATCCTCAGTAGGTGAATGGTTAAATAAACTGGTATATCCAGATGATGTAATACAGAGAAATGAGCTATCAAACCATGAAAAGATATGCAGGAAGCTTAAATGAATGTTACTACATTAACAAAGCCAATCCCAAAAGGCTATCTACGGGATGATATTTTGGAAGGCAAAGCTATGGAGACAGTAAAGAGGTCAGTGGTTACCCAGGGTTAGAGAGAGGAAGCAGTAGAAAGGTAGAGCACAGTAGATCTTTGGGACAGGGAAACTACTCTGTAGGATACTGTAGTGGTGGCCATGTGCCACTATACATTTGTCAAAACCCATATCTAGAATGTTCAACACTAAGAATGAACCATAATGTAAACTATAAACTCTGGGTAATAATGTGTCAACGCAGGATCACTCCGATTGGAAATGCTGATAATGGGGGAGGTTGTGCAAGTGTGGGGGCAGGGAAAGGGGTATGTGGAAAATCTCTGCACCTTCTGCTTAATACTGGTATGAACCTAAAACTCCTCTAAAATATAACGTCTACTAAAAAATAAATAAATTTGGTTCTTCCTTCACAAGGCCATACCATATTTCCAGGGTTCAACAGCCACATGTAACCAGTGGCTACTCTATTGGACAGTGTAATAGTTCTCGTAGTTCTGTTAGAACATTTCTATCATCCCAGGAAGTTCTGTCTGAGAGCGCTGTTCTGTATCTTGATTATGGCGGTGTTAACATGGGTGCCTAAGTTTGCCAAAATTCATGAAAATGCATGCATTTCATTGTATGTAAATAACATCTCAGTAAGATTGATTTTAAAAAAATAAGAGAGCAAGAACACCTACAGAAAATTAGAAGACACTTCAGAGATATATCATCCAATTGCAAATGCACGAACCCTGTTTGGATTCCAATTCAAACTTCATTTATAAAAGCATTATAAATCCACTTAATTGGATAATGTTCAGAAGTTTGAACACTGAATTAAGATAATTATTGATTTTTATAGGTGCGTTTGGAGGCGCATTCTGAAATGCTTATGGATGAAATGATACAATGTTTGTGACTGATTTCCTCCTAAATGATCTTGTGTGGATATGGATGAAATAAAGTTGGTCATGAGTTGACTGTCTTGGAATCTGGGTTTATTGAAGCTGGGTAGCAAGTACATGTTCTCTCTACTTTTACCCTGTTCTCTTTTATTGTAAATCTTCCATAATTAAAAGATTAAAAACTCACTTCCTCAGAGGCCTTCCCTTACCACCTATCCAAGACAGATTACTCTTCCCAATATTTTCTAGCAAAGCATCCTGTTTTCTTCATGTCACTTACCACAATGTTATTTTATATATCTACTAGTTTATTTCTCTTTGATAGAATTTATTTTCCATAAGAATAAAAACTCTTTGCCTTGTTCACCACTAAAATCTAGGGCTGGAGCTAGCACACAAAAATGCTTAATAAATCGCTGTTGCATGGAAGGGCAGAACAAATGGCAGAAGCACAGGCTGGGACAAGAGCTAATAGAGAAATTTTTTTAAAGACCCCCCTCAAAAGGTGGATGTGGCTAAGACAGCTACGTAAGAAGGCTGAGCTCACATTCTATCAAAGGCACACCAAAATTACATTTACAGAGAAACTATCCATGAGAATGAACTAATGACTAGCAGAAAATGTTTTCCATAACTGAAGATATAAAGAAGGAACCACAATGAGATGGGAAGGAGGGGCAGAGTAGCAGTATAGTCCAGACTCACACCCCCATTAGGTGACCCACAAACAGGAGAGGAATCACAATGGCAAAGGTTCTCCCCAGGAGCAAGGGGTCTGACCCTCACATTAGGCCCCCCGGTCCATGAATCCTGCACTAGGAAGATGTGACCTCAGAATGTCTGGCTTCGAAGGCCAGCTGAGCTTTTGTACAAGAAAGCCAGAAGGCTATAGGAAACAAAGATTCCATTCTTAGAGGACCTACACAACATCTCACACATTCTGAGTCCCAGTGTAGCGATAGAAATCTGAAAGGAACCTGGGTCAGACTCACTTGCTAATCTTGGAAAGCCTCCCAGAGGCAGGAGGCAATTAGGACTCCCCCTAAGAACAGAGATGCTGGCAGCAGCCATTTGGGGGAGTTCATTTTATCATGAGAAGACTGGTGCTGGAAAAAACAATTTTGGAGTCCTCCCTCTAGCCTATTACTGTCAGGGTGTACGTGTTCACCAGTGGGCTGGAACTGGCCCCAGGATCCCCCAGCCCATAGCCAGCTGTCCCAGGACCTGGCCCCACCCTTGAGTAGAGTGGTATCAGACCCTGGGCCCCCTGGGCCACACAGTCGGCCATCCTAGGATTCAGTCCTGCTCACCAGCATGTGAGAACCAGCCCAGGGCCCTCCCAAGCTCCACAACTAGCTGTGCCAGGACCCAGCCCTGCATACCAGCAGGCCAGCAATCCCAACATGAGGCAGGACCTAAAAGCCAACATGGCCAGGGGCCAGCCCTACCTACCAGTGTGCCCACAGTAGTTGTTCCCACCATACCAGAAAGGTCCACGCAGCTCATATAAGGGGGTACCCCTAGGGCACATACCCGTGATGACCAGAGAGTATTATGCTGCTGGGCCCTCTAAGATGTCTCCCACATAAGGTCACCTTTTCAGGGTAGGTAAAAGTAATTGACCTCCCTAATATATGAAAATAAACCCAGAAATTAGGCAAAATAAGGAGACAGAGGAATATACTCCAAACAGGAACAAGAAGAACCCAGAAGAACTAAGTGAAGTGGATGTTTGGTCTACTCAATAGAGAGTTCAAGGTATGATCATTAAGACCCTCTGTAAACTCAGGAGAAGAATGGATGAACACGGTTGAATTAAACAAAGAAACTATAACATAGCTGAAGCTAAAATAACTGAAATCTAAAAACAAACTAAAAGGACTCAACAGTAGATTAGATGATACAGAGGAATGGATCAGTGAACTGTAAAACAGAGTAGTAGAAATCACACAAGCTAAATAGAAAATAGAAAAAAGAACTTAGAAAAATGATGATAGTTTAAGAGACCTCTGGGACAACATCTAGTATATAATATTCATATTACAGTGGTCTCAGAAAGAAGAGAGAGTGAAAGAGGCAGAGAACTTATTTGAAGAAATGATAACTAAAAAGTTTCCTAGCCTAGAAAAGGAAACAGATATCTAGGTCTAAGAAGCACAGTGAGGCCCAAACAAGATGAACCCAAACAGGGCCACACTAAGACATACTATAATAAAATGGAAAAATTTTTAAGATAAAGAGAATCTTGGAAGCAGCAAGAGAAAATTAAGCAGTTACATGCAAGAAACTTCCCATAAAACCATGAGCTAATTTTTCAGTAGAAACTATGCAGGACAGAAGGGAGTGGCACAATATATACAAAGTAATAAAAGGGAAAAAAGCTACAGCCAAGAATACTCTACCCATTCAGCCTCCAAGGAGAGACAGAGCTTTACAAACAAAAGCTAAGAGTTCAGCACCACTAAACCAGCTTTACAAGAAGTGTTAAAAAAGATTCCTCTGAGTAAAAAAGAAAAAACCACAACCAGAAATTTGAAAATTATGAAAGGGAACTCTCATTAGTAAAGGAAACATACAGTAAACATACTAGATCAACTATTTACAAAGATAGTAAGAAGGCTGGGGGGTATACATAGCAAAATCATCTATATCCATAATAAGAAGAGAGGATATGATACACAAAACTAAGATGTAAAATATGAGGACAAAAATATTCAAGGTGGAGGGAAACATAAAAAATAGCCAAGACATGGAAACAACCTAACTGTTCATTGACAGAAGAGTGGATACAGAAGATGTGGTACATACACACAATGGAATATTACTCAGCCATTAAAAGGAAAGAAATAACAGCATTTGCAGCAACATGGATGGACCTAGAAATTATCACGCTAAGTGAAGTCAGTCAGATAATAAGACACCAACAACAAATGCTATCACTTACATGTGGAATCTAAAAAAAAAAGGTACACAATGAACTTCTTCGCAGAACAGATACAGACTAACAGACTTTGAAAAACTTATGGTTTCCAAATGAGACAGGTTGTGGAGGTGGGGGAAGGCACTGAGGGTTTGGGATGGAAATGCTATAAAATTTGGTTGTGATGATCATTGTACAACTACACATGTAATAAAATTCACTGAGTAATTTAAAAAATGCAGGATTGTTAGAATGTATTAGCACTTGAGACCATCAACTTAAAATAATCATATATAAATATGTATATATCCATATACATATGGGTATATAGGTTGTTATATATGAACCTCATGGTAACCACAAACCAAAAATCTAAAATAGATACACACACAAAGAGGAGAAAGGAATATAATGTAACACTAAAGATAGTCATCAAATCACAAGTGAAGAGAGCAAATGAAGAAAGAAACAGAGACTACAAAAACAATCAGAAAACAATTCACAAAATGGCAAGAAGTACATACTTATTAATAACTTTAAATGTAAATGGACTAAATGCTCCAATCAAAAGACATATATAGAGTAGCTGAATGGACTTTCAAAACAAACAAGACACAAGACACACACACACATATAAATATATGCTGCCTACAAGAGACTCAATTCAGATATAAAGACACACACAGACTAAAAGTGAGGAGATGGAAAAATTATTCCATGCAAACGGAACAAAAAGAAGCTAGGGTAGCAATACTTATATCAGGCAACAGAGACTTTAAAACAAAGACTTAACAAGAGACAAAAAAAAAAAGACATTACATAATGACAAAGGGATCAATCCAACAAGAATATATTAACACTTATAAATACATATGCACCCAACATAGGAGAACCTAAATAAATAAAGAAAATATTGGAGTTCCCATCATGACACAGCGGAAACTAATCTGACTAGGAACCATGAGGTTGCAGGTTCGATCCCTGGCCTTGCTCAGTGGGTCAAGGATCTGGCATTGCCATGAGCTGTGGTGTAGTTCGCAGACACTGCTCAGATCTAGCATTGTGGTGGCTGTGGCATAGGCAGGAGGCTACAGCTCCGATTAGACCCCTAGCCTGGGAACCTCCATATGCCACAGGTGTGGCCCGAAGAAGACAAAAAAAAAAAGAGAGAGAGAGAGAGAGAGAGAGAGAGAGAAAGAATATTAACAAACATAAAGGGAGAAATTGATAATAACATAATAACAGTAGGGAACTTTAACACCCCATTTACATCAATGGGCAGATCATCCAGAAAATCAATAAACACCAGTCTTACAAAGCACATTAGGACAGATGGAGATATCTCTATCTATATAGATATAGATATAACATTCCAACTAAAAGCGGCAGGATACACATTCTTTTTAGGTACACATGAAACATCTGGATAGATCATATGCTAGGCCACAAAATAAATCTCAGTAAGTTTAAGAAAACTGAAATGATATCATTCAGTTTCTTTTCCATTATGATTGGAAGCACCTTTTCCAATCATAATGGTATGAGAATAGAAATCAACTAAAGAAAAAAACTGAAAAAAAATCACAAAAAGGGGGAGGCTAAACAATATGCTACTAAAGGTCACTGGAGAAATCAAAGAGGAAATTTAAAAATACCTGGAGACAAATGAAAATGGAAACACAATGATCCACAATCTACGGGATGAAGCAAAAGCAGTTCTAAAATAGAAGTTTATAGTGATAGGACCAAACTCAGGAAACAAGAAAAATCTGAAACGAACAACCTAACTCTACATTTAATGGAACCAGAAAAAGAACAAACAAAATCCTAAGTCAGTAGAAAGAAAGAAATAGTAAAGATAAGAACAGAAATAAATGAAATAGAAGTCAAAAAAATTAAAGACATCAAACTAATGTAAACAAAATGATGAAACTTTTGCCAGAATCATCAAGAAAAAAGAGGACTCAGGAGTTCCTGTTGTGGCTCAGCAGAAACGAATCTGACTAGTATCCATGAAGACGTAGGTTTAACCCCTGGCCTCACTCAGTGGGTTAAGGATCCAGTGTTGCCATGAGCTGTGGTGTACGTTGCAGACACGGCTCAGATCTGGTGTTGCTGTGGCTATGCTGTATGCCAGCGGCTACAGTTCCGATTCAATCCCTAGCCTGGGAACCTCCACATGGTGTGGGTACAGCCCTTAAAAAAAAAAAAAAGACTCAAATACAATAAAAAATGGAAATTGACACCACAGAAATACAAAAGATCATAAAAGATTGCAAGAAACAAGTATAAGTCAGTAAAACAGACAACCTAGAAAAAGATGGGTAAATTCCTAGAAACATACAAGCTCTCAAGACTGAATCAAGGTGAAATAGAAAATATGAGATTGATTACTAGTAATGAAACTGAATCAGTAATTAAAAAAAAAAAACTCACAAAAAACAGAAGTCCAGAACCAGGTCAACTTCACAGGTGAATCCTAAAATCTGTTATTTTTTTTGTCTTTTTGCCTTTTTGATGTAGAGCCACACCCGTGGCATATGGAGGTTCCCAGGCTAGGGATCTAACAGGAGCTGTAGCTACTGGCTACAGCTATGCCAGAGCCACAGCAACGCAGGATCCGAACTGCGTCTGCAACCTTCACCACAGCTCACGGCAACGCCGGATCCTTAACCCACTGAGCAAGGCCAGGGATCGAACCCGCAACCTCATGGTTCTTAGTTGGATTCGTTAACCACTGAGCCACAAAGGGAACTCCGAAATCTGTTATGTTTCTACACACTAATGGCAAACAATCAAAAAGAGTAATTAAGAAAACAATTTCATTTAAAATTGCAATGAAAAGAATGAAATACCTAAGAATAAGTCTAACCAAAGATGTAAAAGACCTATACTTGGAAAACCCACACTGTGATGAAAGAAATTGAAGAAAACACAAGATATACCATGCTCATGGACTGGGAGAACTGTTAAAATGACCATACTACCCAAGGCAATCTACAGATTCTATGCAATCCCTATCAAACTATCAATGGCATTTTTCACAGAACTAGAAAAAATAATTTTAAAATGTGTATGAAATCAAAGGACTTTAAATAGTCGAAATAAACCTGAGAAAGAAGAACAAAGCTAAAGGTATCACACTCCCTGGTTTCAAACTATGCTACAAAGCTACAGTAATGAAAACAGTCTGGTACCTACACAAAAATAGTTAAACCAATGTAAGAGAATAGAGAACCCAGAAATAAACCCGGCCAATTAATCTATAACAAAGGAGGCAAGACTATACACTGGAGAGAAAAGACAACCTCTTTAATAAATGGTGTTGGGAAAGCTAGACAGTTACATGAAAAAGAATCAAACTGGACAACTTTCTCACACCACATATAAAAAGAAACGCAAAATGGATTAAAGACTTAAACATAAGACCTGAAACCATAAAACTCCTAGAAGAAATCATAGGCAGTATGCTTTTTTTACACTGGTTTTAACACCATTTTTTGGATATGTCTCTTCAGGCAAGGGAAACAAAAGCAAAAATTAAAAAAGCAGGATTACATCAAACTAAAAAAGTTTTGTATAGAGAAGGAAACTCAAAAAAAAAAAACGCAAAAAACAAAAAGGCTGCCTACTGAATGGGAGAAGATATTTGCAAGCAATATATCTGATAAATGATAAATACCCAAAGACACAAAGAACTCACACAACTCAACAAACAACCCAATAAAAAAAAAAACGGGCAGAACACTTGAATAGACATTTTTCTAAAGAAGGCATACAGATAATCAACAGGCATATGAAAAGATGCTCAATATCATTCATCATCAGGGAAATGCAAATTAAAGCATGAGATATTACTTCAGACCTGTCAGAATGACTATCATCAAAAAGACAACAAAAAACAAGTGTGGCCAAGAATATGGAAGAAAGGGAACCCTATGCACTGTGGTGTGAATGTAAGCTGATGCAGCCACTGTGGAAAACAATATGGAAGTTCCTCAAAAAATTAAAAATAGAACTACCAAAAGATCCAGCAATTTCATATCCAGGTATTTATTTGAAGAAAACAAAAAACACTAATTTGAAAAGATATATATGCATTCCTATATTCATTGCAGTGTTACTTAAAATAGTCAAGATATGGAAGCAACTTAAATGCCCATCAATAGATGAATGGATGGGAGTTCCCTTCGTGGCTCAGTGGTTAACAAATCCGACTAAGAACCATGAGGTTGCGGGTTCGATCCCTGGCCTTGCTCAGTGGGTTAAGGATCCGGCATTGCCGTGAGCTGTGGTGAAGGTTGCAGACACGGCTCGGATCCCGCATTGCTGTGGCTGTGGCGAAGGCCAGCAGCTACAGCTCCTGTTAGACCCCTAGCCTGGGAACCTCCATATGCCACGGGTGTGGCTCTAAATAAAGGCAAAAAGACAAAAAAAATAGATGAATGGATGAAGAAGATGTGGTATACATATATATAATGGAATATTAGCCACAAAAAGGGATAAAATCTAGCCTTTTGCAAAAATATTGATAGACCTAGTAGGTGTTACGCATGATTTCACTTATATGTAGAACCTAAAAAATAAATGAACAAACATAACAAAACAGAAATAGACTCAAAGATACAGAGAACAAACTGGTGGTTTTGGGAGAGGAGGAAGAGTAGGGGGAGGAGTGAAATAGGTGAGAGAGAATAAGAGGTACAAACTTCCAGTTATAAAACGAATGTCACAGTTATGTAATATATAGCCAACGGAATATAATCAATACTACTGTAATAACTTTGGCGACAGGTGACAACTAAACTTATTGTGAACATTTTGTTAGGAATAAAAATATCTAACCACCAGGTTGTACATTTGGAACTTACATAATATTGTAAATCAACTATATGTCAATTTAAAAAAAATTAACCCCCTCCAAAAGAATTGACAAATATATTTATAACACCTTCCTCAAAGATCCAGAAAATGGGAACCCTGAAAGGAAGGAAGAGTCAAGTATCTTTTTTTTGGCCACGCCCATGGCATGTGGAAGTTCCCAGGCCAGGGATCGAACCCAAGCCACAGCAGTGACAATGCCAAATCCTTAACCACTAGGCTGCCAGAGAACGCCTGAGATTCAAGTACCAACCACTGGGGTCTTAGGGGCCAGCTGACCTTAAGTTGAGCTGCTTCTCCAACTGTATAAGAAAAATAAACTAGGAGTTCCCGTCATGGCTCAGTGGTTAACGAATCCAACAAAGAACCATGAGTTTGCGGGTTCGATCCCTGGCCTAGCTCAGTGGGTTAAGGATCCAGCCTTACCGTGAGCTGTGGTGTAGGATGCAGACGCGGCTCGGATCCCACGTTGCTGTGGTTGTGGTGAAGGCCGGCAGCTACAGCTCCTGTTAGACCCCTTGCCTGGGAACTTCCATATGCCGCGGGTGCAGCCCTAGATAAGGCAAAAAGACAAAAAAAAAGAAAGAAAGAAAAACAAACTAGATTCGCAATTGTTTTTAGCCATGAACCCATTCTCTGAATGAAATCCCATGAAACAACCCAATATGTAAAATAGGAAACCATGATAATCAAAAGTAGATTTATTGTTATAGTTTAGTTTCAAAAACAAAAAAGTCATCCAGTGGTTATGAGGAATCTAGGAAAACCTGTCCCAGTAATGCCAATTTCGAGGTAAAGGGCTGACTAGGGCAGCTGAGAAGTGGGATTTTCCTCTTGGCAGGTTTCTTCTCCCTTGCCTGGTCATGGTTTTCTGGGGAGGAGAATGTTTCTGGCCCTGCTGGGGGTTCCCATGGCCCCGAGCTCACAGTTTTTTTCTGAAATCTCGACCTGTTCCGTTTGAGAGAGTAGAATTCCCTCATCAAATCTTGTACTTCCCACTGCTCTTCCTTCAGCCTCCGGCAACAGTGCAGGGCAGCAGGGTCAATGGGGTGCGCTTCTGTGTTGAAGATGTAACCCCCGGCCCCCAGGATGCACTCCCCAAAGGGGGTTATCACCGCATCGAAGGTGGAACCATTGTTGTGGATGAAGTTGGTCGGGTCAAACAGCAGGTAGAGGTATTTCACAGTCTCAGCCAGGAAGAAAGACTCCATGCGGTTGTCAAGCTTGTGGTCTCGCAGATCTTTGATCTGCCATGTGAGAGAGGGAAGCAAATCAGGACAGCATCACAGTGTAGCAGAAAGGGTCAGGGGACCCCGGTAGGCATTCCTAATTCTGCCACTAAGAGGCTGCCAGCCTTTGGGTGCATCACTTAACTTTTCAGAGCTTTGCCCTTTTCCCAGTCATCACCATCTCTTACCCGGGGTCATCACAACTGTCAGCTGGGCTTCCATCCCTATCCTAAAGGATATTTACATAACCAGTCTTACCTGTCACTCCTCTAAACCCTCTGTTTACATCCCACTTCCTCCATACTAACATCAAAGTCCTTCTCTCTTTCTAAAGACAAACATCATAGAAGATAAGATATTCCACGTAATATGTGGAACCTAATAGAAATGACAAAATAGAACTTCGAAAACAGAACCAGACTCTAAGATTTCAAAACCAAACTTATGTTTACCCAAGGGGAAATGTGGAGGGAAGAGAGATAAATTAGGAGGTTGGGACTGACATACACTAGGATAGGTAAAACGGACGGGTAACAAGGACCTACTGTAGAGCGCAGGGAAATTGACTCAGTACCGTGTAATAACATATATGGGGAAAGAATCTGAAAAGGAATGGATATATGTATATGTATAACTGATTTATTTTGTGGTATGCTTGAAATTAACACAACTCTGTAAGTCAATTATATTCCAATAAATTTTTTTAAAATAAAATCAAATAAAATCAAAATCCTTATCAGGAGCTCCTGTTGTGGTGCGGTGGAAACGACTCCGACTAGTATCCATGAAGATTTGGGTTCCATCCCTGGCCTTGCTCAGTGGGTCGGGAATCTGGAGTTACTGCGAGCTGCAGTGTAGGCCAGCACCTGTAGCTCCAATTCGACCCCTAGCCTGGGAACTTTCATATACACTGGGTGTGGCCCTAAAAAAGCACACACACATACACAAAAAAAAAATCAAAGTCCTTATTAAGGCCTAACAGATCCTTTGTGATTTGGCTCCTGCCCCCTCTGACTTCATCTCTTCCAGCTCTCTCCCTGGCTCCCAGAGATCCAGCCACACAGCCTTTCTGTACTGTGAGCAAGCACATTCCCACCCCTAGTTCTATACACTGGTGTTCTTTCAGCCTGGAGCCCTCCTCCTTCAGACGTCCTCCCCGTCAGCTCCTTTGCTTCCTTCAGGTCTCTGCTCAATTGCTGCCTCATCTGAATGGTCTTCTCTGGCCTGCCTATGCGTTATAACAATCTCCTACCCCCTTTATCTTACCCTTTTGTGATTCTAAACATTGACCTAATCATCATCTTTAATGATGTAAAAATGTAACTTTTTTTTTTTTAAGGCCGCACCCTTGGCATATGGAAGTTCCCAGGCTAGGGGCTGAATTGGAGCTGCAGCTGCTGACCTACACCACAGCCACAGCAACGCCAGATCCAAGCCATGTCTGTGACCTACATCGCAGCTCATGGCAATGCTGGATCCTCATCCCAGTGAGTGGGGCCAGGGGTTGAACCTGAGTCCTCAGTGATACTAGTCAGGTTCATTACCACTGATCGATAATAGGAACACTTCCTTTTTTCTAATGTAGCATCACTTACTTAATCCTCACTTAATGGACACTAAGGTGGTTATCAGGATTTTTGCTCTTGTGAACAACTAATTAGGAGTCTTTATGAAAAACAATTCATACTGAGTTTAGTTGGGGCTGAGTAAGTTTACTTGCTACATACATTTATTTTAGCTTCTCAGACTGAGCAATACACTTTTTAAAATAAAACTAATTCTCAATAGATATCTATTTTACACACAAAAAATGACTAAAATATGGACTTGAAGTAGCAAAAATTATTGTTCTCTTGTCGTGTTTGCCAAAGTCCAAGGAGTCAAGATGCCTTTTCCCATCATTCGCCTTGGAAGGGCTCCAAAGGCTTCATTTTCATGGAAATAAATCAAGAGTTCCTAAGGCCCCAATGGGCTCATCCACTTGGCTTTTCACAAAATACAGCATATCAGAAACTAAAACATATCATTGCTTTATATTTCTCCTACACATATAGGTCTTTTCTTTAAAAATACGTGTCTGTGTTTTACTTACAGAATATAATCATGTTACAACTTTTTGAAAAAGAAGGGTTTTGTTAGGGTTTTTTTAATTCCACACCCTAAAAAAATACTTCTGTAGGCTTTTTGGTGAATTTTCTTCCATACTATTTGCCGACACATCTGGTTTTTACATGTCTGTAACCACTGTTTGTGTCTTGCCTGCTTGGGTCCTCTAAGGATATGACATGGCTCTCATCCTTGACCCTTTCAATCCATTCTGCACAGAGCAGCCAAAGTGATCTTTCTAAACTACAAATCAGAGCATATCACTGCTCTGATATAAATCCTAGCCAGGCTTCTCATTCCAAGCAGAACAAAATCCAAACTCTTCCCCACGGCTGTACATGATCTAGCACCTGCCGACCTCGGGGACTGCATCTCCTCCCACTTCCTCCTGGCTCAGGCCCCTCCAGCCACCTTCCTTCTTGCTTACACCTTTCCAACCACATGGGCCTTCTTTCTGTCTCGTAGATGGATATTCACTGTTTTTTCTACTAAAATGTCAGCTCAGGGGCTTGGTTTTTCTTGACAGCTATAACCCTCAGCCTGGCTACACTACCTAGCCTATGAAACACACTCATAAATATCTAGGAGACCGGTAAGGCTGTTTTTAATGACCCCTGGGTTTGCATATAAGGCTATGGAACTCCATATTTCTCTTCAAGAATCCATTTTATAGACCTTTTCACAAAATGTTTCACGAAACTCACCCTTGCAAAGTAGCCTGTTTAGACATCTAAAGAAAGGATCTCCGAAGTACAGAGAATTCAAGGCCATGGAGTCAAGATCCCTGGGAACTAATCCCAGCTCAACATGCATTAGCTCTGAGACCTCTAGCAAGGCTCTCAGCTTCTGTTCCTCCATCTCTCCACCCATAAATAAAGGTATTACTTACATCTCTGAGGCCTCTTCCAGGGCTAATATTCCAGAGATTCTTTAGCAGCAGGGGGAGACATTTCCCAGTTCTCGAACCCATGGAAACACTTACTGTGGCAAATCCACATTCCACCTTGCTGATTTTTTCAATGGATTCCACAGCATCTCTTCCGAGTTCTAAGAGGGTGGGGTCCCCCGTGGCACGGTAGAGGTACATTGCGCTCTCAATGAGTTCTGCAAAGTTCAAAGCAGACCCTGCTCACCCAGTGGCTGATCAGAGAAGGCCTGGGGCCCACCTGGGGCAGTGAGGGACTTCTACCCACCATACCTTGTCCACAGGGTCCCATCGAAGGGGGAACCTGGGACAACTCATTCAATAGAATCTTCAGAGACAGTATACCTGAAGTCTGAAGCTTCGTGGAAACCAGCATTAAAACAGACCCTGGACTCCCATTCCAGGAGGGGCCAGGCAGCCAGGCTCTGGGACAGGGAGGGTGACAGAGGTTGCTGCCCATCTCCCAATAGCTACTCCCTCTTTCTTCCTTAGTAACTGAATAGCTGACTTTATCCAAGCACAAGACTGCCTGGACTAACAACTGTTCCCAGCAGTCAGTGTGGGGTTAACACCCCTGACACCAAAGAGAGAGCCATATATAAGGCCAGAAAATCAGGGGGAAATAAATTTATATTTGAATTAAGCTACTACTTTTTCTCTGTCACTTACAGCCTAACTCAATCCTAAAGCTTAATAGAGCATGAGCCTATCATTATAAAGCCCTTTCCAAGCTAGGATGGACAAAAAGATGAAGGTGAAGACATTCAGGAATCAACTTTCAATCTAACAGAGATGCAGCCATCAGTTCACTGTGCCTAGAACAAGCCAAGAGTCTTACCCTATTTTACACCACACCGGGAATTTGATGTTCAGATATGGGCCCTGTCGTAAGATGGCTATTAGCCAACAGGAACTGGTCCAGATGAGAAAATTCATTCCAAAGAAATGAAAATCCAGCAAAATGTCTTTGGAGCTTTCAGATCTCTAGAGGGCTATTACGGAAAAGAACAATTTGACTTCTAGGGTGGGCCCAGTGTGTAGAAGCTACAATTCCAAAGACTTCCTACTTTTTTTTTTTTTTTTTTTTGCTTTTCAGGGCCACGCATGCAGCATATGAAAGTTCCCAGGCTGGGGTCAAATTGGAGCTGCAGCTGAGCTGCCACCCTACACCACAGCCACAGCAATGCCAGATCAAAGCCACCTGTGGTCTACACCACAGCTCACGTCAATGCTGGATCCTTAACCCACTGAGTGAGGGCAGGGATCACGGATACTAGTCAGGTTCATTACTGCTGAGCCACAATGGGAACTCCAGACTTCCGACTTCTTTACTGTCTTTTCTCCGAGAGGAAAGAACTCCTCTCCCGTCCCTTAGACCAACCTCTCCTCCTGATGTTCTACTTCCTGTTTCCTCCTGGCCCTTGATCAAACTTTTCTTTTGATTTATCACCTCAAACTCTATTTCTTATTTTTGGAGAAAAGATTGCTGTCTATCTCCCCAGTTTTCTCCTACTTCTCCTTTCCCTTTATCCCACAGGCCTCCAGACACTTGCTAATCTAACTGCAAATATTCTAGGACACAGACTGGGGTACATTTACTAGCAGATGAACACACTGTGCATGTTCAAAGACAGAAAAGATGGTGCCCTCGTGGGAGGCCTCTCCATATGCTTCTGGCAGCTGGCTGGCTCAGTGCAGCCAGGGCCAAGCACCGTTTTCTTACTCACATGGGCCTGCATAGACTAATAACTGCTTTAATTTTCTGTATATCTGGCCAACTCTTTAGAAGAGGGTGACAGCCCAAAGTTTAGATTTGGATTTAGGGGGAGAGAAAGGGCCACAGAGGCTTTTAGGCTAGGTTCTGTGCTCCAACACTTCTGGTCAGATACATGGACCAGGGTGGTGGGGAATGTCCTGTCTGTTTATAGAATAGCCCCTTATCTCCCTTAGCTATTGCTTTGAGGTAGGAAGGGTCAGTGGACTAAGGCATTCCTGGATGCCTGGCCGTGGCGCCTTCCTCTCCACTGTGCCTTCCTGCCAGCCTATCCTGCAAATAGAACAGATTGCCTCTGCAAGTAGCAAGCCCCCTGTAACTGGTGGTAACTGAATAAAGACTATGTAACCACTTGGCTGGGCTATTACAGGGGGATTTCCATTAGAAGACCTCTCAGGTTTCCTCTAACCCTGAGAATGCACAAGTCTGTCTTACATTTAATCTCAGACTGTCTTCATTTCATACATTGGTAACATGGGATACAACACCATCTGAGCATTTGCTCTTAAAACAAAAACAAAAACAAAAACAAAAACAAAAACAAAAAAACAAGGAGTTCCCATGTGGCTCAGCGGAACCCAAATAGTTTCCATGAGGACACAGGTTCGATCCCTGGCCTCGCTCATTGGGATCTGGCATTGCCATGAGCTATGGTGCAGGTTGCAGATGCAGCTCATATCCCCTGTTGCTGTAGCTGTGGTGCAGGCCGGCAGCTGCAGCTCTGATTTGACCCCTAGCCTGGGAACTTCCATATGCTGTGGGTGTGGCCCTAAAAAGAAAAAACCAAACAAAAACAATAACAACAACAACAAAACATGAACAAATGCATGAGAAATACTAAAAATGGCAACCCCTATGGAGTCAAAAGTGCCTGATTTGCTCTTTCCAGTCGCTGTTTTACTTCCTCTTCTGTTCCTCCTCCAGGACTCCTACAACAATCACTTAGAGGATTAGAGGGTAAGAGGAGGAAGGAAATGGGGTAGAGAAGGGCAGAATGGGCAGAAGTCACTAGAAGGCCCATCCCACATCTAAAAGGCATTCAGGTGGGAAGAGCTTAAAACAATAGTAACATAATTTTATTTGGGGGGCGGGGGTGACTGTGCGCTGACTAAGCTTCCTTCCTCTGTCCGCCTTTCCCTTCCCTGCCTCACAATGTTGAACTTTCCTTCAGTGAATCAGAAGATCAGAGCTGGAAAGGAACTTAGGAGAGTTATCAAGTGTGTAGTCCCTTCCTTCTCTAAATCTTGACTTCTAAGCTGCAAATGGGGAGGTGGACGAGAAGAGATGATTTATTCCTAAAGTCCATTCCAAAGTTCTAACTTCCCAGAGATGCCTAATTTATCTGACCTGACCCACCAACTTACAAATTTGGCTTCCACGTCTGAAATAAAGCCTGGTAGCAGGAACTCCAAAGGTGTCGACCTGGCTTTTTCCACCTCACTCACTTATCCAAGAGCAGAGTATGTAGTTAGGAGACCTGGGTTCCAGTCCTGGCTCCTAAACTTAACTGCCTTAGGCAAAGCCATTTCAACCACCCGAGGCTTCTGTTTCCTCCTCTGAAAATATGGGGATAAATAATTCCTAGCAGGAAAACTATCCAGAGCCACTGGAAGAAGCAGATGAAAAAAAAATGGAACTTTGAGCACTTGCAAGGGAGGCATGGAGCCTCATAGAAATGTGAGGTCTGGGGTTTGGAGACTCAGAGCTTGTGTGCTGGAGAGGGGCCAGAGATGCTGCTTACCTGGCCGGAGCGGGTAGCCTTCTCGCTTCTCCACTGTATATCCCTGAGGAATGTTGTAGAATTCCGGGAGCCCCCCAAACTGCTTCCAGACGGTGTAGTAGTTGAGGAAGGTTCTCATGGCATTGTCAATGTCCCCAATGAGGCTCTGTAGGAGAGAAGTGGTTTACAGGCAAGCAGCCACTAGGCGGAAAACCCACACCCCAAAACCCCACACACACCCTCAGGGAAAAGAGGAAGCAAAGGCTTCGGAGCAAAAAAGATCTGCAATCAGACCCTGAGTCAGCTATTTACCCCCTGTGCGGCCTCAGATCAGAAAGTTAACTTCCCTGAGCCTCATCTATAACATGTAAAATATAACCTATGTTTTACGTTGCTGTGAAAGACAGAGGTTGTATACAAGTCCTTGCCCACCAGGACATGCTTGGTTCACTGGATACTAACAGTTTTTAAATAGGTAAGTCAGCTCACCTGATTCAAAATTCTAAGAATAAGAAAAAGTTGGAGTTCCCGTTGTGGCTCAGTGGAAACGAATCCCACTAGTATCCATGAGGATGCAGGTTCAATCTCTGCCCTCGCTCAGTGGGTCGAGGATCATGTGTTGCCATGAGCTGTGGTATAGGTCGCAGATGCAGTGCATTCCTCATTGCTGTGGCTGTGGTTGTGGCCGGAAGCTGTAGGTCCAATTCAACCCCTAGCCTGGGAACTTCCATATGCCACAGGTGTGGCCCTAAAAAGCAAAAAAAAAAGAAAAAAGAAAGTTGATTGTACTAAGTCTCACTCTGACCCTAGAACCCAGCGAATAACCACTCTGCATTAATTTGTAAATATAAGTGAAGATGTATGAGTATATATTATTTTCCTCACATTCAAAATAGCTTATTAAATATACTGGTCTGTGGTTCCCTCTATTCATTCAACAATATATCTCAATTTTTCCATGTAAGTACATAAAGCACTCCTTCCTCCTATTTATATAGTTGCATAGTTCCATTGCTTGGACTATATAATTTAAATATTTCCCTAGTTAGTTGGCTTGGTTCCTGTCTTTTGCTATTGGTTGTAATAATCAATGCTGCAACAAATAACTCTGTACGTATGTCACCTGAAACATAAGTGTATATATAAGATAAATTTCTAGAATTAGGACTGCTGAGTCAGGGTATATATGTACTTATAATGTTATTAGCGGCTGCTAAGTAGCTTTTTTTTTTTTTCCTACTATTTTAGGGCCACACCTGTGGCATTATGGAGGTTCCCAGACTAGAGTTGGAATCAGAGCTACAGCTGCTAGCCTATGCCACAGCCACATCAATGCAGGATCTAACCTACACCACAGCTCATGGCAATGCCAGGTCCCCAACCCACTGAGTGAGGCCAGGGATTGAACCCGCATCCTCAAGGATCCTAGTTGGGTTATTAACCACTGAGCCAGGACGGGAAATCCAGTAGCTATCCATATTAATATGAGCTCACAGAGAAACAGCCAACCTTCTTGACATTTTCATCAGATGTGTCAGGAGTAGAACTTGGCATTTCCCAAATAAAATTCTTAGTTCCCTCACCCCCTGGCAAGGTTGCCTCCCTATACCCACTTCTCTCCTTCTCAGTAAATGGCACCACTTTCCAAAGATTCTACTCTGGCCAGATGCCTATGGTCATCCTTGACTCCTCCCTCTCCCCCAACCCCCACAGCTTACTCCATCAGCAACTCCTATCAATTCCCCCTAAGACGTCAAGATTTTTCTCTTTATCTCCAGAGCCAACCACCTGCTCACCAGCATCTTGACTGGGATGACCTCAAAGGCCTCCTCACTGGTCACACCACTAGTCTTCTCCTGACCACTCTCCCCAAGGCATCCAGAGTAACTCTCTTACTACAGTCTACAGACCTTAGCAGCTTTCCATGGGCTCTGCATGTGATCAAGACACCTCACCAGGGCCCTCCAGGCCCTGGGCAACCCACTCACTGCTGACCTTCCCGACTGATCTTTCCCTTTCCTGGACTGTGGCCACATTGTTTTGTTTCTGATAAACACTCCTTTTTCCAGCCTTGTGACCTTCACGCATCACGTTTCCTCTGCCTGGAATGTCATCCCTTACCCTCAGGGCTTTCCGTATCAGCTTGAGCATCACCACTTCTGAGATGCCTTCTTATCTGAAGTAGGTCCCCATCCAATATTCTCTCTTCTAGCCTCTTATTTGTATCCTTTATTGCAACTTATTATTCTATGAACTTGTCTAAGTTTTTTTGTGTCTCACCCTCTATAAACTCCATGAGAGCAGGGCCTGGAATATAGCAGGCACTCAAATATCTGTTGAGCTAATGAACAAACTTAATTATAAGCCTTGTTTCTTCACTTACAGAACAGTGTTTACCTCAGTGTGTCATGATGATTCTGTGTAAAATGCCTGGCACATAAATCATTCTTTCCTAAATACCTAATGTAACACATCCATGTGCCAGACACTGAAGAGATGTTCAATAAATGTTACCCATTAGTGTTAGCATAACCTCACAGAGAAATAGCCCGGGGACCCCTTATCAAACTGGGAAAAGTGTCACACACAAAGCACACAAATCCTACACAAACCAAGATGGCAAAGTGTGGTATGTACATACAAGGGAATATTATTCAGCCTTAAAAAGAAGGAAATTCTGACACATGCCACAAGCAGGAACCTTGAGGACATTATGCTGACCGGCCAGTCACAAGAAGACAAACTCCGTAAGATTCCACCTACATGAGGTATCTGGAGTGGTCAGAATCATGAAGACAGAAAACAAAATGGTGGGGAAGTTCCCTTGTGGCAAAGTGGGTTAAGGATCTGGTGTTGCTGCAGCTGTAGCACACCTTACAACTGTGGCATGGGTTCAATCACGGCCCGAGAATGTCCACATGCCACAAGTGCAGCCAAAAAAGAAAAAGAAAAAAGAAAGAAAACAGAATGCTGGTTGTTAGGAGCTTGGAGAAGAAGAGAATAGAGAATTATTGTTTGAAATGTAATAGGTTCAGGAGTTCCTTTCGTGGCTCAGCCACAATCCTGACTAGGATCCATGAGGATAAAGGTTTGATCCCTGGCCTCGCTCAGTGGGTTAAGGATCTGGCATTGCTGTGAGCTGTGGTGTAGGTCGCAGATGAAGCTTGGATCCCGCATTGCAGTGGTTGTGGCATAGGCTGGCAGCTGCAGCTCCGATTCAACCCCTAGCCTGTGAACTTCCATATGCCACAGGTGTGGTCTTAAAAAGGAAGGAAGGAAGGAAGGAAGGGAGGAAGGAATGGAGGAAGGAAGGGGAGAGAGAGAGAAAGAAAGGGAGGGAAGGAAGGAGGAAAGAAAGGGAGGAAGAAAGGGAGGAAGGAAAAGAGAGAGGGAGGAAGGAAGGAAGGGAGGAGGAAGGAAGGAAGAAAAAAGAAATGTATAGAGGTTCAGTTCCGTAAGATAAGTTATAGGGATGGATTGTGGTGATGGCTGCACAGCAGCATGAACACAAATACCACTGACCTGTAAAAAGTTAAGATGGTAAATTTTATGTTACGTGTATTTTACCCACCATTTTTAAAAAGGTAAAAAATACAATCATTTACTTTTTTTTCTTCATGACTGGGCATCTGGACCATTTCTAGTTTTTCTTTGTCATGAACTCTGCTGCTAGGAATATCTGTACACAGGTTGCATCTTTCCCTTTTGAGTTATTTCCTGGGGGACATGCACAGAAAGGGAATCATGCCAAGTCAAAGGGTGTGATCAGTTCCATGGCTGGGATGTACAAGCAGGTTTTCTAAGATGAATGTAGTCACAAACAGTTTTAAGAAAACAGATTTCCAGATCCTCAACTTTCCTAAAATGGATCTGCCTAAGAACATGTTCATAACACAAGGCAGGCTGTCCATTCTGTATCTTGCACAACCATCCTTCTACCATTTTACAAGAGCAAAGTGTACCCACCAACAATCTCCAACCTTACTGTGGAACTCTCCTCAGATATAAAAACTTCCTAAGCACTGAACCAGGTAAAATTTAAAATACCAGTGTAGGGAGTTCCCATCATGGCACAGCGGAAACGAATCCGACTAGGAACCATGAAGTTGCAGGTTCGATCCCTGGCCTTGCTCAGTGGGTTGAGGATCGGGAGTTGCTGCGGGCTGTGGTGTAGGCTGGCAGCTACACCTCTGATTAGACCCTTAGCCTGGGAACCTCCATATGCCGCAGGTGCAGCCCTAAAAAGAAAAAATAAATAAATAATTAAATGAAATTTAAAAATAAAAATAAATTAAAAATAAAATACTGGTATAGACGTAGAGAAAAATGAATGCCTCTAACCACAGGGTAACAAATTCTTCTGCAAATGAGATGGCTTTCAATTCCTGGCTTTCAAAAAAATTGAAAGAGGAACTGGTTGTCAGCAGAGAGAGCACTTTAAAAAAAAAAATTTTTTTTTTTGGCTGCACCCATGGCATGCAGAAGTTACCAGGCCAGGGACTGAACCTGAGCCACAGCAGTGACAACACTAGGTCCTTAACTGCTAGGCCACCAAGGAATTCCTTAAAAATTATTTCTGATGACAAAACGTGATTTTTTTTTTAACTATATAAAGACCGAATCACATAATACTGCCATTTTTGCAGGTCAAAAATGGTTGAATATTGGAAACTTTTTTTCCTTTTCTTTTCTTTCTTTTTTTTTTTCTTTGTAGGGCTGCACCCACCATATGGATTTCCCCTGGCTAGGGGTCGAATCAGCACTGTAGCTGCCAGCCTGCGCCACAGCCACAGCCACACCAGATCCGAGCCACATCTGCGACCTATACCACAGCTCACGGCAATGCTGGATCCTTAACCCACTGAGAGCCCAGGGATCAAAACCACAACCTCATGGTTCCTAGTTGGATTCGTTTCTGCTGCATCACGATGGAAACTCTGAATATTAGTAATTTTACATGGTTCAATCTGTTAACTCACTGATTGCAAAGACCTGAATGGTGCTGCAATAATCAAACTCTTTTCATCTCCATCTATATAGGTATGTGCATAGGCTCCTTGGCACTTGCATCTAAAAAAATGAAAATCGATGCCTAATCACGTCCTGTTTTAGCAACATGTATTATTCATGCACAAATACACAAACTACTTAAAAATTTTAAAAGCCCCAAAAAACTCATTAAGAAATGCACTTCAAGAGTTTGCATTGTGGCTCAGCAGTTAACGAATCCGACTAGGAACCATGAGGTTGCGGGTTCAATTCCGGGCATCGCTAAGTGGATTAAGGATCCGGTGTTGCCGTGAGCTGTGCTGTAGGTTGCAGACGCGGCTCGGATCCTGCGTTGCTGTGGCTGTGGCGTAGGCCCGCAGCTACAGCTCTGATTAGACCCCTAGCCTGGGAACCTCCATGTGCCATGAGTGCGGCCCTAGAAAACACAAAAAAAAAGAAGACAAAAAAAAAAAAAATATATATATATATAAGTTGAAAGAGAAAAAGGAATGGTATGCAATTATTTAAATCCATGATTTAAAATATGCAAGGGGCTCTATAATTTTTCAAAATTCTTTAGAAGACAATCAATAAAATTTGAAGATCTTAGATCTGGACCAACATTTAATATTATCAGTAAGTTCTCTCTGAGTCTTTTGACATAAATATGTAAAATGAGAGGGTTGGCTAAAAGTATATAATGGGGGAACTAGTTAAATAAATGTCAATACCTCTATTCAATGGAATATAGGCAACTGTTTAAAAAAGCAAAATTGATATATATACATATATATATGTATATATATCAATAAAGAATGATTTCAAAGATACATGCAGGAAAAACAAATTAACAGTGTTCCTATTTATGTAAAGAAAAAAGGGGGAGATAAATATACATATAACTACATGGATTTCTAGAAAGATATACAAAAGCAGAAACTTGAAATAAGGGCTTGACTGGGGAGAGACTGGGAGGGTGGGGACCTGAGACTTATTTATCACTCTATTTCTTTTTGTACTTTAAAAACTTATCATCATCGGAGTTCCCATTGTGGTGCAGCTTAAACGAATCTGATTAGGAACCATGAGGTTGTGGGTTCGATCCCTGGCCTCGCTCAGTGGGTTAAGGATCTGGCATTGTCGTGAGCTGTGGTGTAGGTCGCAGACACAGCTCAGATCCTGCATTGCTGTGGCTGTGGCGTAGGCCAGCGGCTACAGCTTCAATTAGACCCCTAGCCTGGGAACCTCCATATGCCATGGGTGCGTCCCTAAAAAGAAAAAGGACAAAAATAAAGAAAGAAAGAAATACATAAATAATTATCATCATCAACATGTTGTTACCCTAAGATTAAAAAAAAAAATGTAGTTTATAAAAATATTTTAGGACACCCAGAGGGATAGATTAGATGGGCTCCAGGATCCCTTCCAGCTACAGCTCTATTACCCCGTGTAATGGAAAAACATAATGATGGCAAGCAGAGCAGTCCCAGCTGCTTTCACACCCTTCCTCAGGCCTGCTGTCAAGAATGAGGATATGTGACAGAAATGTCCAGTGGAGAAACGGTAGCTGCCAATGGCTATTACCCAGCCCAGAAAGACACCGTCTGCTTTAAGTGGCACAACATTCCATAGCAAACTGGAAGTTCAGTGCCTAACACTTTAAAGCTCCTCTTGGAAATTCGGTTAGGCAGAACTATAAGTCTGTTTAATTCACTCTAAGCCTCTCTTCCACCCCCAGTCCGATCACTTTTGACTGGCACCTCAGAATGGGCTTGCTTTGCTGGTTTCATAGAAAAATGACCACCCTCTCTGATTATTCCTACCTGAAGACCAGGCCAGTAGGCCTCCAGAGACTGGAAGACCGGCATGGACACAGTCCCCTTGTACATCTGCACCCACAGGTACCAGTCATCAAAGCGGGTGTAATTCCGAATGGCTTTGTTATATTCTGCAAAAGAATAAGATAATGGACACCTCAATGATTAGGGAGACAAAAGGCAGGCTTTGACAATAGACCTAAACATGTGAGAGACTCCAGGATGGCCTAGCCTCAAAGTAGACTAGGAGGCACAGAAGAAGGAGCACAGGTTCTGGAGTCAAACTTCCAGGCTCAAATTCCAGCTCCAAGGAGTTCCCTGTTGATCTGGTGGTTAGGACTCAGCACTTTCATCACTGCAGCCTGGGGTTCAGTCTCTGATCTGGGAACTGAGACCCCACATCAAGCCCCAGCATGTGGTGGCAAAAAAAAAAGGCCAGCTCCAGCTTTTCCACTTGCTAGCTGTGACCTTGGGCAAGTTTTTCCCTTTTAAGCCTTAGTCTTATTATCTATAAAGTGAGGAGAATAATATTATATACCTCATAGGACTGTGAAGTCATTTATCAATAACAATATTCACTGATCATCTTCTGGTGTCAGGCACCTAGCAGGTGATAAATAAGACAAATTCCAGCCCTCAGGGGGCTTTTATGCTAGTGGGAACTTTGAACTTATAACTCCCCCTTGATTGCAAATCTATGAGGGCTAGAATTATGTTTTGTTCATTGTAGGATACCCAACACAAAGACAGTACATAATAAATATGCACAACAAATATTATCTGAATGAACAAAGTACCAAATATACATGCAAATAAATAAGACAATTTCAAATAGTGTTGTAAGGATTAAACGAAATAGTCTATGTTCATTGCTTGGCACAGTACTTGACAGATTAATGGTACTCAATAAATATTTGCTGAATAAATGAATGATAGCTATAATTATTATTAGGTGTCCAACAATTCCTCAATATCATTATTACTATTGTCTGAGGACCTGGAAGGTAAAATGCTTTTCTTCAATAGGCATTAATCTACTAGATACCTCCTACAAAGCACTGTGGGAAGTACAAAGACAAATGAGGCCTGGAAGCTGCACTCAGCGGGCAGAGCTGTAATTATTATGACAGTTGATTCCAAGAAAGATGCTGAAGGCCCTAAATTCTGAGGAAGGATCAGGCTTTTTCTCGGGCAAAGTAATACTTAATCTGGGCCTTAAAGGGTGAAAAATTTGGATACACAAAGGCAGGATAAAAGGTCCACTGGGCAAAGGAGACACTGTGAGTGATGGCCAGGAAATTAAAAAAATCCAGGGCTATACAAGAGAGAAGGCAGCATGGTACAGCTGGCTCTTGCAAGGAGGTATTTAGAGGTGTGGTGGGCCTCAAGTGGGCAGTGTAAGTCCATGGTGGCTTTAAATGCAGACTCGGGTATTCAGAACTGATTCTGTAGCACCTGGGAGCAACTGAAACTTTATAAAGAATCTCCACGTCAACAGGAAAAACCATGGGGAAAAGCCCGCTTACCCTGCCCTTTTTACCTAGGAACATGGCCATGAGTTTCTTATCCTGAAGCAGGATGGCTCCTTTCACCAGGTACTCAAAGTAGGAGTCCACGCCAGCCCCAATGCCCGCGTCCTGGGCCACCCACTTGCCAGTGAGCACGTCGATGTGGTTGCCGACCTGGGAGAGAGACACGTGGTCCCAAAGGAGGACCCAAGACCAAACAAGGATTTCTCTACACCCCTGATTCCTGAGATGCAAGGCAGTCACCTTGGTGCTTCCTGGGAGACAAGCAGGGCTGGGGGCAGTGGGCAAGGCTGGATCGTGGCCAGCTCTCTTGCATATCTGTATAGTGGGGGTGAAAAATTAACAATGACTTGGAGTGTTCATGCCTTGTCTGGAGTGACTGTGAGATGGAAAATGAGAATGTGCTATTCCCACGACCTGTCTCTGACTTCCCAGCCCCCAGCATGTGTGCAATTCCAGTGCCTAAAGACACAAGACATACTTCATGTACTTCCCTAAATCAGCTCAGGAAGGACACCCAAGAAACTGATAGAGTAGTTGCTTATAAGGAAAGGAACCAGGGCGTGGGGGTGGACAGGGATTAGAGATGTCACTGGGTACTTTTTTGTATCCTTTGACTTGGGAACCACATGCCTTGAAAAACAATATGAAAATAAATTGTAGGAGTTCCTGTTGTAGCTCAGTAGGTTAGGAACCCGACTAGTATCCATGAGGATGCAGGTTCAATCGATCCCTGGCCTGGCTCAGTGGGTTAAGGACCGGTGTTGCCTCACATTGTGGCGTTAAGTCTCAGATGCAGTTCAGATCCAGTGTTGCCGTGGCTGTGGTGTAGGCCAGCAGCTACGGCTCCAATTCGACCCCTAACCTGTGTTAGTTTGGGTCCTTTCAGGGGCAGACCCCCAGCAGGGAAGACAAGAAGTATTTGATTTGGAAGGTGAGTCCCTGGAAACTGGCAGGGGAGGGCGGAAGTGAGGCAAGGCAGGGAGGCAGCCCATCATGGGTGTGCCATCAGGCAAGTTACCACCTTGGGAACTGGAGCGCCAGCCTGCTGGGCAGCTCTGGAGACAGGTGGAGCACGAGCCTCCACATTATCCCACCCAAGGGTCGGGAATCAGGCTGATTATCTACCGTCTCCCATGTATCAGCCACTGAGTGAGAAGTGCTCCAGAGCAGCATTAAATCCTGGCACTTCCAGCCAAGGGCAAGCAGAACAGGATCCAGGCACCAGGGAAGGCACTCAGGCAAAGAGACATGGGTGACAGGAGTTGGAAGACAGACCAGTGTGCGCGGAAATGGTACAGGACAGAGAGGTGGCGGGCAGGGCAGCCCTGGAGTCCAGTACGGTCCCAGTGCTAGAGGAAAAACTGCCTGTGTTGAAGGCACTAAGGGCTCCACAGTGGCACTTTCTTAAGGGATTTTCAAGAATTTCTCACACAAGTTTTCACTTTTCAAGCTGACTTGGAACCAGACTTTGCATAAAATGTGCCTCCACTTGAATCACTCTCAGACACCACAGTCTGTGTAAGTCATAATGACTCAGCAAGGAGGCATTAATACATCAGCATTACTGCTGACATGACTGTGGATCAGAAAGGTTGAGTGACTGGGCCAGGGTCACACGGTTTCAACGTAGTAAGGCCACGGCTCAATCCCAGTTCTGACTAAATCCAGTGCTATTTCCTGGACTGCTTTGGCTCAATCACTGTTAGTTTCACTGGATTATCTGGTTGAAGAGCTGAAATCAATCTTAGAGATTATCTGGCCCCCAGTGTGCTAAATGTCCATGAGTTAATAGGTTTGGAGAGGAAAAGGAAGACTGGGGTCAAATAAATTTGTGAAATGTTGAGTTAAGTAAGGTTAAATGATGAATTTATCATAGGATTTCATGACCTTTAACCTGCTCATGGTCATTATGACTGTCCAAAAAAAGGATACTATATATAGTGTTTCCTAAACATAACTGACCAGGCATCAATTTTTCATGGAACAGCCATTCAACATCTCACAGATCTGGTTCCTTTTTTTTTTCTTTTTAGGGCCGCACCTGCAGCGTATGAAGTTTCCAGTCTAGGAGTCAGAGCTGAGCTGCAGCTGCCAGCCTATACCATGGCCACAGTAACACCAGATCCAAGCCACATCTGTGACCTATGCCGCCACAGCAATGCCAGATCCTTAACCCACTAAGCAAGGCCAGGGATCGAACCCACATCCTCACTATGTTGGGTTCTTTACTCATAGAGCCACAAAGGAAGCACAGTATGGTTCTAAGGAACACAGTTTTACAAACAAAAACATGTAAAAATGAGAGCCAGACAGGCTGACAATCTAAGGTCACCAGGTGAATGAGGGACATAAAGCAGATGACCTACTTCCTAGAAATCAGCAAAGCACGAGGAGTCAAAGCTTAGCACACTCCTTTTCCTGCCAGAGGATGTGCTCTCATGCTCTCCCCACCTCTGTACCAAAGCGTGAACCAGAGGCTTGGCCTGCTTTCAGTGTCGTGAGCCTAAGTCCTGGATCACTCCTGAGGTCACCTTCAGTTTCTGGACTGCAACTTGTTGCTCAAAGCCCAGAGCCATATAAGCCAGGACCAAGGTGGCCAACTTGACTTAGGAAGGATGGCAGTGGACCTACCAGCCCAATATCTGACCGGCTCTCCCAGAGACGCATCAGGGCCACTCTGGCCACCTCTTCGAACACGGGGTCGCCAGTGAGGCTGCTCAGGG
This sequence comes from Catagonus wagneri, assembly GCA_004024745.2. Classification (NCBI taxonomy): domain Eukaryota; kingdom Metazoa; phylum Chordata; class Mammalia; order Artiodactyla; family Tayassuidae; genus Catagonus; species Catagonus wagneri. Next base: position 19,334,639 of record PVHT021183543.1, on the reverse strand, counting down.
TGGCAAATTCCACAATGAAGGTCCCGATCCCTGCCGTACAGGTGACAGAAGTCTCTCCTGGGTTCACACCATGAAGCAGGTTCACTGTTCCATATGGCATGCCGGTGGGGGTCTGAAACGCTTAACAATCACAATATTAAGACTTGAGGGAATTCCCATCATGTCTCAGCAGTTAACAAACCTGACTAGCATCCATGAGGATGCGGGTTCAATCCCTGGTCTCACGCAGTGGGTTAAGGATCTAGCATTGCCGTGAGCTATGGTGTAGGTTGCAAATGTGGCAAGTTGCTGTGTCTGTGGCATAGGCTGGCAGCTACAGATCTGATTCGACCCCTCCATATGCCGCGGGTAAGGCCCTAAAAAAAAAAAATTAAGACTCGAGACAGGGATGGTTGGACACAGGCCCAAAGCCTGAGGTCTTGGCCAGCACTTCCCTTTTGTCTCCTGGGTGACCTGCTAGAGACTGAGCTAGAGAAGGATAAATGTCACAACTGGAGGGCCCTTAGTAGTCACCTAGCCCAGATGCTGCCAAACACTGCCCGCAGGCCTCGGGCTCCTGCCTGTGGTGAGGAGGGAAGCAGTGGGCTGTGCTCCAGGGTGTCACACTCCACGCATGCTCACTTTAGCCAGAGTAGCTCTACTTTTACTTATTTTACACTATGCCTTCAGAGGCCAGGCAGGTAGGTCACTTAGTGTGAATCAGGCAGGTTGTAAGCCGTAGGCAATAATGTGGCTGGTGGCCCAATGAAGAAGCCATTCATATATTTTAAAAACACCATTCTGACCAAATGCAACATATCTGCAGACCATAAATAGCCCCAGAAGAGCCAGTTTAAGGGCCCTAGTATAAATAAAAAGTTTCAGGGGCTATTTTTTTTTTTTAAAGGATATAGGGAGTTTCCTCATGGCTCAGTGGGTTAAGGATCTGGCATTGTCACTGCTGTGCCTCTGGTTATTGCTGTGGCTCGGGTTCGATGTCTGGCCCAGCAATTTCCACATGCTGCAGGTGTGGCAAAAAGAAAAAGAAAAAAGGTTATAAATCACGCAGCTGATGTGGTCTGATCCTCAGTTCACAAGTAGTTAAAGTCATGCTTGTAAAGTGACTCAAAGGTCACACAGAGAGAGTCAAACAGAGCTGGGAAGGGAATGAATGCCCCGTGCCCACTCCATTTCTCCCCTCCCCACAGGCTCTGTGCCCTGCCCAGCCCACCCCACCCCACCCCACCCCAGTGCCTTCCGATTCAAGGCAAGGAGCTAGACAGAAAGCCAGAGGCAGAGATTTCCTCTCTGAGCGGAAAGGTCAGACAACCCCAGAGCAGCCTGTGCGTCACCAAACTGTGAACTAAGTTGTCAAAACATCCAAGAACCATAAGGTCCAGAAACCTGACTGTAAGAGGAGAAATTTGCTATCTAGCAGGCATGAGTGGCAAGCAAGAAGACTTCAAGCCACAGCCAAGAAGGACTCAAAGGAATAGTTCAGGGAAGTCAGGCTGTGTTAAAAAGAGGGGGAAGGGACAAAATCTAGTTCTCGACCTGAATGGTAGATACACTGGTGAAAACACACTTAGATTTTATCACCATACAGATTTTTCAACATGAAAAAATTTTAAGAAAGAAAGAAAGAGAAAAGGAAGGAGCAATAAGGCAGTTTCTTCTAGGGCTGAGTCACATAGGACATGATGTTTGCAAGGAGACATTCAGGCCATGAGCAAGACTTGAACTCAGCTCGTTGACTCTCCTCAGCTCTTCCCCAAGGATGAGAGGCAAGTACCAAGTGAGAGGGAGAAGTGAGATGGCCAAGAGGCTGGTGGAAAGCACAGTGTGACGTGTTTGGGTGTGAACAGCTCTCAGAGCTTCCACCACACCCTGAAGAGAACACAGTGTCCAGTCGATGCTGCTGAGCCTAGCTACTGTCCCACCGGACAAACACTGAGGCTTGGCCTGCAGCCCTGGACACGGCTTAGTTGCAAAACAAGTCCCTCTCGTTTCAATGGTGCTTGAGGTTCTCCAAGAACTTTCTCCTTTCTGACTGACCTCATTTTATGCTTCCCCAAAGGTAGGGAGGAATTATGACTTCTATTTGATTGATGGCGAAGCCGACTAAGGAGAGGAAGAGTAGCTTGGTCAAGCTATTGGCTGGCAGAGCTGAGTCAGGAACCTGGGGTTCCTAATGTTCAGACCAAGGCTCTTTTCTAGAACCCTTTCATTCCCACAGTATGTGGGCCTGAGAGGGCACAAAAGCATGCACTCAGATAAGGGCAAGAGCCTTCCACTTGCCGGGGGCTTTAGCACTCCCGGCAAATGGTAATGAGGTCAGCTCCATTCTAGTCTAGCCCTCAAAATGCCCAGGACTCTCCTGATTTCCCTGGTAGGTGCCAAGGGGTAGAAATACCAAGTATTTGGGTGAGAAACACCAGCAAATAATTCTGCATTGCCACCCTCTTCTCCAGCAACAGAAGCAGGACCTTTTGGACTTCATCTCTGCCCCATCTTGACGTGGGTCTTACCTGGGAGGAGTTTCCGGGCTGCCTCCTCAGCCATCCTCAGAAGAGGTCCAGAGCAGGGCCAACCAGCCTCCACTTCCACCCCAGCCTTCTTTGATAGCAGGTGAGCAGACAGAAGTCCTCCTACCACTACAGATGGTACAAAAAGCAAGTGTCAGGGCCCCAAGGACCAGTCTTGCCCTTGTGTAAATTAAACCTAAATGCTCTGTTCAGTGGCTCAGTGCTCTGTTCAGTGGCTCATTGGCAAGGAGCTAGAGTCACCAGTGAAAGAAGAGTCCTTAACTCCGCATTGGTATGGTGTTAAATTCACAAAGATTTTTTTTTTCTCTTGGTGAGTCACAAAAACAGTGGCTATCTTTTTTTTCAGTCCCTACTGTCTACCAAGCACTAGGCACTACTGTGCCCTCTTCAATCAAAGATACTGAGGTTCAGGGAAGTAAGTGACTTGCCCTGGGTCTAGTAGGTGGTAGGGACAACTTTGACTCCAAAGTTCATGTTCGTTGCACTTGGTCACTGTCTCCCAATCTCTCCAAGACCAAGGGAGAGAGGGGAGTATACTTATTATCTTCATTTTACTCATTTCTCTATTTCAACTTATTACATAATATTTAAGATTTATAAAAAGACACAAAGGTTATGTATCTGGAAATATGCTAAACAGATATCCTGAAAAAAACTGGTGACCTGAGTTTCAGTTTTCCTGTCCTCCTGGCAGAGAAGGAATAAGAGACAAAGGCAGGACCTACCCAAAGTGGGGAGTCTGATAAAAGATCCCTCTACAAAATTGGGATCTAGAAGAATTATATACCCTGTGTAAGGATGAACTGAAAATAAACCTCACATATTTCCCCTAGTATATAGCATGGAAAACTGTATGACTCAAATCTCAATGCCAAGTAAAGAGAAGGAGAAAAAAAAATCTCTCCTAAAAATTAATAATTACAAACTGCTACTCACTAAGTTTTAGAGACTGAATTACACTAACTGGGTATACCGTCTAGAAAACCTCAAATCTTTAGTATAAGGTGGTTTTAGCAGATAATGCCTCTAGCTACAAGTAAACATAAAACATATCTGAGAAACCCACATTCAACCAAGGCCCTCAAGAATCCCACAGGAAAAGTCTAGGCAATGAGTGTACATCAAAAAATAGATCACAGAACATAAAAAGAAACAAAGCATTATGAGTAAGAGTAAGAAAAGAAGTAGAATAAGATTTCAGATGGTGGGATTATCAGAAACTGAATACAAAATAAGTATGTGTCACATGTTTAAAGAAATAAAAGAAAGGTTGGAATGCATGAGTAAGTAGTTTCAGTAACAGATAAGAAACATCAGAAGAGAGAACTGGTGGACTTGAAGACAGACTCAAAGAAATTATCCAAAATGAAATGCACAAAAAAAAGACAAAATGCTTTTTAAAAAAATACAGAAGGGACTTGGATACAGTAAGAAAGTATAATATATTTCCGACTGGAGTTCTAAAAAGAGAAGAGGGAGTAAATGGGGGAGAGGGAATATTTGAAGACAAAATGGTTAAAAATTTTCTAAAACTAATGAATGATACCAATTCTTAGATCCAAGAATCCCAAACCAAGTGATAAAGCCACATTTATATATATTTGATAAAATTGCAGAATACCAAGGCGGGGGGGAGTTTCAAAGGCAGTCAGATTCCATGTAACAATGATTGTTAAAGTAGTTTGATGGGTACATCCAGTTCATTACACAATTTTTTCTACTTTTATGTATTTTTGAAATTTTTCAAACTTAAAAAGTTTCCAAAGTTTCCAGAACTTTAAGAAGTTTTTAAGAGGAGGAGGTAGCCCAAGTGAAACAAACATGCAAACAAATAGATTATCAACAAAGAAATAACAATTAGATGGACAGATTACTTCCTTTTTTTTTTTTTTTTTTTGCTTTTTAGGGCCTCACCCATGGCATATGGAGGTTCCCAGGCTAGGGGTCCAGTCAGAGCTACAGCTGCCAGCCTACACCACAGGCACAGCAACATGGGATCCGAGCCACATCTGTGACCTACACCACAGCTCACGGCAATGCCGGATCCTTAACCCACTGAGCGAGGTGGGGGGTCGAACCCACAACCTCATGGTTCCTAGTTGGATTCATTTCCACTGCGCCACAAAGGGAACTCCCATATTACTTCTTAATAATGATAACGAAATCAGAAGACAATGGAAAAATTTCTTCAACATGCTAAGAGAAAAAGAAAAATCAACCTGGAACTATATGCCCTTCAAAAATATCCCTCAAAGGTCCCTGGGAATTCCCTTTCATGGCTCAGCAGTCAGTGAACCCGACTAGGATCCAAGAGGATGCAGGTTTGATCCGTGGCCTCGCTAAGCAGGTTAAGGATCCAACACTGCCGTGAGCTGCCGTGTAGGTCGCAGACATGACTTGGAACCCGCGTTGCTCTGGCTGTGACATAGGCCTGTTGCTGTAGCTCCAATTTGGCCCCTAGCCTGGGAACTTCCATATGCTGTGGGTGAGGCCCTAAAAGCAAAAAAAAAAAAAATCCCTCAAAGGTCAATGGCCATGAGATAAAGACATTTTCATTCTAAGAAAAGCACAGAAAGTTTGCCAAGAACATACCTGCACTAAAAGAAATTCTAAAGGAAGTACTTCAGATAAAAGGAAAGGGAGGACATTGGAGTTCCCTTTGTGGCTCAGTGGGAACAAATCCGACTAGTAACCATGAGATGGTGTTTCAATCCCTTGCCTCGCTCAGTGGGTTAAGGATCCAGCATTGCTGTGAGCTGTTATGTAGGTCACAGATGTGGCTCGGATCTAACGTTGCTGTGGCTGCGGTGTAGGCCGGTGGCTGCAGCTCCAATTCGACCCCTAGCCTGGGAACTTCCATATGCCACGGGTGAGGCCCTAAAAAGACAATAAATAAATAAATAAATAAATAAGGCATAAAAAGAGAGAGAGGAAAAGAATATAGAGAGGATGGAACAAACGGCACAAAGTTATACCCAGAAATGAATGCAAGAATATCAGTAATTGTAGTAAATGTAAATGGATAAAATGCTTCAGTTAAAAGATTGCCAGAATGGATAAATGAACAAAATATAATATGTAAACTACAAAAGATATATCTAATAAAAATACAGAAAGAGTGAAAGTAAGAGAGAAGAAAAACACATACAGGGCAAATGTCAACCAAAAGAAAGCTGATATAATTGTATTCATACAGAAAAAAAGTATAAGATAACTATAATATAGATGACAAACCAAGCTCAGGAGTTCTATGACAAAAAAATGAACATGGCCTCAAACTCAGGTCTGATTCCTAAACCAGAATTTCATACCATGCTGTCCCTCCGCTCCCTAGTCTTTTTTTTTAATTTATTTTATTTTTCTTTTTAGGGCCACACCTGTGGCATATGGATGTTTCCAGGCTGGGGGTCGAACTGGAGCTTTAGCTACTGGCCTATGCCACAGCCACAGATCCGAGCCAGATCCGAGCCACATCCATGACCTACACCACAACCTGTGGCAACACCAGATCCTTAGCCCACTGAGTGAGGCCAGAGATCAAACCCGTATCCTCATGGATACCAGTCAGGTTCTCAACCCGCTGAGCCACAACAGGAACTCCTCCCTAGTCTTTTTTTTTTTTTTTTTAATATTTACCACATACCTGTAGTACAAGTTTCACTGCGAATAACATACAAAATAAAGATGAGCAAAATGAGGAAAAAATGTAACTCTGCCATCCAGAGGTGACAGCTGTTAAGCCACTGGTGGTCTAGAGGCTCAATGAAAAGAAGGGTTGTATTAGCTTCATAAGAATCATTAGGAATATGCTAAAAATACTGATTCTAGGACCCAAAACCAGAGACATCAATTCATTAGATTTAGAGTGGAAACTAGACACCTGAACTTTTCAAAAGGTCCCAAGAGGTTCTGATGGGCAGCCAGGTTTAGAAACTTATAGCCTAGACTTGCCTTATTTAATAGTCATCATTAACCACATGTTACTACTTAAATTCATTAAAATTCAGTGAAATTAAAAATTCATTTCCTCAGTTGCAGAAGTCACATTTCAAATGTTCAACAGCCACACGTGGCTAGTGGATACTGTACTGGACAACACAGTGAGAAAACATTTCCATCATCAGCACAGAAAGTTCTACTGGATAGCTTTCTAGGCAATAAACTCCAAGAAGGCAATGCTTACATCTTTTTTGCTTTTGGCTGAAAGCCTAGTACCAAATATATGATAAAGATGTGAGTAATTCTGGCACATTTCTTTTCTGTCTTTTCTCTGTCCCCTGCTCACTTTCATGTCTGAAACTGATGAGAGATTCCAAGACCTCTCCACCCCACCCTCCAGGAGGGAAGAGCTCTGTAATCTTGTTTGAACCAAGTGCCCCCGCAAGGCTGGTCCTTATTTACTACCTGTTGGTTTACAAAGAGGTCAAAACTCCCATATTCTCCTTTTTTTCCAGGGCCCTAGAAAAAAGGCCTCACCTCGGATGTTGGTTTCAAACACAGAGGCGTTCACATCAATATCAAAGTCCACGTTGTCCTGGAGCACTTCAACCACTCTTTGAAATTCTGAGACATTCCCCAAAATCTGAAGAAAAGAGAGATCTTAGAGTGAGCCTCTTAGGCTCGTAGGCAGTGGAGATGCTAGATTCAGAGTCTAGGATCCTATGCTGCTGTGGCTCTTACTCAACTTGAGAACTGCAGTTTCTGTTCTAGGACAGCTGATAACAGGGAGAAAACACCAAGAGCTGGAAATCACACAGATCGAATATCGAGAGACTGGTTGAATAAATTTTTCAGTACCAAATTTAAGAATCCTTATGTACTTATTTAAGGAAACAATATAAAGACGGTAGACCACATGAGAAAATCTGAGTTTGACACTTGTAGTAGATACCTTGTTTTTAACATTGTTACATTCATCTTTGTGGAAAATACTGCTGAGTGGCTGGTCTGACATTAATTCCCAATCTTATCCTTGAAGCTTCCAGCTCCATAGAGGCTAGAAATCTGAGTACTTGCTTTTTCCGTCTCCTTTTCTGCTAGAGGTAACCGAGTTACCCAGCCAATTCTGAGCCCAGAGAAGTCTACAGGGGCACTTCTTGAAAAGTTTTTGTTTCCCTAATAAAAAGGGACAAGACACAGTTGGCAAGACTTTTACTCTTCTTTTTTCTGCCTTGAAAGAAGGCTTAGAGTTCCCATTGTGGCTCAGCAGTTAAGTAACCTGACCAGTATCCAAGTGGATGCATGCTCAATCCCTGGTCTTGCTCAGTGGGTCAAGGATCCTGAGTTGCCATGAGCTGTGGTGTAGGTCACAGATGAGGCTCAGATCCTGCGTTGCTGTGACTGTGGTGTAGGCCAGCAGCTGTCACTCCAATTCGACCCCTAGCCTGGGAACCTCCATATGCCATGGGTGTGTGTGGCCCTAAAAAGACACACACACACACGAGAGAGAGAGGGAGAGAGAGAGAGAGAGAGAGAGGGAGAGAGAGAGAGAGAGAAAGACTTGATTTCTGGAGCTGTGGCAGCCATATTAGACCATGAGGTACTAAGCAGGAGAATGCAAGTCAATACACTAATGACGGTAGAATGGAAGGATACAAAGAACATGGGTCTCTGACGGCAAAGTTGAGCAGCTGGCCAAAGGCTAGAAATTACCTTCAGATTTTCTTATACTTACAAAAATTAAATACTTTTTGTTTAAAACATCAGTCAAGGAGTTCCCTTTGTGGCTCAGTGGTTAACGTATCCGACTAAGAACCATGAGGTTGCGGGTTCGATCCCTGGCCTTGCTCAGTGGGTTAAGGATCCGGCGTTGCCGTGAGCTGTGGTGAAGGTTGCAGACGCGGCTTGGATCCCGCGTTGCTGTGGCTGTGGCGAAGGCCGGCAGCTACAGCTCCTGTTAGACCCCTAGCCTGGAAACCTCCATATGCTGCGGGTGCGGCTCTACATAAAGGCAAAAAGACAAAAATAAAATAAAATAAAACATCAGTCAAATGCAATCCTGATACCTTTTATTCTAGCAATAATGGTGAAATTTCCCCTCAAGGAGTCACCCTTCTTCCACAGTCAGTATTGTAATTTGAAAAAGCTGACTCCGCCGTTTCAGCTGCAAGAATGGGCACTTCACCTGGACCAGCCAGTGCACCATACCCTTTGGCCAAATGACTGGTTCAGGGAGGCGTGTGTGACCCAAGCCAAATCAGTGAGACTCAGTTCCTGGAATTAATTAATGGAAAAGAAAGAATTCTTTCCACACACAGGATACTGAGAGGGACGTGAGTCTGGAGTTACCGCTGGCTACTCTGCCACCTTAAAGGAAGCCTGAGAATACAGCCACCAAAGCAGGCAGAAATAAGAGATGGAGAGAGATTCCTAATGATATTATTTCTATGTCTGGAGTCAGCCGGGTCTGAGGCCAGTCCTTACCTGTACTTTTTAGCCACCTGACTCAGCAAATTTTCTTCCTGTCTAAATCAGTGACTTGGGAGTTCCCTTCATGGCTCAGTGGTTAACGAATCCGACCAAGAACCATGAGGTTGCGGGTTCGATCCCTGGCCTTGCTCAGTGGGTTAAGGATCCGGCGTTGCCGTGAGCTGTGGTGAAGGTTGCAGACGCGGCTCGGATCCCGCGTTGCTGTGGCTGTGGTGTAGGCCGGCGGCTACAGCTCCTGTTAGACCCCTAGCCTGGGAACCTCCGTATGCCGCGGGTGCGGCTCTACATAAAGGCAAAAAGACAAAAAAATAAAATAAAATAAAATAAATCAGTGACTTGAGTCCTTAGCACTTAAAACCAAAACAATCCTGACTATCTCAATATTCAAAACCCTCTATGATTTAGACCCAGTCTATCCCTCTGACCATGTCTCAGACTGTTCATCTAACCCAGTCTCATCTACTTCAGGAAACTGTACCCACTATTCCCTGATTTTCTGCCCTCAGATATGCTGTTCCCTCTACCAGAAATCACAACCTATGTCTTCCCATTTCTAAATCCAACCTATCTTCCACTGTTTAAATGTCACCTTCTCTAAGGAGCCTTTGATTCCTCCAGCTGAAATTATGAAATTAACCTCTTCTTCCTTTCAAAAACTCCAGTAAATTTATCCTCACAACTCTTAGAGCATCTGTTTCTTTCCATATCGTGAGAATGTTTTGCACAGGCAGGAGCCTCACTCATGTTTGCATCCCCCAGAGTGCTGAGCACAGTCCATGAAACAGTTACTCAAAAAAGAAAGAAAGAAAGAAAGAATGTTTGTGGAATGATTACATGAACCTTTCTCCACATTGTAGCCAGCGATCTTCTCAAAACAGAAATCTCATAATTTCCTGGCCTGTACTTGAGAAATTCCCTTGGCTTTCCATGGGCTTGCATCATCTGATCTTCATGCACCCCTCCATTCCATTCTGCTCCCTCCTTTTCCTTCTCCATATCCCAGCCACACTGGCCTTGCTTTATTTCACTGCACTTGCCATGCTCTCTTTGCCTGGACACTCTTTCCTCCCCCACTTCCTTAGTCAACATTTGCTTCTTCCTCAGATGCCAGCTTAAGTGTCATTTCACTACGTTAGGGGAAGTCCTTCCTGACCTCCTCAGTCTACAGTCTAGGTCATGTCCTTTATTATAACCATTCACAGAGCCATGTTCCTTTCCCACACAGCACTCACCTCAATTTGTAATAATACATTTTTTAGGGTTATCTTTGATTCTTTGTCTCCCTCACTGAAATCATAAACTCCAGGAAAGCTGGGACCATGTCTGTTTAAACGCACCATTATTACTCCAAAGCTTAACACTGTGCTTGGGACACAGCTGGCTCTCAATAAATAAATAAATGTTTTTTTTTTTTTTTTGTATTTTTGCCTTTTATCTAGAGCCGCACCTGCGGCATATGGAGGTTCCCAGGCTAGGGGTCTAACAGGAGCTGTAGCTGCCGGCCTTCGCCACAGCCACAGCAACGCGGGATCCGAGCTGTGTCTGCAACCTACACCACAGCTCACGGCAACACCGGATCCTTAACCCACTGAGCAAGGCCAGGGATCGAACCCGCAATCTCATGGTTCTTGGTCGGATTC
>PVHT021183543.1:19287582-19323045 GCA_004024745.2 Catagonus wagneri | reverse complement strand
AACTTAGGAGTTCCCGTTGTCATGGAGAGGAAATGAATCTAACTAGTATCCGTGAGGATGTGGGTTCGATCCATGGCCTCGCTCAGTGGGTCAGGGATCCGGTGTTGCTGTGAGCTGTGGTGTAGGTCACAGCCACAGCTTAGATCCTGTGTTGCTGTGGCTGTGGCCGTGGCTGGCACCTGTATCTCCAGTTTGACCCCTAGCCTGGGAACTTCCATATGCCACGACTGTGGCTCTAAAAAACAAAACGAATAAACAAACAAAAAGCTAAATTATATCTACAGAGTGATCACCATCATGTAAACACTAGCATGTAAATACTAGAAAAATGAGACAGGGTAACAGAGAACCAGAAATAGTGAAATGGGGGAAAGGTGTGAAAACCTCTCTTGTGGCCTTTTTAAGGATGATGGTTAAGGCTTGGAGTCATACAAATTGAGTGCAAGTCCTAACCCTGCATTTAATGGCTGGGTGCCCTGGCCAAGTCATTTCACCCTTTCTAAGCATCAGATTTCTCAGGTGCAAAAGGAGCAAAGCTACTTACCTTGTGGGGTTGTTGGAAGCATTAAACAATACGTGTAAAGTGCTTAGCATGGGCCCTACACATAACACACTAACTGGTTACTCTCAGCATTTTAATCACTGATTATGGCCATTAGCATGTAAGCCTCTGAAAACAAGGAAAAAAGCTTCTGAAAAGCTTCAGCTATCACCCACAGGTATTTAGGCCCATCGCAGCTTTGTAGTCATAACAGGTCCTGCAGAAACATTTGCTCATACAATGAATTTGAATAAGTTGGAATTCATCATTTTCCTCAAGCTGGGCATCTGGATCCCGATGGTTCAGAATCATTAGAAAAAAATAAAAGGCTTAGGTGAAAAATTCATGTTTTACCCACAGTCAAGCTGCCAAAAGAGGAAGAATGTTGGTTATGCAAGGTTAGAGAAGAAAAGGAATACACAAGACACTTACCAGCAAGGTGTCCAGAGCATCGATTAGAGTCAGAGAAAAACTGTAAAAGGACAAAAATCCTAGCTGATTAATAAGAAAAATCAAACAACAGATATTAAGGCTGCGCCCAGATCAGATACCTCAAAAACTAAAATTGAGGCACAGTGATGCCTCTGCCAGCCCCACTTGCAGTCACAACCGAGAAGCGATAGTGAAAAATCACCTGGAAACTCTGACCCATTGAAGGCACCTGGGAGGTGGGTTGATGACCCTAGTTACACACGTGGCCTAAGTTTTCTGGCATTCTTCTCTGCCATAAGGAGGCAGTATAAGATTGTAGCTCAGAACACAGGCTTTTCCACATCCAGAAATTTACCTCACAGGACACAGAACTGCAGGTTTGAGAATGTTCCTGGCAGCATTGCTTTTAGAACAGCAAAAACCATAGAAATAACTCACAGGTACACCAGTTGAAGAGTGATCAACTAAACCGTAATACATCCAAACAATGCAGAACGATGAGGTTGTCAAAAAGGTTGCTGTGAAGAGTTCTATGGGCTAATGTGAAGATATTCAAATTATATAGTTAAACGAAAAACACAAGGTACAGAAAGATTCAAATTATATAGTTAAATGAAAAACACAAGGTACAGAAAAGGTAGTGTCGTATGTTTCTAATTGCATTTTCTAAAAGAGACATACAGACAGAAAGCAAATTAGCAAATCTGGGGGCCAGTAGTGATGGAAGAACCACAAAGGGCCACAAGAGAACTTTTTAGAGTGACAGAAATGTTTTCTATCTTGACTGTGATACTGGTTACTATACACTTAAAATAGGTACATTTTATGTAAGTTATGCCTTTAAAAAGTTAGCTTAAAAACATACACCTATATGATGGTATAAACCCAAATATTTCTGGAAGGATACACAAAAAAGTTAACAGTGGGTAGAGAGTTCCAGGGTATGGTAGATATTTTATTTTATTAAATGATATTGCACTGCTTGAATTTGCCATTTGCTTGTATTGCTTTTTTCAACTATAAAAAAAAAAGAAAGAAAACCAGCACAAATTGTGCTGAGTTTACTTAACTTCTCCAGTCTTTAGCATATCCATTTGCAAAACAAAAGTAACAGCACTTGACTCCTAGGGGTGTTAATTACAGGAGAGGACACAAGTAGAATGTTTAGCACAGTGTTTAATCCATGTCAGCTTCAGGCAAATGCAATGATTCTTTACTCACTCAGCAAGGAAAAAGAGAGAGAATTCCATCTCTCACAGATTTTTATTCTAGTGCAAGTGAGACAGACAAACTAGCAGATTAGTGAAAATGACAGTATCAGAGTAAGTAGTGCTACGAAGAAAATAAAAAGCGTAGTTTGTGTGACCTACAGGAGGTGGGTAGTTAGGGGAACTGTAGCTGAGACATTTTGAGCTGAGATCTCAAGAAGCAGTCAGGGATATGACCGTAATGGGGGAAGTGTGTTTCAGTTACACTAACAACAAAGGCTGGGATGTTTCAGGTTTGCCGAGAGTTCCATCCCCTAATGGACCTGTTTGCCAACTTGTAACATGAAGGGGTTCTGACTTCTTGAAGCCCTTCCACATATCCTACAGCTCCAGAGATTTGCCCAAATCCCAACAGCTGGTGCCTGTTACAGTTGTGGCCCGAGCCCAGAGGCCCAGCCCACCAGGCTAACCCAGCCTTTTTCCACTATGAGATTCAACTTTCCCGGAGGCTGGGTGGATCCTGGTGGTGCTGACCTGAATTGGGGGGAACGCGACCCCACCCTGGCTAGCAAGTTTTCCGGAACCAATGAGGAAACCATGAAGCCACCAGCCCCAGCAGCCCCACCCGCGCTAGGACAGGACTGCCAGACCCCGGCCTCCCCCTTGTTCCTCTGCTTGCACTACCTGCCCCAGGTGTCGTGCCCGTCACAGGTGAGAGGTCGCAGCTCGTCGTAGGGAAAGGCATTCTCCAGGTAGCTGTCGTAGGCGTGGTAGAACATGGCCTTGACTCGCTCCCTGATGAAGGGTACGAGAAATAAGGAGGAGGCCACCAAACGAAACCAGGCAGGGGAAAGGACAAGAAATAGGGTAGAATCACCACCTGATTATTGCCAGGAGCCCAAAGGCGGGGTCCGAGCAGGTCAGGGTGGGGATCCTGGACAGAGGGAAAGGGAAGGGACCAGGTCTGTGCTTCCCATTCCCCAACTACGGAAGGGCGGGGAGCCTGAACCCCTTCACCTGTAGTGCGCGGGGTCGGGCGCGGTGCCATCGGGGCCCGGCGCCCCATGGTGCAAGGGCAGCAGCACACACAGGAGGCCAAGCGAGACGAGCAGCCGGAAAGGCATAGAGCTCGTGTCCTGTCAGCACCGCCACAGCAGCAGCAGCCACTGCCACCAGTTCATCCTGGGAGCCTCTGCGGATTCTTCCGGGAGTTCGCGCCACCGCGCCTGCGTGCTGATGAATCAGCCACTCAGTTCGGGACTACAAGCCCCAGAATGCAATGGGCGGCGGAGCCCAAAGCAAAGAGCATCTTGGGATATATAGTCTCTGAAGTCAAGATGAATGTGTCCTAATGGTAGCGGCTATTACAGTTACTCTTACTAATGTTTTAGCAACATTTTTAAAAAGCTTAAAACTTTAGACCACAGCAACACACATGATTTTAGGCAGTATGATGTGCAGTAGACTTAACCCTGGATTTGAAGTGAGACTTGATTCTTTTCTTTTTGATGAAAAAGATGGAAGTGGCAGCTTAGTTCCTTGAGCTGGAATGAAGATTTGTTTGGTCCCCTTTGGGCTAGCATCCTTGAAAATAACCTTCAAACTAATACCCTGAAATTTTGTCGGTACATATGAGAATTAAAACCCAGAGAGCTTCCAGTAGCACGGAGAAGAGGGTAAGTGTGAACTTTGGAGTTCCTGGTGGTGCAATGGATTACAGATCTGGTGTTTTCATTGCTGTGATGTGGGTTTGATCCCTAGGAGAAAAAAATTGAGAAGACCTGAGTTAGAATACTAGCACCATTACCGGTTAGGAATGTGGTCTGGCTAGCTTTTCTTCTGGGTATCATTTTACTCATTTGTAAAATAGGAATAATATTAGTATTTACCTAATAGGATTACAAGGATTCAGTGAGCTACTGCATGTAAACTGCTTGTCACACTGCCTGACAGAAGAGAAACACAAGAAATTTTAGGATGCTTTTGGCAACTCTTCTTGGAAATGCCAGATGGAAGGGAAAGGAAATGACAGTATATTGGGACTCAGATAACAACACTGGGGCATAGTATTAGTTTCCTATGACTACTGTAACAAATTATAATTACCACAAACTTGGTGGCTTAAAACAACAGAAATGTATCCTAATACAGTTCTAGAGGCTAAAGGCCTGAAATTAGTTTCACTAGCCAAAGTCAAGATATTGGCAGGGCGCCCTCTTCCTGGAGCCTCTGGGGAAGAATCTGCTCCTTGCTGCTCCAGCTTCTCCTGGAGAAGAGGCTGTTGCTGGCATTCCTTGGCCTGTGGCCCTATCCCTCCAATCTCTGCCTCAATGTTCTTATCACCTCCTCCTCTGTGGGTGTGTGTCATATCTCCCTCTCTACTCTCCCTTAAGGACATTGTGACTGCAGTTGGGGCCACCTAGATAATACAGTATGATCTCCCATCTCAGGATCCCTAACTTGAGAGTTTCCACTGTGACTCAACAGGTTAAGAACCCAATACAGTGTCTGTGAAGATGTGGGTTCAATCCTTGGCATCACTCAGTGGGTTAAGGATCTAGCATTGCTGCAAGCTGCTGTGCCTGTGGCATAGGCCAGCAGCTGCAGCTCCGGTTTGACCCCTAGGCTGGGAGCTTCCATATTCTACAGGTACAGCTGTAAAAAGAAAAAAAAAAAATTAAAATAATGAATATCCTTAACCTAATCACCTCAGCAAAGACCCTTTTCCCAAATAGAGTATACTTACAGATTCCAAGGACTAGGATCTAATTATGTTTAAGGGGCCTTTTTTTTTCTTTTTGGCCATGCCTACAGCATGCAAAAGTTCCCCGGCCAGGGATCAAATCTGTGCCATAGCAGTGACCCAAGCCACTGCAGTGACTGTGCCAGATCCTTAACCTGCTGCCCCACAAGAAAGCTCCTAGGGGACCATTTTTTAGCCTAGCACAGGTACTAGGATTTTTCAGGTCTGGGCCCTTCCAAGTTATGAAACTCACCCAGCCCTAATTTTCCTTCTCTATAGAAGTCCTGTAGCTTATCTTTTTGTCTCCATTCAAAATTCTAGTGTGTATTAAATGTTTGCATGGAGGGTGGGGACAGGTTGCCCAGTTTGGTAACGATAGGTCTCTTTTTATGAGCAAAATTGACAAACTCATAATTTGTTTTCTTTTTCTAGCTTGATGAAAATGTGCATTTCCACATTGTCACAATGCAAATACAATCATAACCTATTTTCACAATTTATATGATTGATTTTATTGTTTCTCATGAAAAACATTTTTAAAAAAACTTCTGAAAAGCATTAGTTCTCTCCCTTCTTGGCTTTACCTCTCACTCTGTGATGATCATATTAGATTCTAGAAGGTTATAGTCTGCCAGAGAAGTGTCAGTCTTGAATATTTACTTGTGAAGACACTTGGAGTAAGTTGCCTAACCTCTCTGAAACTTAATTTCTTTTTATTTTATTTATTTTTTTTGTCTTTTATGTAGAGCCGCACCCGCGGCATATGGAGGTTCCCAGGCTAGGGGTCTAACAGGAGCTGTAGCCGCCGGCCTTCGCCACAGCCACAGCAACACGGGATACGAGCCGCGTCTGCGACCTACACCACAGCTCACGGCAACGCCGGATCCTTAACCCACTGAGCAAGGCCAGGGATCGAACCCGCAACCTCGTGGTTCTTAGTCAGATTCGTCAACCACTGAGCCACGAAGAGAACTCCCAAATCTCATTTTTATTTGGTGGGTTAAAGCCTTCTCTTGTTACAGGGCTTATGCCCCCACAATTTAAAAAAAAAAAAAGAAAGAAAGAAAGAAAAAAGAGGTTAAATAAATGTGTTTTACACTGGGAGTATACTTCCTACAATCTTAATTTGTCTATATTTGGTAAAATGAAGGTAATTTTAGCGAGAAAAAGGTTATATTTCAATAGATATTAAATTCTATTTTATTAGGTCAGTATTTACTATATAAAACTCACTTCCCAAATAGTTCTTTGTTGCTATGTTACATTATTATAAAG
Source organism: Catagonus wagneri (assembly GCA_004024745.2). NCBI lineage: Eukaryota > Metazoa > Chordata > Mammalia > Artiodactyla > Tayassuidae > Catagonus > Catagonus wagneri. Next base: position 19,316,846 of record PVHT021183543.1, on the reverse strand, counting down.
TTTAACTGAATTATTAAGATATTCTAAGCTTGTTTCTGAAGCCGATCACTGTAATCTACCTCTGGATAAAGATAGATGCCCCATCATAACCAGGGTATTATACATACTAAAAAAGCATCATTTAAAGAACTATCTCCAACCTAATTAAAGGCTTCCTATCAGGTATTCTTTTTTTTGTCTTTTTATGGCCATACCTGTGGCATAGGGAAGTTCCTGGGCTGGGGTCAAATTAGAGCTGCGGCCACAGCAATGCAAGATCTGAGGCAAGTCTGCAACCCACACCAAAGCTTGCAGCAACGCCAATTCTTAACCCACTGTACGAGGGATTGAACTGCATCCTCACGGACTCTATGTCAGGTTCTTAACCCACTGAGCCACCATGGGAACTCCGTATCAGATATTCTTAAGTACCTCATGCGCAAAGAAACTGAAGGGAACTAACTCAAATTTATATTTCCCACTTAAGAAGGGCCTCTGCATCAGACTGGTCTATAGAAAGGACTGCTGACCCCAAAAAACCTGGTTTTAAAAACTGAAGAGCGGTTTAGTAACAACCAACATCTCACACTGAATAAATGATAGAGCCAAGATTCGGACTTAGTCTATTCTCTACTGCTTTGATGAAGTGAATGAGAACTGTATAAATAAAAGGGAAATACAGAATTAAAAAGAGAAGATCTAATTAACTTTTGCAGTGTCCTCGTGCTTGAGTTTCCTGTGATTCTACATTCAACATTTCCTTTGTTTTTGCTGGAAAGTCAGAGTACAAGTTTCAATTCCCCAAAGCTGGATGCCAAGGTATTTCAGTCCTCTTTTGACCCACTACTCTTAACTAGTTTTAGCAGGGAAATATCTGGGAATTCCTTTTCTGGCATCTAGAGGTCATGTGGTTCAAGCGGATTCTCCCAATTCCCAAAGCAGAGCTTGCATACTACATACTTTTAGGCTGCCAAGAAATAACTAGTTTATTCCTGGGAAATTTCCCATCTGTTGCTTTGTAGAAATGCTTGAATTTCCCGTTCCCAGCATGTCCAAAATTTAGAGCACGTCAAAGCCCCAGAACACGTTTTTAATGCTCACATAAACAAGGACCTGTGGCTAAATCTGCCTAGAGAAACCTAGTCATCCTGGTTGTATTTAGGAAAAAGTAACCACAGAATCAAGAAGTGACCACAGATGGTCTCATAGTCTAGTCAGTCCCAGGCCCAGAGCCAGATTACAGTCTTGGGTGTCTCAGTTCCTAAAAGTGGTGTCCATCCCCCATGTGTAATTCAAAACAAAAATAATCTCAAGAGTTCCGCAGTGGGTCAAGAAACTGACATAGAGTCCGTGAGGATATGGGTTCAATTCCTGGCATTGCTCAGTGGGTTAAGGATCCAGCATTGCCGCAAGCTGCAATGTAGGTTGCAGATGCGCTTCGGATCCTGCGTTGCTATGGCTGTGGCATATGCCTGCAGCTGCGGCTCCAATTTTACCCCTAGCCAGGGAACTTCCGTATGCCACAGGTGTGGTCCAAAAAAGAAAAAAGAAAAACAACAACAACAACAACAAAAACCCAAAAACCTTATGCTATAAAATGAAGGGAGACAACAGCCAAAAGATGAAAGCATGGCAAGTGTCCATCAATGGATGACTGGATAAACAAAATGTGATATAAAATACAATGGGGAGTTCCCATCGTGGCTCAGCAGAAACAAATCTGACTAGTAGTATCCATGAGGACGCAGGCTTGACCCCTGGCCTCGCTCAGTGAGTTAAGGATCCAGCATTGCTCTGAGCTGCAGTGTAGGTTGCAGACGTGGCTGAGATCCCACAGGAACCTCCCTATGCCACGGGTACAGTCCTAAAAAGACACACACACACACAAAATACAATGGGATATTATTCAGCCTTAAAAAGGAAGGAAATTCTGACATGTGCTATACCTTTGATTAACCTTGAAGACATTGCGCTAAGTGCAGTAAACCAGTCACAAGAGAACAAATGTTGTATGATACCATTTATAGGAGGTACCTAGAGTAGTCAAATTCATAGAGACAGAAATTCAAAGGATGGTTGCCAGGAACTGGGGAAAAAGACAGTGTGTTACTGGGAGTTCCCATCGTGGCTCAGTGGTTAACGAATCCAACTAGGAACCATGAAGTTGTGGGTTCGATCCCTGGCCTTGCTCAGTGGGTTAAGGATCCAGCGTTGCCGTGAGCTGTGGTGTAGGTTGCAGACACGGCTCAGATCCCACGTTGCTGTGGCTGTGGCGTAGGCCTGCAACTGTAGCTCCGATTGGACCCCTAGCCTGGGAACCTCCATATGCCATGGGTGCGACCCTAGAAAAAGGCAAAAAGACAAAAAAAAAAGATATGTTACTGTTTAATAGATACAATGTTTCAGTTTTGTAAGATGAAAAGAGTTCTGGAGATGGATGGTGGTGATGGTTGTACAACACAGTGACTGTATTTAATGCCATTGACCTGTATACTTAAAATGGTTAAGATGGTACATTTTATATGTATTTTACCACAGTTTTCTAAATTAAAAATAGAAAAAATAAACAGAGGGTGGCTTCTGTTTTTTTTTCCATGGAGTCTATTTTATTGCCTTTTTGGAAATATCCAGTTTCTTCCAAAAAAAAATTTCTTATGGGGGAAGGGTATGTGCCTGCTTTGCTGATGCGTGAGCATTCACTTCCTCTGCCTATTTAATTATACATAATTAGCCCAGCCCCACCCCAGGCTGAGGGAAGGAAGAGCATCAGGTCCTACAGGCTTCCACAGTCTACCAGCTCTGTAGGCCCCAAACTCTGAAGATGGAGAGACAGAAAAAAGCCTAATAGAATGAAAATGCTTTTGCAAATATTTATTGAGAGTCTTCTTCTTTTTTTTTTTTTTTTTTGCTTTTTAGGACCACACCCACAGCATATGGAGTTTCCCAGACTAGGGGTCTAATTGGAGCTACAGTTGCCAGCCTACACCACAGCCACAGCAACGCCAGATCCAAGCCACATCTGCGACTCACACCACAGCTCACGGCAACGCCGGATCGTTAACCCACTGAGCAAGGCCGAGGATCGAACCCCCAACTTCATGGTCCCTAGTCGAATTCATTAACCACTGTGCCACCGTGGGAACTCCTATTGAGAATCTTAAACAGTGACAATATCTATTAAACTAAACTTAACCAGTTTTAAGAAAAACTGTCTAAAACATGTTACTAAAGTAAAAAATGATTATGTGACCTTTTGATGTCATAGTAAAGCATTGATTAGATAGTCTACTTAAGAGTCATATGCCTCTGAAGAGAAATTTAACATTATTATGTAATTGATTAGGGCCCAGACATTTTACAATTCTGTAAAGTAATAAGATGTGATGATTTCCTTTTCTGTCTAGAAGAGAAGATAATCCTAAAGGTTGTGGTTTTAGGACATTGATCCATTTTTATATAATTCAACAATCTTGAGAGTTCCCATTGTGGCACAGAGGAAACGAATCTGACTAGTAACCATGAGGTTGCGTGTTTGATCCCTGGCCAAGCTCAGTGGGTAAAGGATCCAATGTTGTTGTGAGCTGTGGTGTAGTGTGCAGATGCAGCTCGGATCCAGCGTTGCTATGACTGTTGTGCAGGCTGACAGCTGTATCTACGATTAGACCCCTAGCCTGGGAACCTCCATATGCCATGGAAGTGGCCCTAAAAAGCAAAAAAAAAAAAAAAAAAATCTTGGAGTTCCCATCATGGCTCAGTGGAAGCAAATCCAACTAGTATCCATGAGGATTCGTGTTCAATCCCTGGCCTTGCTTGGTAGGTCGGGGATCTGGCATTGCTGTGAGCTGTGGTATAGGTCATAGACATGGCTTGGATCTCTGGTTGCTGTGGCGCAGGCCTGCAGTTGCAGCTCCAATTCGACCCCTAGCCTGGGAACTTCCATGTGCTGCAGGTATAGCCCTAGAAAGCAAAAAAAAAGAAATGAAGAAATATACTCTATCATGCATTGCATTGGATGATTCAATATTGTGAAGATGTCAGTTTTCCCCAAAGCCATTAACACGCTAAAGGCACTACAAACTAAAATCCCATCAACTTGATAAAATGATTCTAAAATTTATGTACAGAAGTTCAATATTCAAAAATAGCCAAGAGACTCTTGAAGAACAAGGTAGGAAGACTTGATCTGCAAGACAGGAAGATTATTGTAAGTCCATAATTGAGAAAATGTGGTATAGGTGCAGGGAGAGAAGAACAGGCCATTGAAACAAAAGAAACATTTACTATAAGTCAGAGATGTCATGGCAGATCAGTAATGAAGGGCAGCCTTTCAACAAGTGGTGCTGGGACAATTGGATAGCCACATAAAGGAAACTAATCTTGATCTCTCTCACACCCTACACCTAGATAAAACTATAAAGCTTTCAAAAATAAACAGAATACCTTCATGACCCCAGGGTTCGGAAAGATTTCTCAAACAAGGCACAAAAAGTATGAACTAATGGAAAAGGTGATAAAATTTACCCTCTTAAGATTAGGAATGTCTGTTTATCTAAAGACAAGATAAAGAACATAAAAGATAACATTTGTGTGCTCTGTGTTCAGGAAATGAAGAGCAGATTTGGCTAAGACTGCAATGATAAGGCTGGAAAGATGGGCAAGAGCCAACCCCAAAATAGCAGGGTACCACCACGTGCTGGGCAGGCAGGAGCTGGAATCATTCTGATTTCTCGGGCCTCTCGTTTCCTAAGTTGGGGTGTGTGAGTGTGCACAGGGGGAAACCTTGAGTAAGATTCCTATCAATTCCACTGCCTCTCCTTCAGGAAATCCTACTTGTTGTCTCCCCTTTATTCTTCCTGCTGCAGATCAGTTCTGTTTGCTGCCCCCAAAGCCAAGTTCCTTTCTTATCTCTCCCATCTACTGAATACTACTGTATTCTCTTGCTTTCTATGATGCATTTGCCCTCTTAGGATGGCCAAATAGTTAAGAAAGCCTGTTTGAGATACAGCTCACCTGGGTTTGGGTCCCAGCTCTGTCTTACTAGTTGGGTGTCTTCAAGCAGGTCAGTTCACTGTTCTGTGCCTCTGTATCCTCATCTGTAAAATGGGAGTAATAGCTGTGTCTTCATACTTTCCTTAGGGCACTAGTAAGAATGAAGCACAACTACTCTGTTGGCCTCATACAGAATAGAGTACCCAGCACATTGTAAGCTCTCAATACATATTATTATTTTTCCACATCCTAACAGGGAGGTGATCACATTCCGTTGTTATCTGAGTTGGGCCTGGTTGGTTTAACTGCCTATCCCCAGTAGCTCAGAGGGAGGGAGAGGGCCGGTCCTCTGCAGTCCAGCTGGGCACTCTGCCAGGCCCTGGCTCAGCCCAGCTCCTGCGGCCCTGGCAGGGCCCCTCCTCGCCCACTGGGGCTGCACCGGTGCTGGCCCCCACTCAGCTTCCTGTCTCCCTTATCTTCTCCCAGCATGCGTCTCTGCTGAGCGAAACACTACCACTTGCTTCCTTCACTTCCCTTTGCTCAACAGGACTCTCATTCTTTAGGCCTCAGTCAAATCTCAGCCACTGGCCCCATGCCTGCTCTGCTCTGTGATTTTCTGCCCCTCGGCCACACAAGGCCAGGTGCAGCATAAGCTCCGGCTCCAACTGCAACATTTCTTTCTCTTCCCTACCCCCAATCCTGGGTTCAGAAAGGAAACAGTACTCCCCTAAAGCTGCCCCCACTTAGCTTCCCTCCTAGCAATACTCTCTGTTCTCTCTCTACCCAATCCCATACCCTTGTCTTCTTTGAGTTTAAATCTCTGCTCTGCACTTCTCAGCTCTGACCATGAGCAAGTTAATTACCTTTTCTGCCCTTTAGTTGTCCAATCTGGGACATGGAGACAATGAGTCTGGTGCTATCGGCCCCAGAGGAAGCGATAAACGCCTAGCACTTAGTACGAATGTTTGACATGTTTTAAATTATATATAGGAGTTCCCGTCGTGACTCAGTGGTTAACGAACCTGACTAGTATCCTTGAGGACACATGTTCGATCCTTGGCCTTGCTCAATGGGTTAAAGATCCAGCGTTGCTGTGGTTGTGGTGTAGGCCGTCAGCTACAGCTCTGATTTGATTGTTAGCCTGGGAACCTCCATATGCCGTAGGTGCAGCCCTAAAAAGACAAAAGTTAAAAATATATATATATATATATAAATAAATCATATATATATGTTTATATATATTTTATATATTTATATATATATATATAACATAATTATTCAAGTGTGTTGGAGGTATGCGTTCAAGCAAAACCAGAACAAAGCAAAGCAAAACCAGAACAAAGTGCCATTTTACACCCAACCATTTGACAATGCCAGTGGTTGGCAAAGAGGTGAATCAAGTGAACTCCTGTGCACTGCTAGGCTATAAATTGGTGCAAACTTTTTGTAAAGCCATTTGGCAATATCCTGTAAAACTGAGAATGCATATACCCTATGACTCAGCAATTCCACTCCCAGGTTTGCACCTACAATAACTCTCCCACATATGAACAAGAAAATGTTTACAAGGACATTCATATCAGCACTCTTTATTTATTTATTTTCTCTTTATAATAATCATATCAGCACTCTTTATAACAGCAAAAAAACTGGGGAAAAAAAAACCTGAAATGGCCAAAAGCAGGAGGACAGATAAACTGTGGTATATTCATAACATTGTATATTACAGAGCAGTGGAAATTAATAGACCTACACATGGCAAAATGGATGAATCATATTAATATGTCAGGTGAAAAAAGCAAGTTGCAGAGGAATATGAGCACTTCAATACCATTTAAATGAAGCTCATCTTATGCAAATTACCACTATATATTACTTAGCAGTATATGCATATGTTTTTTAAGTATACAGAAATGTAAGGATGTCGGAGTTCCCGTTGTGGCTCAGTGGTTAACTAATCCAACTAGGAACCATGAGGTTGCGGGTTCTATCCCTGGCCTTGCTCAGTGGATTAAGGATTTGGCGTTGTGATACACTGTGGTGTAGGTTGCAGACACGGCTCGGATCCCGCGTTGCTGTGGCTGTGGCGTAGGCCGATGGCTACAGCTCCGATTAGACCCCTGGCCTGGGAACCTCCATATGCCACAGGTGCAGCCCTAGAAAAGGCAAAAAAAGACAAAAAAAAAGAAGAAATGTAAGGATGTAAAAAACAGCAAATTCTAATTAGTGGTTACTTTGGTGGTGGGGCACAGGGGTAAGAAATATAATTGGGGAGGAGTACTTCAATTCAATTGAAGAAGGGGCTTTATATTGGTAATAGTTTATTTCTTATGCTGAATGGTGGGGGCTTGTATGTTTGTAATAAAATTCTTCAAGTGTGAATTAATTCTTCTAATATGGATTATTTCATAATGACTTTTTATAAAAGGCAAGACATGGGAATGTAAATTGGTACAACCACTATGGAAAACAGTATGAGGTTTCCTCAGAAAACTAAATATAAAACTACCATATATTCTATCAATCCCACTGTTGGGCATATATCCAGACAAAACTATAATTCAAAAAAATAAATGCACCATTACATTCACTGCAGTGCTATTCACAATAGCCAAGACATGGAAATAACCTAAATGTCCATCGACAGATAAATGGATTAAGAAGATGTGGTACATATATGCAATGGAATACTACTCAGCCATTAAAAAAGAATGAAGAGTTCCCACTGTGGCTCAGCAGTTTAAGAACTTGACATAGTGTCTGTGAGGATGCAGGCTTGATCCCTGGCCTCACTCAGTGAGTGAAGGATCCAGCATTGCTGTGAGCTGCACCATAGGTTGCAGATGTGGCTCAGATCTGGTGTTGCGGTGGCTGTGGTACAGGCCAGCAGCTGCAGCTCCAATTCAACCTCAGCCTGGGGACTTCCATATGCCACAAGTGTGGCCATTAAAAAAAAAGGAAAAGAAAAGGGGAAAAAAATGCCATTTGTGGCAACATGGATGCATTAGAGATTATAATACTAAGTGAAGTAAGTCAGAAAGAGAATGACAAATGCCACATGATATCACTTATATGTGGAATCTAAAACATGGCACAAATTAACATATCTGTGAAACAGACTTAACAGACATAGGGGAGGGAGTAGAATGGACTGGGAGTTTGGGATTAGTAGATGCAAACTATTTATAATGGATAAGCAACGAGGTCCTACTGCACAGCACAGGGAAATACATCCAGTCTCTTGGGATAGACCATGATGGAAGATAATATAAGAAAAAGATTGGATATATATGTATGACTAGGCCACTTTGTTGTACAGCAGAAATTGGCACAACACTGTAAATCAACTATACATATTTTTTTTTTTTTTTACTTTTTTAAGGCCGCACCTACGGCATATAAAGGTTCCCAGGCTAGGGGTCCGAATCGGAGCTGTAGCCGCCGGCCTACGCCACAGCCACAGCAACACCGGATTGTTAACCCACTGAGCGAGGCCAGGTATCAAACCCGCAACCTCATGGATCCTAGTTGGATTTGTTAACCTTTGGGCCACGACGGGAACTCCCCTACTTTAATTTTTTTTATTTAAAAAAAGGCAAGAAAATATAATCAGCAGTGATTTAAGTCTTTCTGCTTTTCCTGAGCCCCAGTTCAGGAAAATAAGGCCTTCGTTCTCCTTCGACTAAACCATTTTGATGAGCTGGGAAAAAACTTTGTTATTTCTATGCTGGCTTGCAACAACTGAGAGGTGAGTACAGATGCTTTTAGATGAATTCAGCTCAGAGAATGGGAGCCTGGCACGTGCTCAAGATTTGCCCCAATTCTACTATGACACTGACTCTCCTGCCAAGAAATACATATTTTTAAAAAGTTAAGGAGTTCCCATCGTGGCGCAGCAGAAACGAATGCAACCAGGAAACATGAGTTTGCGGGTTCAGTCCCTGGTCTTGCTCAGTGGGTTAAGGATCCAGCGTTGCCTTGAGCTGTGGTGTGGTCACAGACATGGCTCAGATCTGATGTTGCTGTGGCTGTGGTGTAGGCCAGAAGCTGTATCTCTGATTGGACCCCTATCCTGGGAACCTCCATATGCTGTGGGTGAGGCCCTAAACACCCAAAAAAAAAAAAAAAGTTAAAATCCCCCCTTCAGCCTTTTATCTAATTCTATTCTCCAGAGGTAATCTCTGTTAATAGTAGAAGGTAATTCCTTCCAGGAATTTTTGCAATGCATATACAAATTCATAGATACACATATACAGTGTTTTTTTAAATATAAGAATGGAATTATAAATGGATTACTTGGACAGAAGTAAAAAGTTGAAACTAAAAACAGATGGAGTTATATGTATCCTTCCATACCTCCTTTTTTCATTTATCAATGTCTCATGTTTAACACATCAGCTCATAATGATCTGTTACCTTCTTCTTCCACAATTTGTTACCTAAATTTTAATTTTTAATTCAACCATAGATGATCACATTCTAAATGCAAAATTTTCCAACAATACAGAAAGACTGATAAAAATTCTTCACAAAACAGAGAAAGCCTTTCACAAGATTTCCACCTCTAACATTTACTCTCATAATGACAACATGTTTGTCACGTGCCTGGTTGACACATGAATGTTTCTAAACTGTACAAAATGTTCTGTATTTTACTCTTAGAGGTTTATGCATATCATAACTATCTCATTCAGTCATCCACTAGCTGATATTTATTATTTTGATATTATTTACTATGTGCACTGTTCTAGGCACAGCAGCAAATAAGATGGACAGCCTCCATCTTCATGGAGCATACATTCTGATGAGATATTCAGACAATGAACATGTAAATGAATAAGTAATATAATTTCAGGTTGTACTAAGTAATATGATGAAAACATAGTGGGCACTGGGCATGGAGGGTTTTTTTAACTATGTAATATCCCACAGTATAGATTATCATAGTTTGAAAGAGTGACTTTCAAATATTTCTACTTGCTTCCTAGAGTAAGAAATACATTTTACACTGCTATCTAATATCCATCATAGAAACATAACATGCACAAAAGCAAAACACACACACAAAACTGAACAAATGTTTCACAAAATAATACTTATCCTTACAAGGTGATATGCTAAAAATTTTTACACAGTTCTATTTCATTCAAAGAAAAACGCCTGCTAATTATGACCCGCTTAATTATTTTCATTGCCCACTAATAGACTGTGACCTCAGTTTGAAAAATATTGCTTTAAGTAACCAATCCTCTACTGAGAATTATTCACAATTCCCTCCTGTTACAAACAATGCTGCATGAAGCTGCTTTATACACATTTTGTGACTATTTCTGAGAGCAAGATCCCAAATTGTATAGTTACTATTTACTTAAATTCTGATAAAACATAGCCAGCATGCTGGAAAAGTGAATTCTAATCCCAGACCTGTCACCACCATGATGCACAAATTTTGGGAAATTCTTTGCATCGCTCTGAGTCTCAGTTTCCCCATCAGGAACCTGCTGTTCTCAACATCCTAGAATCCGCTTTGAGTGCAGATGCCCCACCCCCTGACTCAGCGAGGGCAGGACTTCACTCAGGCCTTTCTCCCCCTTTTCCGCTCCCTGTTCCTCGGAAGCAGCCCAGAGAAAAGGGAAAAGGCAGGTCTGGGCCGGAGAGCGCGAGGCAGGGCGGGGCAGTGGGAGGGCAAGAGGGAGGCCGGCCCCCTAGTAGGAAATGAGACAGGGTAGAAATAACACTTTATAAGCCCGACGCCCTCTTTCTCCTCCCATGCCCTGGCCACTTTCCAGCCTCCTCCATTCAGCCTCCTCCCCTCCCAGACACTCCTCATTTCTTTTCCCTCTAGGCTGCAGCCAGCCGCCAGCCAGAGCCCCCCCGCCGGCCAGAGCCAGGAGCTCAGGTGTGGTGGAGAACTTCAGCCTCAGGATGTTGACAACATTGCTGCCACTGCTGCCTCTACTGCTCCTGCCCAGCCAGGCCCTCTGTAGCCAGGAAGTCTCAGACGGTGAGTCGGGGGCACATGTCTTGCCCCAGGATGGTTCTGGAGACCCTCAGCCTCTCTGGGTACACAGGCAAGACCAAAAGAGAACTCGTCCCACAGTGTCTGTGTCTGTAGCCTGCTGGATCTCTCTAAAGGGCAGGCAGGGGCCTGGGGACTGATTCCTGTCCCAAAGCCAAGGTGAGGAAGTATAGTTGGGCTCCTGGGAAGGGGAGGATGGAGGAGGTTAGGGGAAAACAAGACTGGAAAAAATGGAGAGAGGCTGGTAGAAAGGGTGAGGGAATTAGCTGTGGGGAGAGACGGGAGATGGGCCGAAGTCTGGAGAGAGATCTGAGGGTAATGGTGGATGGAGGTAAGTTTAGAGAAGACGGGAAGAGATTTAGAGAAGAGAGATGGAAGGAATGGGAGACCTGGGGAAAGACTGGGGCTGAGAGACATAAGGCAGAAGGAGACGAGAGAAGCTAGGGCAGTTGGTAAAGGGAAACTGGGGAGAAAGACAATCTGTGGTCAATGGGAGAACTCATGGGGGACCAGGCAGCCTGAAGTAGCTCCATTTAAGCAGAGAAAGGGAGTTATTGCCCTGCATTGTAACTGCACAGGGGCCTCCTTGCCCACAATCTCTGTAGCTTCAGTCTCACCCTCCGAGAGGGAGCAAATAATAACTGGTATTCAGTGAGTGCTCAGTACAGTTAATGCATGTATCAGCTAATTTAACTCCCACAAAATCTTTACAAAGTGGGTAATATTATCACCATTTTACAGAGGACGAGACTGGGGCTCAGAGCAGTTAAGACCTTTGTCTGGGGTTACCCACATAGATATACTTATCCATATCTGCAGACACAGAGCACAACTTCTCAGATGCAGATGTGGACAGGACACCCCCCCCCCCCCGAGACACACAGATTTACAATCCCAGACTCATTCCTTCCTCAAACATTCTCTGGGCACCAACTCTGTGCCAGGCCCTTAGTGGGTGTAGGAGGCAGAGATAACCAGACATGATTCCATAGCCTAGAGGAAGAGAGTGTAGCCTGTGTGTTTGGAGACAGGCAGAAACTGGGATCACCGAAACTGACTGGCTGTGTCTGGGAGGGTAAAGAGGAGAAGCATTAGGAAAACTCCAAGGAGAGGGCAACAGAGCTGGGTCTTAAAACATGAACAGACCGTTGCCAGGAAGGAAAAGCAACCCTGCTGTGCTATTCACGTGTCAGCCAAAAGGCTGCGTGATGTACTCCAAGTATTAAGCACAAGGAAGAGACCCAAAAAAGGCAGGTGGGGCCCAGTATCCAGTAGCCTTGAATGCCAAGCTAAAGACTTTGGACTTGATTCTATGGACAGATATCCTGTGGGGAGGCAGTAGAGCTTAGTGGTTAAGCATGCTGGAATCAGACTGCTCACATTCTAACCTTGGCTCTGCTAGGCCACTTAGCCTGTTTTTTTGTATGGACTGGGGTTAATAATGGTAGCTACTACATCAAGTTAATAGGAGGAAAGCAAAAATAAGATAATAATACGTGTAAAGGACAGTGCCCAGGTCATAATAAGCACTTAACAGCTATTATTATTATTAGATAGTAGAGTATGTCCCTGGAGGATTTTAAGCAGGAGAAGGACATAATTTTATTTCTGGGCCAGGTGGAGGTTACAGTAGAAGGCATGAAACTAAAAGCTGAGTGGAGGGGGATGAGGAAGGAAGACACTACTCCAGTCCAGATGAGAACCAATGAGGCCTGAAGTAGGACAGCAGCAGAGGAGACAGAGTAGGAGATGGGGCGTTCCCATGTGGCTCAGTGGTTAACCAACCCAACTAGTATCCATGAGGACACAGGTTCGATCCCTGGCCTTGCTCGGTGGGTTAAGGATCCAGCATGCTGTGCCTGTGGTGTAGGCTGGCAGCTACACCTCTAATTCATCCTCTAGCTTGGGGACCTCCATATGCCCAGATGCAGCCCTAAAAAGACAAAAGACCAAAAAAAAAAAAAGCAATGGAGATGGAACTGGGACTTCAGTGCAGGTCAGGATTTTTTTTTTTTGGTGTTGCCTTTTTAGGGCCGCATCTGCAGCATATGGACGTTCCTACCCTAGGGGTCCAACTGGAGCTGCAGCTGCCTGCCTATGCCACAGCCACAACAACGTGGGATCCTAGCCCATGTCTGCAGACCCCGAGGGAGCCGGGGGAATCAAACCTGTGTCCTCATGGTTGCTAGTCAGATTCATTTCCACTGAGCCACGATGGAACTCCCAGAATTTGTTAACTAACCTGAAATGGAGAGAGGAAGGGATAAGAGAGACATGAGAAGGGAGTGTCTCTTCCACCAACTGTCTGGGTTACCCTGGGGCAGGTTGCTTCTGCATTTCTGGCCTCAGTTCCCTCAGCTGTAAAACAAAGATAATAACCCCCTTCCTGCCCTCCTGGCATGGTTATGGGATCCCTCCGTGGGATGGCACTTTATCCTGAAGCGCCAAGAAGGTGGGCGGTTATTATCTCGGGTTACACGCTGACCCCTCCTACGCACGCCTGGGTCCAATGCGCTGACTTCTGCCCCCCAGGCCCGCGGGACCTCCACATGCTCCAGGTCTCCAGCTTCCACAGCCCCTCTCAAGTGTGGTACCAGGGCAATGCGACGCTGGGGGGGATTCTGACGCACGTGATGGATGGTCCAGGCCACAATGTCACGATCCAACAGCTGCAGCCCTTGCAGGAGCCGGAGAGCTGGGAGCTCACAAAGAACAGCCTGAAGGCCTACCTGGAGCAGTTCCAGGGTCTGGTGCAGGTGGTGCACCAAGAGAGGGGTGTGGCGTGTGAGTGGCATGCGCAGGGGCGGGGCTGGTGGGGGCGGGGCCCTTGAGGTGGGAGGCAATGGCCTATGGGTGGCACCTGAGGGGGGCGGAGCAGCAGGCCTGTGGAAGAGACCTGGTTCCGGTAGATTGGTGTCCTGGATGAGGTGGTCTTTTTGCCTGTGATGATTGCTGGGTGGGAGCTTGAAGGCTGGAGGGTAGTGTTTGTCCCTTTTCCTACTGGCATGACCTCGAGGTAGTCCCTGTTGGGAGGCCGTCTCCGATCCACCCTGGACCCCTGAAATCTCACTTCCCCCAGGGGGATATGACCCCACATCAGGCGCCCTTTCCACACAAGTCCCCTGATTCTGAATCCACCATCCACAGTTCCTCTTATCGTTCGCTGCTTCCTGGGCTGCGAGCTGCCTCCTGAAGGCTCTAGAGCCCGAGTCTTCTTTGAAGTGGCTGTGAATGGGAGCTCCTTCATGAGTTTCCAGCCAGAGACAGCCTTGTGGATAGCAGAGCCTCAGGCACCCTCCAAAGTGGTCAGCTACACCGTGCAGCAGCTCAACAACTACAATCGTACTCGGTACGAACTACGGGAATTTCTGCAGGACACCTGTGTGCAGTACGTGCAGAAACACATCACCACAAACAACGTGAAAGGTATGATGGGATCTGGGACAGGCCTGTGTGTTGGGTGGGTTCTAGGCAAATGGTTAGACCTGAAGGATGGATGCCCTGAGTAAGAGGAGGCCCAGGAATGGCGGTTTGGGACAGGGTACGGACACCAAAGTTGGGTGAACCAGCTCCCTTCCTTTGGGGAAGAAATCCCTCAGGATTTGTCTCAAACCAAGGACTCCCTGGGGGTGTGTCCTTCAAGCTAACTTTCTGTAATGTTCTGCAGGAAGCCAAACAGGCCGCCCCTACACGCCGCTGGTCCTGGGCATCCTGGTGGGCTGTTTCATCATCGCAGGAATGGCTGTAGGCATCTTCCTGTACATAGGTGGCCGGCGGCGATGTTAATTACTTTTCCAGTCCCCTTTGGAAAACAGCTACACAGATGGGGCTGGCAAGGGAAGATCTCAGCTCACTGCCAAACTACAGAGATTTCCTCATCTAGGACATTATATTCTAGAAGACTTGGGGTGGCAGTTCATTTCTTCTCCGAGATCTGCCCACCAAGAGTTTGGGGGAGTGGAGAAGAGAAGCCTAGGTAAACAGGGTACTTGGTTTGCTAAGAACCTAAGAACTGACATGCTTTGCTGAATTGGTCTGAGAAGTGAATGCTTATCTTTATTTGTGGAAAATAGAGGATGGAGTTGGGGCAGTGGGGCTGATCCATAACCCATCTACCAAAGACAGAAATACCTGAGGCATTCAAAAGACATAGCCAAATAAAACGTCATCCACAACCCAAATAACCAATATTCAGTGCCTCCAGGTGTGTCAGACTTAGGACGGGACACTGGTACAATAAAGGTAGAATTAACCAGAGAAATGATAGAAGTGTAAAATCCAAGAAATGTGGGAGCAAGGAGTTATTCATCAATCAATCATTAATAATATTATTAAATTACAATGTTATTAAAATATAAATTCCTCATTTATGTATATGGCATTATTATTTCCTCTACTTCACAAAACTTCTGGGAAAATAGCCTATATTTTTTGCTTCTACTTCCTCATCTCCCACTCACTCTTCAACCCACTGCAACCTGACTTCTCTATAAACTGTTTTAAAATCATCAGTGACCTCTACTTGTGAAAGCTTCATCTTCCATGATATCTACAACATTTCACTTTATGGACTAGGCCTTTATGGACAGCATACTTCAAAATTTTTTTAAATTTTTTATTGAAGTACAGTTGATTTACAATGTTGTGTTAGTTTCTGATGTACAGTAAAGTGATTCAGTTATATGTATATTCTCTTTCATATTCTTTTCCACTATGGTTTATTACAGGACATTTACATAGTTCTGTGGGTTTTGTTTTTTGTTTTGTTTTGTTTTGCTTTTTAGGGCTGCACCTGCTGCATATGGAAGTTTCCAGGCTAGGGGTCTAATCAGAGCTTCAGCCACCAGCCTATGCCACAGCCACAGCAATGTGGGATCCCAGCCACATCAACCTGGCAACCCCTGATCCTTAACCCCCTGAGCAAATTCAGGGACTGAACCTGTGTCTTCATGGATACTAGTTGGTTTGTTAACCATTGAGCCACAACAGGAACTCTGTGGACCTTATTTTTTCAGTCTATTTTATAGTAGTTTGTATCTGCTAATCCCAAGCTCCTAATTTATCCCTCTGCCTTTCCCCTCTGATAACCATATTTTTTTTTCTATATCTGCGCGTCTGTTCTTGTTTTGTAAATAAGTTCATTTGCATAATATTTTATATTCCACTATAAATGATATCATATGGTATTTATCTTTCTTACTTCGTATTTCTAATTTTTAAAAATGGTTCTGGCTACTTGGTCAATCCCTTTGCCTATGTCGTCTTACTCAATTTACCTTTGAAATGTTGGCTTTCTTAGAATTACATTTTTTGGAGCCTTATGTCCCCCTTTAAAATATACCCTTGGAGTTCCTGTCGTGGCTCAGTGGTTAATGAACCAGACTAGCATTCATGAGGACATGGGTTTGATCCCTGGCTGTGACATAGGCCGGTGGCTGCAGCTCTGACTGGACCCCTAGCCTGGGAACCGCCATATGCCATGAGTGCGGCCCTTAAAGACAAAAAGACACACACGCAAATATATATATATATATATATATAATTTATATTTATTATATTTATTTATATATTTTATTATACACACACACACACACACACACACACTCTTTCTGGTGACCTACTAACTCCCACTACTTCAAATGCCATTCACGTGTGGTGGCTTCTATGGGGAAGCAAGGTCACGCTGTCTTTGAGACCATGTGCTTTGTCATCAGACAGACTCGAGTTTTACTTCTTTGAGCCAGGCATTTAACTTCTTCAATAAACAAAAAATAATTAAATGCAGCAAAAGGGTATAACAAAAACAATACCTACCTCATGGAGGCATTATGAGGATTAAGTAAGATAATAATGTTTAGTCAATAAATACAGCACTTACTACTGGCTTCCAGATCCTCCCATCTGCCTTGATTCTTGAAAAATCATCTACGTTAATATTGCACAGACATTTCAGAGTAAACATGTTCAAAATCTTTCCCCAACCTGTGCTCTCTCCTCTGTTGTTTACTCTCAATTCAACAGAATTACTACCAAACCATATCAATGTGGAGACTTTTGTGTGAACCTTTATTTACTCCCTTTTCATCCACAGCTACAAAATACAATATCTGTAGAATCCATTTCCTTCTTTCCACTCCATTGCTTTTATACAAGATATCACAATTCATCTCTTTCTCTGTGGTAGGCATAGAGGTATGCCACCTGGTTCTGCCCTCAAGGAAAGATTGGCTGGTCAGCTACAGGGAGTATAGTCAGCACATAGCCTCCAGCTGCTTCAGTTCCTTCAGTGTCTGCCTCATCCACAGAGAATAGTCCTGCACAAGGCCATGCTCATCCTGGAGCTGTTCTCATTCAGTGATTGAGCAAAGCAGGGGTATAAAGGTTCAGCCACTCTGGCCCACTGCAATTCAGATGAGCTGTATTCACTCCAGAGCTCCTTGCCAGGCTGGCTGGGTATTTGTCAGATCTACACTGCAGCTTGACTTCCTCTATTCAATCCTCCTTCCTCCCACTAGTTAATATCTTGCACTTCAAACCCTGTGTCAGTATCCGCTTCCAGAAAACCCAACCTGTGATTGACAATCACTCTCTCTCCAAATTGAAAAAGACTCTCAGTCTTTTGACTGGACTGTGGCAATAGCCTCTTCCTAATTTTTCTCATGGTCTCTAACTTCTGTAAGTTCTTTTTTTTGTGTGTGTGTTTTTGCCTTTTCTAGGGCTGCACTCGCGGCATATGGAGGTTCCCAGGCTAGGGGTCTAACAGGAGCTGTAGCCGTTAGCCTACACCAGAGCTACAGCAACGTCGGATCTGAGCCACGTCTGCAACCTACACCACAGCTCACAGCAATGCCGGATCCTTAACTCACTTAGCAATGCCAGGGATCGAACCCACAACCTCATGGTTCCTAGTCGGATTCATTAACCACTGAACCACAACGGGAACTCCTAACTTCTGTGAGTTCTAATTTGTCCTCTACATGGCCATAAAAATATATAGGTGTGATTGTGTCATCATTCTGTTTTTCAAATTTCCCATACTTATTGAACCAAATTCAGAACCTGCAAAATGACTTGTACAATCATTGTACAAGGCCTTGTACAACCTCGCCCATACGAATTTTCAAATTTTATTTCCTAACACTTCTCTTCACCCAAACCTGCTTTGGGTTTATCAATTTCAAAAACATATTTTTATTTTTTTATTTTTATTTTTTTGTCTTTTTGTCATTTTGGGGCCACACCCGCAGCATATGGAGGTTCACCGGCTAGGGGTCGAATCGGAGCTGTAACCGCCTGACTGATGCCACAGCCACAGCAACACCAGATCCTAGCCGCGTCTGCTCATAGCACACCACAGCTCATAGCAACGCCGGATCCTTAACCCACTGAGCAAGGCCAGCGATGGAAACCTCAACCTCATGGTTCCTAGTCGGATTCGTTAACCACTGAGCCACGACGGGAACTCCTCAAAAACATATTTTTAAATGACAGAAGTAATGTTACAACAGTAGCAACACAGAGGTTTACAAAAAGAAAAGTGAAAGACTTCTGCTTTCCCATTCTCCCCAAACCCTTATTTACCCTAAAGGTATGCCAAGATTCTTAGTTGCAAGCAATAGAAACCAACTCTGCTAACTTAAGGTAGAAATCAATATATTGGAAGGTTATCAAATCATTCTCACAGTTTTGGAGAAATCCAGCTGATCAAGCTCAGAAAATAGAACCAGGGATCACAGTCAGAGTCACAGTACAGGAATAGTCTAGTTAGGGATACCACAGCTGGATTCACTCCTTTCATCACCACGCATGGTACCATCTTAAATCAATCCTACCCTATTCCCTGTGTCTTACACTATTTGTTCAAAAGTCCTGGTGGGAGCATCCAAAAGGCCAAGTCCATATCACGTTGCCTTTGCCGCAGTTGCAAGGGACAGGGGGTGGGGAGGGAAACTGTAGGTACCTTTGATTTCTCCTGTGAGAGGTGAGACCCTGTCTCCCATTACAAAAGGACAAAAACAAAACAAAACAAAACCATAAGTGTTCACTATATTTCTCATCATCAATGTATTTACTCATTCAATAAACATTTATCAGTAACTTCCATATACAAGGTTTTATGCAATGTACTTTGGAAGATATAAAATGATTAAGACATGATCCTTCTTGAGGAGCTCATTATTTACTTGGGAAGATAAAACACACAAATAAGAATAATACAAGGCAGGATATCCTAGTAACTGTAAGAACATAAAGTTTCTGTGTTATGATTTACATATTGATTGCTTGATAGTTTTTAAATTCTTTCACTTGCACTTATCATTTAATACTCACCGAGATCTTATTGATAGGCAGTACCCTCATTTTAGATTAGGAAACATGCTTAGCTGGATTTTAAAGTATAGTAATTAAACAAGGTCAGTGGCAGAACCAGAATCTAAACCCATGTCTTCACATTCTAGAACTTATGCTTTTTCTTTTCTTTTTTTGGCCGTGCCTGCAGCATGTGGAAGCTCCTGAGCCAGTATCAAACCCACACCACACCAGTAACCAGAGCCACAGCAGTGACAATGCCAGATCCTAATTTAACTCACTGAGCCACCAGGCAAATCTGAATTTATGCTTTTTTTTACTCTTTTTAAAACTAAAATAATCAGAAAAATTCCGGGGTGGGTAAAATGTAACCATGCACAGATAGGAAACATACACATAACAGCTTAAATAATGCAATAAAACTAGGGGGAAAAAAGAGTAAATTTTGGAAGGATAACCAGCACAGTGGGACTGGAGAATAGAAAAATATTAGAAAATGAGACTGGAAAGGAAGGCTGGGGTTTCATTGCACTGGGCCTCTAAAGTGTGGTGGAGTGTGTTCTTTAGGTGGTAAAAAACTGAGGAATTATTGAAGGTGGAAGGTTTTTGGGCAGAAAGCTACTGAAATCTTCTTTCCCCTTTCATGTACATGTTGGCCCTCTGTATGCAGTTTTTGGAAAAATGACTATTCAGGCCCTCTGCATATTTGTTAATCAGATTGTTTGCTTGGTTGTTTGTATTTTTAGGGCTACACCCGCAGCATATGGAGGTTCCCAGGCTAGGGGTCAAATCGGAGCTGTAGCCACCGGCCTACACCACAGCCACAGAAACGCCAGCTCTGAGCCGTGTCTGCAACCTACAGCATAGCTCACAGCAAAGCCAGTTCCTTAACCCACTGAGCAAGGCCAGGGATTGAATTTGCATCCTCATGGATACTACTCAGATTCATTTCTGCTGAGCCACATTGGGAATAACCTATTTGTTTGCCTTTTGATACTGAAGTGTATGAGTTCTTTATATATTTTGGATATTAACTCTTGTCAGACATATTTACAAATATTTTCTCTCATTTGGTAGGTTGCCTTTTTGTTTTATTAATGGCTTCTTTGGCTGTCCAAAAGCTTTTTAGTTTTCAGTCTCACTTGTTTATTTTTACTTTCCTTGCCTTTCTAGTAATTTTCTTGGTGGTTAATCTAGGGCTAAAATATACCTCTTAACTTAGAAACTATTTCAGAGCTATTTATTTTAATTTTTTTTAGATACCAAGGGTTTTGTTTGTTTGTTTGTTTGTCTTTTTAGGGCCACACCCATGGCACATGGAGGTTCCCAGGCTAGGGGTGCAATCGGAGCTGTAGCGCCAGCCTACGCTACAGCAACTTGGATTCCAAGCCATGTCTGTGACCTACACAACAGCTCACAGCGACACTGGATCCTAACCCACTGAGTGAGGACAGGATCAAACCCACATCCTCATGGATACTAGCTGGGTTCGTTAACCACTGAGCCACGACGGGAACTCCAGATACCGAATTTTAATAATAACAATAACCCCTTAAATGTGTACAGTGCTTTGCAGTTTGTAAATTGCTTACCTATCCATTGCCTTCTTACCCTTATAACAACAATATGAAGTAAGCAAGTCACAGATTTCTATTCCCATTTTATGGATGAGAAACTAGAATCAGTGAGCTGAAGTAGTCATACAAAGTTTTACAGCTAGCTGATGGCAGACTTAGAACTACAACTACAATTCATTCATTTGAATATTAATTCATTTCATTAAATATATTTGTTGAACACTTACTACTAAACTTAGCAGGGGAGGAGGATGCCTGGGCAATTCTTAGAATAGTAATTCATTCCAATCATATTGAGCAGCTACTTTGTATCAGTCCTGGGTTAGATGATACAATTTTTATCCTTTGGAGAGCTCAGATTTCAGAAAAGAAGACAGAAATGATTAGAACAGGGTAGCAATGTTCTAAAAGGGACTGTAAGACACACTTTGGGAGGACACAGGGGAGAATAAATAACTATGTATGGGGAAATCATGATGGCTTCACAGAGGAGATGACATCTGAGCTAGGTTTCAAAAGATGAAGAGAAGTTTGCCAGGGAGAGAAAAGAATATGAAGATAATATGAAATGGCATGGGTACATACACACAATGGAATATTACTCAGCCATTAAAAGGAACGAATTACCAACATTTATAGCAATATGGATGGACCTAGAAATTATCATGCGAAGTGAAACCAGTCAGACACTTAGACAGCAACACCCAACGCTACCGCTTACATGTGGAAACTAAAAAGACACAATGAACTTCTTAGCAGAACAGAGAATGACTCACAGACTTTGGAAAACCTTGGTTTTTCAAATAAGACAATCTGGGGGGTGGGAGGATGCACTGTGGGTTTGGGATACAAAATCTATAAAATTGACTTGTGATGATTTATGTACACCTATAATTGAAATAAAATCCATTTAAAAAAAAATATGAAATGGCATGACCAGAAAGGACGAGGTATGTTGGAGAAATAAAAATAAACAAGTGGGACTGAACACTAAAAAGCTGTTGGATAGCCAAAGAAGCTATCAACAAAATGAAAAGGCAACTTACCAAATGAGAGACAATATTTGTAAATATGTCTGATAAGAATTAATATCCAAAATATTTAAAGAACTCATACAATTCAGTAACCAAAAACAGTCTGATTAACAAATGGGCAGAGAGCCTGAATAGTCATTTTTCCAAAGAATGCATACAGATGGCCAACAGGAAATGAACAAGTGATTAATATCACTAATAACCAGGGAACAGCAAATCAAAACCACCTTTCACCTGTGATGATGGCTATTATTTTAAAAAAGAGAAAAGAAAGTAAGTATTAGAACAGGGAGAAAAGGGAATCCTTGTACATAATTGGCGAGAATATAAATTGATGCAGTCATTACAGAAAACAGTATGGAAGTTCCTTAATAAACTAAATAGAACTACCATATGATTCAGAAATCCCACTTCTGGGTATCTATCCAAAGGAAATAATATCACTACCTCAAAGAGATATCTGCATTCCCATGTTCACTGCAGCATTATTCACAATAGCTGAGATATGAAAACAACCTAAGTACCTGTCAATAGATGAATGGATAAAGAAAATGTGATATATATTTACAACAATACAGATGAACTTGGAGAACATTATGAAAAGCAAAATGAGCCAAACATAAGAAGACAAATACTGCATGATCTCACTTGCATGTAGAATATTAAACAGTTGGCGTTCTCGTTGTGGTGCAGCAGAAACGAATCTGACTAGGAACCATAAGGTTGCAGGTTCGATCCCTGGCCTCACTCAGTGGGTTAAGGATCTGGCATTGCCGTGAGCTGTGGTGTAGGTTGCAGATGCAGCTTAGATCCAGCGTTGCTGTGGCTGTGGTGTAGGCCAGCAGCTGTACCTTAGATTAGACCCCTAGCCTGGGAATCTCCACATGCCACAAGTGCAGCCCTAAAAACCAAAAAAAAAAAAAAAAGTTAACTCACAGTAATAGAGAGTAGAATGGTGATTACCAGGGACTGGTGGGAATGGGAAGATGTTGGTCAAAGGGTACAAACTTTCAGTTACAGGATGAATGTACAAACTTTCAGTTACAGGATGAATAAGTCCTTGGGACTAATGTATAGCCTGACAAAAGAGTTAATAATAATGTACTGTAGACTTGAAATTTGCTAAAAGAGTAGATCTCAACAATTCTCATCACATACACACAAAAATATAACTAGGTAAGGTAACTGGTATGTTGATTAGCTTGACTGTGATTATCTTTTCACAACGAATATATATATCAAAATATCACATTGCCTGTCTTTGCTTTTTTTTTTCTTTTTCTTTTTTGCTTTTTAGGACCACATCTGTGGCATATGGAAGTTCCCAGGCTAGGGGTCAAATTGGGGCTGCAGCTGCAGGCCTATGCCACAGCCACAGCAACACAGGATCCAAGCTGTGTCTGTGACCTATACCACAGCTCACAGCAACTCCAGATCCTTAACCCACTGAGCGAGACCAGGGATCAAAACTGCACTCGTGGATACTATTCAGGTTCATAAATCTTAAATATATACAATTTTCTATTTGTCAGTTACATTTCAATAAAGCTAGAAAAAATTATATACGTGAGTGGATTAAAAGAGCTTGTTTTGGAATGATACAGAGATACAAAGATTAGCATGGCCCCTGTACAGGGATGACAAATTTGTAAAGCATTCCAAATTTTTACAAAAGACATGTACTCTGAAAATTGTAAGATGCTGATGAAAAAAATCAAAAATGACACAAACAAATGGAAAGATACATCAAAATGACTATACTACTCAAGGCCATCTATAGATTCAGTGCAATCCCTAGCAAATTACCAATGGCATTTTTCACAGAACTAGAACAAAATTTTTTTTAATTTGTATAGAAACACAAAAGACCCTGAATAGCCAAAACAATCCTGAAAAACAAATACAAAACAAGAAGAATCAGGCTCCCTGAGTTCAGACTATACTACAAAGCTACAGTCACCAAAACAGTATCGTACTGGCACAAAAACAGAAATATAGATCAGTGGAAGAGGATAGAAAGCCCGTAGATAAATCCACACACCTATGGTCAACTAATCCATGACACTAGTGACAGGCATATACAATGAAAAAAAAAAAAACAGTATCTTCAATAAGTGGGTGCTGGAAAAACTGGAAAGCTACATGTAAAAGAATGAAATTAGAATACTCTCTAACACTACACACAAAAATAAACTCAAAGTGGATTAAAGACCTAAATGTAAGGCCAGATACTATAAAATTCCTAAAGGAAAACATAGAACACTCTTTGTCATAAATCACAGAAATATCTTTTTTGATCCACTTCCTAGAGTAATGAAAATAAAAACAAAAATAAAAAAGGGACATAATTAAACTTAAAAGCTTCTGCGCAGCAAAGGAAATCATAAAAAAATGAAAAGACAACCTACAGAATGGGAGAAGCAACAGACAAGGAATTAATCTCCAAGATATACAAATATCTCACACAGCTTTATATAAAAAACCCCCAACCAATCAAAAAAAAAAAATATTCAGAACATCTAAGCAGGTATTTCTCCAGAGAAGACAGACAGGCAAAAAGCACATGAAAAGACGCCTAACATCACTAATTATTAGAGAAGTGCACATCAAAACTACTGTGAGGAACCACTTCACACTAGTCAGGATGACCATCATCAAAAAGTCTACAAACAATAAATACTGAAGAGGTTGTGGAGAAAAGGGAACCTTTCTACACTATTGGTGGGAATGTAAATTAGTGCAACCACTATGCAGAATAATATGGAGGTTCTTTAAACAACTAAATATAGAACTACCATATGACCCAGCAATCCCAATCCTGGGCATATATCTGGAAAAAAACATAATTCGAAAAGATACATGCACTATTCACAATGGCCAGGACATGGAAGCAACCTAAATGTCCATTGACAGAGGAATGGATAAGGAAGATATGGTACATATATATATATAATGGAATATTAGCCCTAAAAAAACAACAAAACAATGCCATTTGCAGCAACATGGAGGTATTTAGAGATTATCACACTGAGTGAAGTAAGTCAGACAGGGAAAGACAAATATTATATGTTATCACTTATATGTGGAATCTAATAAAAATGATACAAAAGAACTTTTTTAGAGGAGTTCCTGTTGTGGTGCAGCGGAAATGAATCCAACTAGGAACTATGAGGTTGCAGGTTCGATCCCTGGCATCGCTCAGTGGGTTAAGGATCTGGCGTTGCTGTGAGCTGTGGTGTAGGTTGCAGAGGCAGCTTGGATCCTGCGTTGCTGTGGCTCTGGCATAGGCCAGTGGCTACAGCTTCAATTAGACCCCTAGCCTGAGAACCTCCACATGCTGTGGGTGTGGCCCTAAAAAAAAAAAAGAAAAAGAAAAGAAAAAAGAAAAAAAAGAGTTACTAAATAAATAAATAAGAACTTTTTTATAAAACTGAAACAAACTCACAGATTTCAAAATCAAACTTACGGTAACCAAAGGGTAAACTGTTGGGAGGGCAAATTGGGATGATGAAATTAACATATACACACTTCTATACATAAAATAGGTAACTAACAAGGGCCTACTGTATTGCACAGGGAGGTCTACTAGATATTCTGTAATAACTTATATGGAAGAAAAGGATGGATATATATATATATACACAACTGACTGATTTTGCTGTATACCTGAAATTAATACAACATTGTAAATCAACCATACTCCAATAAAAAATTTAAAAACCATTAAATAATTAAATAAATAAATAATCTAACCAAAAAGCTGAGATTGTCAAACTGAAAAAAAATCCAACTTTATGCTACTGTAGACACACTTTATATTTGAATAGGCAGTAGGCTGGAAGTAAAAGGAGGGAAAACTATAAAATAGCTAGAGTGGCTATACAACTATCAGAGAAATTAGACTTTCAGACAAAAAAGTTATGAGGGTTGATGAAGGACTTATAAGGAGAAAAGGATCAATTCATTACGAAAATGTAAAAATTATAAACATGTATGCACCTAACAACTGAGCCTTAAAATATATAACACAGAAACTAACAGAATTAAAGGGAGACATACACAATTCAACAATAAATAGTAGAATCTTCAATACTCCATTTTTAATAAAAGCAGAAAATCAATAATGACACAGAAGACTTGAACAACACTATAAACCAACTAGACCTAATACACATCTATAAAATGTTTCATCCAGCAACAGCAGTGAATCCTCCGACGGGTCTGGACAAAGTAAATTAAAAAACTTCTGGAAAGGATTCACCATCCTAGATGCCATGGAGAACATTTATGATTCATGGGAAGGGGTCAAGGTATTAACATTAATGGAGTTTAGAAGAAGTTGATTCCAACCTTCATGGATGACTTGGGAAGGGGTCATAGTGTTAACATTAACAGAGTTTAGAAGTTGATTCCAACCTTCATGGATGACTTTTGAAGGGGTCAAGACTTCAGTGGAGGAAGTAACTGAACACGGTGTGGAAATATCAATTAGAAATTAGAAACTAGAATTAGAAATGGAGGCTGAAGATGAGAGTGAATTGCTGCAATCTCATGATAAAATTTTAACAAATGAGGAGTTACTTCCTATGGATCAGCAAATAAAGTGATTTCTTGAGATGAAATCTACTCCTGGTGAACACATTTTGAAGATAGCTGAAACGACAACAAAGGATTTAGAATATTACACAAACTTAATTGACAAAGCAGTGGCAGAGTTTGAGAAGACTGACCCCAACTTTGAAAGAAGTTCTACCGTAGTAAAATGCTATCAAACAATATTGCTTGCTACAGAGAAATCGTTCATGCAAGGAAGAGTCAATTGATGGAGCAAACTTCACTGTTATCTATTTTAAGAAACTGCCACAGCCACCCCAAACTTCAGCAACCATCACGCTGATCAGTCCGCAGCCATCAACAGTGAGGAGAGACCCTCCACCAGCAAAAAGATTACAACTCACTTAAGGCTCAGATGACGATTAGCATTTTTTAGCAATAAAGTTTTTATTTATTTACTTATTTTTGGCTGCACCTGTGGCACAGAGAAGTTCTCAGGCCAGGGGTCAAATCCACGCCACAATACCGACAACACCAAATCCTCAACAGCTAGCCACCAGGGAATTCCAATAAAGTACTTTTAAGTTATGGTATGCACATTGCTTTTTTTTAGACATAACATTATTGTAGACTTAATAGACTACAGTACAGTGTAAAAATAATTTTATGTGTACTCTGAAGCCAAAAAATTCATGTGACTGGCCTTATTGCAATATTCACTATATTACAGTGGTCTGGAATCAAATCCACACTATCTCCAAGATATGCTTACAAAGTGGTAACAGGAAAAAAAAAAGGGATATATACATATATATACACATATATATATATATAATATATGAAAAAGAAAGCAATATACATCAAAATCAGAGTCCAGCAAAAAAAAAAAAAAGCTATTATTTTTTTTTAAAGGAGCCTCCATTGTTAGGTTAGGGGAATTTAGGGGAATTTAATTCTCTGCTTTATCAACCCACAGTCTGATCATGCTTCCTCTGAGTCCACAGGGAGAATAAAGAGGCAGCATTATAACATGTTAGACCATACGCTCTTGTACTGACAGTGAAATTGAAGCTGGGAAAGACAAAGCGGCTTGTCCAAGGTGCCACAGTTACCCAGTATAAGAACTGACACTAGCACTTGGGGTTTCTGACTTTTGATCTTGAGCTTTTGCTGGCTCTCCGTGCTGTGAGAGGTGGCAGGAGTCATAGGTTGTAGACCTAATAGGGTTACTCGCTGGGATTCTCTGAAAGGTCTTGTCCACATCCCAATAAGAAGCAGTAAAGAGTCAGAAAAACAGTGGGATGAGTAACTCTGACCTTTTAGGGAAATGATATGATCTTCATTTCTAGAAGGTTCTATACAGAGTAGCAAGTGACAAGAAGGTTCATCATCTACACTTACACATAGGAATATTTGTTTATAGCTGTGTGTGGCTAAGTCAGTGCCCCTCTGGAAGGGAGTTTTTAATTTCCTTTCTTTAATTATTATGTTATGATTTTATTTTTCCCATTATAGTTGATTTACAGTGTTTTGTGAATTTCCACTGTACAGCAAAGTGACCCAGTTGTTGATATGTACATTCTTTTTCTCACATTATCCTCCATCATGTTCCATCACAAGTGACTGGATATAGTTCCCTGTGCTATACAGTAGAATCTCATCGTTTATTCACTCCAAATACAATAGTTTGCATCTACTAAGAGTTTTTCATTTCTAAGACACTTTCCAGCTCTAATAACTAGGATTCTACGTTCCTAAGTCCAGACAGCTGGCATTTGGGGAACTGTAAAAGTTCCAGAAGTTCCATTCTTCTTCTCGGAACAACCTCTGAATGTTTGGCTTGGGCCTATGCCCCAGGAGTCAGACTACTGGAGGCTGATTTGAAGTTTACCCAAGAAATAAACAAATCCGGAATAAATCTAAACAAGTGACTCCTTAGCATATTCTAAGCCTTTCTCTGAGTGAATGGCTTGTCATCTTCCTCCTCCTTTCAATTCAGTTCAAATATGTGTTTTGATTTTGTGCCTCCTGCCAGATATGAGGTTTAGGTTTCTATACTTCATTCTTCCAATTCAATCAACTGTTGCTGGGGCCTATTTTATGTAAAGCATCATGCTAACTGCTCTCAGGGATGCAAAAATAGGTAAATCATGATCCCTTATAGTCTACAAGGAGAGGTATACCAAACAACCTATTTTCACACAGAAGGAATGAAAGTGGTACAGAGTAATTATAAGTTATGTACTGAGGGAAAGGGGTCAGAGAAAGCTACACGGGGTCCATAGGTTTCTTCTAGGCCTTGAAGGAAGAGAAGAAATTCATTAAATAAAGAGGGGAAAGGAAGTTCCCTGGTGGTTCAGCAGGCTAGGGATCCAGCTTCGTCATTGCCATGACTTGGGTCACTGCTGTGGCATGGGTTCAGTCCCTGGCCCCAGAATTTCCACATGCCATGGATGAGGCCAAAAAGAAAAAAAAAAAAAAAATGGAGGGGAAAGATTTGTTTTCACTTCTTAGGCTAAGCTCTCTGAGGGCAGAAAGTATATCTTATTTATCCACAGGTTCCTGACAGGTCCAGCAAAATACCCAACACAAGGGAAGACTGCAATATATGTTTGTTCAATGAATGAAAATAAGTGGATTCTGGGTGGACAGAACAACATAAAGGCAAAGAGGGTGAAAGTGCACCTTAGGTTTGCAGCGTAGCAAATGGTCTGCGGTGGCTGCTCTGAATATACTTTCTGTAAGGAAAAGTTGTGGGATAAAATGGGCCATTTGAGTACCAGGTTAAGAATGCCACACTAA
>PVHT021183543.1:19164239-19286582 GCA_004024745.2 Catagonus wagneri | reverse complement strand
CTTCACCCAGTCTTCTGCTTACTTTAATGATAATAATCGCTCTTATATACAATTTTATCATTACATTTTTATTCTGTTATCTCAAAAAGTTTATTAATCTGCTGAACAAGTTTATTAGGAAAGAAGGGCAGGTATTATCTTCATTTCCTGGCAGATGTTATTATTCTCATTTCCAGTATATAAAATCCAAAACTCTCCTTCCTCTGATATCCCTTCCTATATCTAAGGAACAGTGTACGTGGACTTGCATACAACAGTCCTGTTGTGAGGAGCCTCAGTCTTGCTCCACACTCAGCATTCTCCAGACTTCTCTGTATCCCTCCAAATAGATCCAACTCTACAATGAAGGGACCCTTTACTCACTACTTAATGGAGAGCCTGGTAAAAAGATTCATCATGTCCCATGCAGCAAAAACTTCATCAAATTCTCCTTTAGACATTTTTGTCCTTCTTCCCAAGATTCCTCACCCAAGCCTTCAATTCATCTCCCTCTTTTCTCTTCCCTCTCACAATCTCACAACCCTTTCCCACCAAAACAACCAACAAACAACAAAACTCTTTTTTTCAAGCCTGCCATTTTTCAGTACAAATATTCCTTCCTGCAAAACAAAAGTCCTATTATTTTGTTTTGTTTTGTTTTTAATTTCCTCCAGCTTCCTACCCGATGTCTCATTTCATCCAGTTACAGAAGAAGAGGGAATGAGATTTGGTCTATGGAGCTTCAGATAACAGATCGATGAATGAATAAGAGGAAGTCATGGAGAAATAAATGTTAGCTCGGTACAACTTTTTTTTTTTTTTTTTTTTTTGGTTTGGAAAGAAATCTTTATTTCTCAACTGAAACAAAAATAAAGTTGCAGCCAGAGTTGTTACTGTGGTATGCCTGAGTCACTTCGGGAAAACGGCTGTCAAATCTTTGATCCTGGAGATGAACTCTTCTTCCCTCTTCACCATTTCCACCTGGACAGTCTGTTTTTCTTCACACACAATAACACACACACAATTGTAGGAAGAAAAAAATCCAAACAACTGGCATACCCCAAGTTCTCTAACCAGAGAGGGAGAAAAGGGAAAGAGACTTGGAAGGACACCCCTCGAGGTGGCTTGTCCAGATCCTGGCTTCTCAGAGACAGAAGGGCACTGGGATCTGGTCCAGTTTATAAACGAGGAGGCAGGGACAAGTGTAGTGAGTTGGTGACAGACAGAGGGGAAGTTCAGGGCCCCGATCCTGTGCTCTGAGAGCTGCCACTCCAAACTGGAGGACACAGAATATTCAGTGTACCAGACTCCTGACACGCATGCCCTGGCCTCTTTGCCCAGTTTCATTCCACAGGTTTCAGCTCTGTGAGCTCTCTCAGCTCTCCCAGCAGGTCAGCTGGCCATTGGCAACCGAGCTCACATCACATGCCTGTTTGAGGTGAGCTGGATTTCCAACCTCGCCACTGCTCTGGGCAACAAAGCCCAGGCTTGGACTCCACCTCAAAAGCCCCATGGTTCCAGACCCCATGCCCCCATGCTGTGGGTAAGTCCCAGGGCACTCTCCTTTCCCCGCAGCCTGTCACACATCCCACCTGAGCTCTTCCTGTCCCTGCCCAGAGAGAGCTACCTGTTGGTTAGCAACAGTCTCACATTAAGTACTAAGAGGAAAATGAAAAATAGGGCATGCTTCACAAATTTGTGCGTCATCATTGTGCAGCGGCCATGCTAATCTTCTCTGTATCGTTCCAATTTTAGTATACGTGCTGTGGAAGCAAGCACCAGTATAACTTTCTAACAGAACAATCCAGTAATGGAACTGGTTGCTTCACAAAGCAGTGAGCTCCCTGTCACTAAAGTATTCAAGTGGGTCAGGTCCAAGTGCTGATCTCTGGAACTACATATGACAGTCCTGCATGTTTTGAAAGACAGGGATCCTGTTGCCCCAAATCCTCTCTTCTCTAGGTTAAACATCTGCACCTCCCTCAAGGTTCCTTATGTGATGTGACTTTTTGGTATTCCAGTATTATTCTTCCGGACTTAACCGTGACTTGTCAATTTATGTGAATTTATTACAAAAATATTTATGGAGTGTTTACTATATTTCAGATACTATTTGAGGAGCTGGGAATACAGCAGAAAACAAAATGAAGTCCTTATGCTGGTAGAACTTCCTGCCTACTGAGAAAGAAAGACAATAAACAAAGCTTTAAAATGTCAGCGATGATAAATTCTAGGTAGAAAAGTAAAGGAGGGAAAAATAAAAATTAAAAAGAGAAAAGGAGGTAAGGTATTATAATAAAGGGATAATGTGTGCCAGGGGCTGCCGAGTTGCTGTTTTGTTCAGCACAGTCAGGGCAGACCTCTAAAACAGATGACAGTTGAGCAGAGTTCTAAAAGAATCAAGAGAAGGAGCCATCACATGGCTACGGGAAGAACAGTCTAATCTAAGTAGGCGGGACAAGTGCCAAAGTGCAGAGGAGTAAGTTTGGTTTATCTGGCAAACAAGGAGTCCAGCTTATCTAGAGTGTGTGGGCAAAGGGGAGAGAAGTAGCAGGAGGCTACTCATGTAGGGCCTTGTAGGCCAATTACAACTACTTTGATTTTTAGTCTGACATTGGAAGCCATTGGAAGCTTTGGAGAAGAGGAGTGACATGATCTGACTTTTGTTTGAAGAGCATTGCTGTGGCCACCATGGAAGAAATAGAGCTCGGGAGCAAAGACACATTCAGGGAGCCCTAAGGATGCACACAATCCTGGTATGAGGCTACGGTCATAATGTGGATGAAAAATGATGGTGCCATGGACCAGGGCGTTTGCAGTAGAGATGGTGAAAATACTTGGATATTGGACATATTAAGAAGACAGAGCTGATAGAATTTGCTGACAGATTGGATGTGGGTATAAGAGAAACAGAAGAATAAAAAAGGGTCTCTAGGAATGCAAACTAAAGCCACATTATGATGCCACTACTTCCCTACCTGAATAGTCTTTAAAAAAAAAAAAAGACAATGGAGTTCCCTTCGTGGCTCAGTGGTTAAAGAATCCGACGAAGAACCATGAGGTTGCGGGTTCCATCACTGGCCTTGCTCAGTGGGTTAAGGATCCGGCGTTGCTGTGAGCTGCGGTGTAGGTTGCAGACGCAGCTCGGATCCCGCGTTGCTGTGGCTGTGGCGAAGGCTGGCAGCTACAGCTCCTGTTAGATCCCTAGCCTGGGAACCTCCATATGCCGTGGGTGCAGCTCTAGATAAAAGGCAAAAAAGACAAAAAAGAAAGACAAGACTTGAGAGGAAGGGAAGGAGGGAGGGAGGGAAAGATAGTATTGGTGAAGAGGAAGAATGACTAGACCCCTAATACTTTGCTGTGGGTGATGTAAACTGGTACAACCACTTTGGAAAGCCGATAGTGTCTACTAAAGCTGAATATATATTCTTCATGGAAACATTCACATATATCCATTGAAAAATACATATATGTTTGGTCACAGCAGCATTATTTGCAATAGCCCCAAACTGGAAACTACCCAAACACCTGTCAAGAATAGAGTGATGAAATAGATTATACCATTTTTACATAATAGAATATACAGCAATGAGAATGGATAAACTTATATTACATGCTTACTATGAATTCATCTCACAAATATAATGTTGAGCAAATGAAGCCAGACACACAAAAAGTATATGCTTCATGATTCCATTTACATAAACTTCAAAGACACAAAGAACTAACCTATGGCGATGTAAGAAGTCAAGATTTGGTGGAGTTCCCATTGTGGTTCAGCCAGTTGGGAACCTGACTAGTATCCATGAAGATTTGGGTTCGATCCCTGGCTTTGCTCAGTGGGTTAAGGATCAGCATTGCCCCAAGTTGTGGTGTAGGTCGCAGATTTCATTCGGCTTGGATCTGGCTTTGCTGTGGCTATGGCGTAGGCCAGCGGCTACAGCTCCCATTAGACCCCTAGCCTGGGAACTTCCATATGCTGCCAATGCACCCTAAACTGACCAAAAAAAAAAAAAAAGGAAGTCAGGATATTTGTTACCCTTGATTAGAAGGGGGAAATGAGGGCTCTGGGGAGTAACAGTCAGTTTATTGACCTGAGTGCTGATGCACGTGGCCGGATAGCTCAGTTGGTTACAGTGTGGTGCTAATAAATGTGACCACTTTGTGAACATCTATTGAGTTATACACTTATAATTTGTATACTTTTCTGTATTAGTATTATGTTTCAATAAAGTCTATATTCAAAAGATAGAACCCTGAGGTTTCTGGTCTGGGCAATTGGAGACAAGAATTGTCATCTGTTGAAAGGGGGAAACTATAGGAAAAGCAGGTTTTGGTGGGAAATACATCAATTTTGTACACGTTAAGTTTGATCCTTAATAAGATACTTATTGATATTGATACTTTTGAGTATTTCCATTCAAGCAGAAATACTAATAGGTAGTTGGTATGCAAGTCTGAATTTCAGGGGACAAGTCCAGGCTGGAGACTTTAATCTGGCAGCTCACCATATAGATGATGTGTAAATCCATGAAGCTGGATGTGATCACCTAAGGTACAGTGAAGACAGAGAAAACGCCTAAGGACCACACCCTGGGGGTGCTCCAACATCTAAAGATTGGGGCTTGAAGAGATGCCAGCAAAGGAAACTGAGAAGTGGCCAAGGAGTGAAGAAGAGAACCAACAGAGAGTGGTACTCAGAAACCAGGTGAGAAAGGTTCCGGGGAGTTCCTTTCGTGGCTCAGTGGTTAACGAATCCGACGAAGAACCATGAGGTTGCGGGTTCGATCCCTGGCCTTGCTCAGTGGGTTAACGATCCGGTGTTGCCGTGAGCTGTGGTGCAGGTTGCAGATGCGGCTCAGATCCCTTGTTGCTGTGGCTGTGGCGAAGGCTGGCAGCTACAGCTCCTGTTAGACCCCTAGCCTGGGAACCTCCATATGCCGCGGGAGCGGCTCTACATAAAGGCAAAAAGACAAAAAAAAAAAAAAAAAGGAAAGGTTCCGGGAGGAAAGAATGAAAGGTAAGAACTGACAATTGATCATTGATGGAGGTCATTGGGGACTTGGTAAGAGCAGTTTGGATGGGGCAGTGGGGACCAAAGCCGTACTGGAGTGGGATCAAGAAAGAAAGTGTGGAAACTAATTTGAGACAATGAGTATAAAGAACTCCTTTGAGGAGTTGGCTTGTTTTATAGAGGAGCAGAGAAGTAAGGTACAAAATGGAGTGTTAATCAAGGGTATTAGGAAAAGTGTGGGATTAAGTATCTAAAGGAGGTTGTGGGGTTAAGAGAAGTTTTTTTCTTTTAAGAAGTTGGATAGGAGTCCCCTGGTGGCCTAGTGGTTAAGATCCATTGTTGTCACTGCTGTGGCACAGGTTTGACCCCGGCACAGGTTCGAACTTCTGCTTGCCATGGGCATGGCCAAAAATAAAATAGAGAGTTCCTTCATGGCTCAGCGGTAATAAACCTGATCTGATCCCTGGCCTAGCTCAGTGGCTTAAGGATCCGGTGTTGCCCTAAGCTGTGGTGTAGGTCACAGACATGGCTCAGATCCTGCATTGCTGTGGCTGTGGCATAGGCCAGCAGCTACATCTCCAATTCAACCCCTAGCCTGGGAGCCTCCATATGCTGAAGGCATGGCCCTAAAAAGACAAAAAAAAAATTTTTTTTCAATAAAAAAATAAAATAGGTTAGGGAGTTCCTGTTGTGTCTCAGTGGTAACAAACCAGACTAGTATCTATGAGGATGTAGGTTCGATCCCTTACCTTGCTCAGTGGGTTAAGGATCTGGCGTTGCCATGAGCTCTGGTGCAGGCCACACACACAGCTCAGATATGGTGTTGCTATGGCCATGGTGTAGGCCAGCAGCTGCAGCTCCAGTTCGACCCTTAGCCTGGGAACTTCCATACACTGCAGCTACAGCCCTAAAAAAGCAAACAAATTAAAAAATAAAATAGGGTAATTTTTTTAAAAAAAGAAGCTGGATAATATAGCATGTTTTTACACTTACAGGAATAATCAATATGGAAATAAAATTTCATGACAGGAGAAAGAAAAAGGACAGTCACTGGAGTGGTGTCCTTGAGGAGGTGAGAAAGAATGAAATTTAAAGCACAAGCAGAGAAACTGACATAGCTGGGAGCATGGGCAGTGCGTTCACAGGAACTGGAGAGGGGAAGAGCAAACGGGTAGAGATGCACACAGATCAGTAGTTGTGGAAACTGTTCTCCCAGAGAATTAGGAAGCAAACTTTTCAGCTGAGAGTTAGAGGGACACAGTGATGGTGGTAGCTTGAAAAGAGAGGTGTGAAGCAGTCATCTTGGAGATCGGTTGAATGAAAGTATTATTCTCAGAACTGGACAATAGCTCTGCAGGTAGCATTTGACAAGGGCATCATATTTATCTAACAAAACTTTTGCTTTCTGGGTTTTGTATATGGTGTTTTCTTTCCATCAGTATAATCAAACTTGTTAATGAAAATATCTGGTTTTTACTCCTGGTGTTTCCCAAATGGAGTAAACTCATTACAGTCCTTTCTCTGTCACTGATGGCAGCTAAAATCTCTGACCAAGATAAGACAAAACAAAATAAAAATGGTCTGAAGACTCTGAAAAGTTAATAACAGAAGATGGATTGGAGAGGGAAATCAAAACTTGAAGAATGTTCACTATGGCAGCCGTGAATTTCCTAGTGGTATTTGTTTTTTGTTTTTGTTTTTTCTCCTTTCTCCCCTGGCTTTCATTCAAGGGTGGGCCAAATCTGGGAACTGTGCAATAGATGCAGACAACAAAGACACTAAGAAAACCTCATCTTTCTGTCCAGAGGATCAGAAAAGGAGACTTTGTGAGTTAGAAAGTGTGTGGAGCATTTGTATTTTTTTTCTCTTCCAGTCCTGACCCAAGGCCACCCAATTTTGGAAACGCATCACTGTGGCCAGGGGAGAGGGGGGGTGTTGCCAGTATGGTTGACCTAAAACTCTAGAGAAAACCCTTTCTTTGAGGGGGGGTGTGCTGCACCAGCGGCATGCCAAAGTTCCTGGACTAGGGAACAATCCTGCGCCACAGCAGTGACCCAAGCCACAGAAGTGACAATGCAGGATCCTCAACTGCTAGGCCACCAGGGAATTT
Source organism: Catagonus wagneri (assembly GCA_004024745.2). Classification (NCBI taxonomy): domain Eukaryota; kingdom Metazoa; phylum Chordata; class Mammalia; order Artiodactyla; family Tayassuidae; genus Catagonus; species Catagonus wagneri. The sequence goes on along the minus strand of PVHT021183543.1, from coordinate 19,279,479 downwards.
CAGAAAACCCACTTTTAGATAGAGTACCTAGAAAAGGGACCACTGATGTGTGGATTTTTTTTTTAATTAAGGTGTAACTGATTTACAATATTATGTTTCGGGTGTATCACATACTAATTCACAATTACAATTTTAAAGGTTATACTCCTTTTATAGTTATAAAATACTGGCTGTATTTCCTGTGCTGTATAATATAACCTCGTAGCTTATTTAATTTATACGTAGTCGTCTATACCTCTTTACCCTCTGCCCGTATCTTCCCCCCCCCCCGCCACCTTCCCCCTTTCCTTCGGTAACCAATAGTTTGTTCTCTATAACTGCGAGCCTGTTTCTGTTTCATTATATTCATTAATTTGTTTTCTTTTTCTTTGTCTTTTTAGGGCCGTGCCTGTGGCATATGGAAGTTTCGAGGCTAGGGATCAAATTGAAGCTGCAACTGCTGGCCTACGCCACAGCCACAGCAACACCAGATCTGAGCCACGTCTGTGAACTACACCACAGCTCACAGCAACGCAGGATCCCCGACCCACTGAGTGAGGTCAGGGATCGAACCCACATCCTCATGGATACCAGCTGGGTTCTTAACCCACTGAGCCATAAAGGGAACTCCTGTTTTATTTTTAGATTCCATATATATATGTGATACTATACATTATTTGTCTTTGATTTCACTAAGCATAACACCCTCAAAGACTATCCACGTTGTTGCAAATGGCAAAATTTTATGCTTTCTTGTGGCTGAGTATTATTCCATTGTGTGTGTGTGTGTATTTCACATATCTTTATCCATTCATCTGTTTTTTTTCATTTATAATGATTTTTATTTTTTCCACAATAGCTGGTTTACAGTGTTCTGTCAATTTTCTACTGTACAGCAAGGTGACCCAGTTATACATACATGTATACATTACCAATTCATCTGTTGATGGACACTTAAGTCACTTCCATATCTTGACAGTTATAAATAAGGCTGTTATGAACACTGGGGTACATCTATCTTTTGGAATTAATGTTTTTGTTTTCTTTGGACGTACACCCAGGAGTGGAAATGTGGATCATATAGTAATTCTATTTTTAGGTTTTTGAGGACCCACCACACTTTTCTCCATAGTGGCTGCAGTCCCACCAACAGTGCATATGGGTTTCCTTTTCTCCGTGTCCTCACCAACATTTGCTATTTGTGGTCTTTTTGATGAGAACCACTCTGGCAGATGTGAGATGATATCTGATTGTGGTTTTGACTTGCATTTCTCTGATGGTTAATGATGTTATCTCATTTTCATATGCCTGTTGGCCATCTGTATCTTTTCTTTGGAAAAATGTGTCTTCAGGTCTTCTGCCTTTTTTTAATCAGGTTGTTTGGTGTTGAGTAGTATGAGCTGTTTATATATTTTGGGTATTAACCACTTATTGGTCATATCATTTGCAAACATTTTCTTCTATTCAGTAGGTTGCCTTTAGTTTTGTCGATGGTTCCCTTTGCTGTACAAAAACTCTTGAATTTATTAAGTTGCCATTTGTTTATTTTTGCTTTTGTTTCCTTTGTTTGCCTTTGTTATTATTTGTATCAAAGACTGTTCTGCCTGTGTTTTCTTCTAGAAGTTTATGGTTTTGTGGTTTCCAATCTTACATTAGGTCTTTAATCCATTTTGAGTTTATTTCTGTGTGTGGATGTTTTTCAATGTGGATGTTGTTTTTATTCAGGTATGATGAGGCCAACAGGTCAGATGATTGACATTGAAAAGATGGCCACTGGGACCACAGAGAGAACACTGAGGTCCATCGCAGGCAGAGAGGGGACCCAAGAAGAGCCTTTTTTGTGGTTTTGGAGAGGAAGAATGAGGGAGACAAGATAAGCAAGTTTAGGACTGATTAGCTGAATAATTCCAAGGTCACCAGGATTTAGGGGCCCTGAGGTGATTAAGGCAGGAAAATAATGACCCAGAGGTGACTGGCAGGTTGGGGCTCAGTATTGGCTCATTTGCATATAAAGGGCACACCGGAAAGAGAGGTGTTTCCTGTTTCTAGGAATCAGCTAACCCTAGGAGGGGGCAATACTTCCTGGCCAGTAAGGCCCCAGATGTCAAAGCACCAAATGTAGAAACTAGAAAATGTGGTTAATACAGTGGAGGCTGTGGGGGGAATTCCTTAGCCTTTTTTGCCTCTTTTCTCTTGCCAATTCACCCCAGAGGTGGGCTGAGTCATGTGGAACTGTGGGACAGCATGGAAGGTTAAAGCTCTGAGAGAACCCAATTTTGTAGACAAAGGATTCAGAAAAGGAGGCCTCTGGGAGCCAGAGTGTGGGAGAAATACCAGGGAGGAGAAAGGAGGAGAAAGGGGATCCTTTCATTCTGTGCATGAACCAACAGAAATTGTGGATTCATCCTCAAGTAGAACACACCCAAAAACCTTAGTAAGGGCTTTGGGTACTGAGCTGCAATACAAATCACCACCCGAGTCCCAGACCAAACCCTGAGCAGCACATGACAGAGGCAGGTCCAAACAGCAGAGCAAAAGCTCTGAAAATGAACTGACACTGGAATGAGCACCCGGAGGAGGTGAAATAGAGCTTGTAGTCTGAACCTAATTGTGTTGATTGATTGTTAATATAAAAATAAATCAACATCTGTAAGATTTATAATAGAACCCAGGAGTCCCGCAATATAATATTCCAAATGGCCAAAATAAATCCAAAATTACTAAACATACCAAGAACCAGGAAAAATGACAAACCTTCATGGGCAAGGAAAATAAATAGATGCTAATCCTAAAATGACCCAGATGGTGGGATTACCTGACAGATGTTAAAGAGGACATTATAACCATCCTCCATGAAGTAAAAGTAAACACCGTTGAAAGGAATGGGAAGGCTGAAATTATCAGCAGAGAAATAGAAATTATAAAAAAGAACCAAATGAAAATTATATGAAGTAAAAAAGTTTTAGTGGAGGGGCTCATTAGTAGAAGAGATGACAGAGGGATGAATAAGTAAGCTTGAGGACAGATCAACCTGAAGATTACAGAGGAAAAAAAAAATGTAAGGAACAGAGTTTTAGGACCTGTGGGACAATATTTTTAAAAATCGAATTCACAGTTTAAAACCTTCCAACAAAGAAAATTCCAGGCGCAGATGGTTTCACTGCAAATTCTACCAAACATTTAAGGAAGAAATAATATTAATTTACATAAACTGTCCAAGAAAATAGAAAAAAAGAGAACACTTTGCAACTCATTTTATAAGGCCAGCATTATCCTGCCACCAAAATAAAAAAAGACGTTATAAGGAAACCATAGTTCAATATTCCACGCGAACATAGACCAAAAACCTCAACAGACTATTAGCAAATGGAATACAGAAACATGTAAAAAGGATAGTATTTCATTACCAATTATCCCAGGTAATTCAATGCTGATACAACATTAAAAAATCAATGAATGTCAGATGGCCAACAAGCACATGAAAAAATGCTCAACATTACTGATGATTAGAGAAATGCAAATCAAAACTCCTACGAGATACCACCTCACACCAGTCAGAATGGCCATCATTAACAAGTCCACAAGCAACAACTGCTGGAGGGGGTGTGGAGAAAAGGGAACCCTCCTGCACTGTTGGTGGGAATGTAAGCTGGTATAACCACTACGGAAAACAGTATGGAGGTACCTTAGAAGACTATACATAGAACTACCATATGACCCAGCAATCCCACTCTTGGGCATATACCCGGACAAAAGTTTCTTTGAAAAAGACACCTGCACACGCATGTTCATTGCAGCACTATTCACAATAGCCAAGACATTGAAACAACCCAAATGTCCATCGACAGATGATTGGATTAGGAAGATGTGGTATATATACACAATGGAATACTACTCAGTCATAAAAAAGAATAAAATAATCTCATTTGCAGCAACATGGATGGAATTAGAGACGCTCATACTGAGTGAAGTAAGTCAGAAGGAGAAAGACAGATACCATATGATATCACTAATAACTGGAATCTAATATACTGCACCAATGAACCTTTATGCAGAAAAGAAAATCAAGGACTTGGAGAACAGACTTGTGGCTGCCAAAAGGGTCGGAGAGGGAATGGGATGGTAGGGGGGTCTGGGGTTAATAGTTGTAGACTGTTGCCTCTGGGCTAGAAAAGCAAGGAGATCCTACTGAATAGCACTGGGAACTATGTCTAACCATTTGTGATGAATCCATATATGTATGTGTAACCCTGTCACCACGCTGTACAGCTGGGTATATGGAAAAAAAAAATCAATGAATGTAATTCGCCCTATTGACAAACTAAAGATTAAAAAAACACATGATAATCTCAATTGATGAAGAAAACTCATAACAGAAGTCAACATCTATTCATGATAAAATATCTTAATAAACTAGGAACAGAAGGAAACTTCCCTTTAAAAAAGGTGTGTGTGTGTGTGGAGGAGGGCACTTCTTTTTGTGGCACAGTGGAAATGAATCCAACTAGCCTCCATGAGGATTCAGGTTCAATCCCTGGCCTCGCTCTGTGGGTCAGGGATCCAGCATTGCTGTGAGCTGTGGTGTAGACCGGCAGGTGCAACTCTGATTTGACCCCTAGCCCGGGAACTTCCATATGCCTCAGATGTGGCCCTAAAAAACAAAAAGGGGAGGGGCGCATGTGCAAAAAGGGCATTATACTTAATGGTGAAAGACTGAAGTTTTTATCCCTAAGATTGGGAACACAAAACACAACAGAATGTTCATTCTTGCCACTCCTATTCAATATTATCCAGAAAATTCAAACTAACGCAGCAAGGCATGGGTTTAGGGTCAGGACAAAAGATGTACAGATTGGAAAGAAAGAAATAAAACTGTCTCTGTTAGTAGCCAACATGTTTGTTTATGTAGAAAATTATTTTAAATTTAGAAAAGAACTCCTAGAACTAATTAATGAGTTTGGCAAAGTCACTGGATACAAAAGTTATACTATAAAAAATCATCTGCATTTCTATATACTGGCAATAAGCAATTGGGAAAACAAATTCAAATAAATAGTAATTTACAATTTTACCAAAATAATGAAATTCTTAGGGATAAATAGAACAAAACATATGATGAATCTTTATGCTGAAAAACTAGAACACAGCAATGAAGGAAATCAAGCAATATAACATGTTTTCTGATTGGAAGCCTCAGTTCTGTTGTAAATTCTCCCCACAGTGATATACAGATTCAACATAATCCCACTCAAAATCCCAGCTGGATTTTTTACAGATATCAATAAGATGATTTTTAAAATTTATATGGAAAGACAAAGGAACTAGAAAACTAAAACAGTTTTGGAAAAGTAGGGACTTTTTTGGAAAACTCATACTATCTGATTTCAAGACTTTTTATACCACTACATTAATAAAGATGGTATAGTACTGGCAAAAGGATAAATGCACAGATCAACAGAACAGAATAGGAAGTCCAGAAATTAACACAAATATGGCCAATTGATTTTTTTACAAAAGTACAACAAGGATTGTCTTTTCAACAAATAACACTAAAGTAACCGGACATTCATGTGCAAAAATGTAAACATTGACCTGTATCTTATACTTTCTATTTTATTTTATTTTAGTCTTTATGTGGAGGTTCCCAGGCTAGGGGTCTAACAGGAGCTGTAGCCGCTGCCCTTCGCCACAGCCACAGCAACGCAGGATCTGAGCCGCGTCTGCAACCTACACCACAGCTCACGGTAACGCCGGAGCCTTAACCCACTGAGCAAGGCCAGGGATCGAACCAGCAACCTCATGGTTCCTAGTTGGATTCGTTAACCACTGAGCCACAACGGGAACTCCTATACTTTCTATTTTAGAATTTTAGTTGAAATGGATCTTAGACTCAAGTGTAAACCTAAAAAACTTTTAGAAGAAAGTAAAAGAGAAAAATCTTTTTCATCTTAATTTAGACAAAAAAAAATTATTTTTTGACTAAGCCCACAGCATATAGAAGAAGTTCCTGGGCCAAGGACAGAACCTGTGTCACAGCTGCAATTCAAGTTGCTGCAGTGAAAACACTAGATCCTTAACCCACTGGATAAAATTCTAAATGCAAATGAAAACAAAATTTATAAACGGAAAACCTGATAAATTGACTATAGGGATAGAAAAAACATCAGTGTGGCCAGGGCTTAAGGGTGAGAGAAGATTTTAACTACCAAGTGTTAACACATGGAAATTTTAGGAAATGAGGAACCATTCGGTTTGGGTTTTGCCTTTTTTTTTCTTCTAGGGCCACACCCACTGCATATGGAATTTCCTGGGCTAGGGGTCAAATCGGAGCTGCAGCTGCTGACCTACACCACAGCCATGATCCAAGTCACATCTGTAACCTATGCCACAACTTGTGGTAAGGCCAGATCCTTAACCCACTGAGCGAGGCCAGGGATAGAACCTGCAACCTCATGGTTCCTAGTCGGATTTGTTAACCACTGAGCCACGACAGGAACTCCCCCATTGTTTTTTAATTGTGGTGGTTACACGACTATGCATTTATCAATATATATATCATTTAAATATTCATAGAACTGTACACCAAAAAGTCAATGGAACTGATGCAAATTACAATTAAGTCATAGATATGGATACACACACATCTATTATATACATATATTATATATATAAATTTTGAAAGAAGCTTTCTCCTCTATTACTATCGTCACATCTAACAGATTCTGTATTTGATCAATAATTTTTCTTGAGCCCAAATTAGGACTGCCTTAATCTCTGTTAATTTTCCATTTTCTCTTACTCTACAGAACCTAGAACTTCATTACTTGGATTTTTTTTTTTTTTCCAGTAGGTTACTCTTTCTATTTCAAGAAGGTCCAATTTCTAATATCAGAGCAGTAAATAACACTATCTGCTGTTAGCATTTTAGTAGAGACCCATTTATAGGGTTAACTGGCTGTCCTTGTGGATGGCAATGAGCAGGTCTCTGAGGGGCAGGGGCATAGAACAGATGTGTTTTGATGGGAGGAAAGGGAAAGAAAGGCCTGCAGCACAGCCCAGCCAGAGGGCACCGGAGGTGTGAGGGCAGTGATCAGAGAGCAGAGATGAGAGCGTGCCAAGAACACATTATGATAACTTCACAGCTTTGCCTCCAGCGGACTCTGGACTTGGGCCAGTCTCTTCCTTGAGCTTTCATTTCCTCTCTTCTGAATCTGTGAGTCTCCACTCACATCTGTTCCCCCATTGTTTTTTAACCAGGACCCTTTTCCTCTGCCTCCACTTATTCCACAAACACTTACCATAACTGACTCCAACAACACTCTCTTCTGTTTGTAGCAAAGCCTTCCTATATCTGCTTATCTCTTTTGATCCTTGGGGAGAATTAGCCCTGATTTCCCAGGAAGGAAATAGAATCTCAGAAATGTTAAGTGATTTACCTAGAGTCAAGCTTTTAAAAATGTATTTTATTTTGTTATGATTTTATCCAGGGTGACTTTGTTTTTGTTGCATAATGTGAAGTAAAAATCTAAATTACTTTTCTCCATATTGTTACAAATTATCCTCCACTGATAGTCACTAGGCTCTTTTCCATTATCTATACTCTGCTGCCCCCTACTGTGCACATAGCATTAATTGCAAAGACACAACACAGTGGCTACAAGCTGAGTATTTGTTCATTTAATGAATATTTATTGAGATCCTACTGCGTACTTGAAAAAAGACAGGCCTGGTCCTTGTGCTTACAGAGTTAATGCTGTAGAGGGGGAGAGAGAATTACATGAATAATCATATAATTACAGTTTGGATGAGTACTATGAAGTACAAGGATGTAGATGGGGGTATAGAGCACGGGTATAGAGGTGTGCAGCCTAGTCTGAAGGCTTAGGGGAATCCTGCATGAAGTGTAACCCATTGGAATAGAACATTTATTGTCTGTGGAGGAGGATAAGGAGATGTCAAGGACGCTGCCCAGGCTTCTGCCATGAACTGAGGAATCCTGCATGAAGTGTAACCCACTGGAATAGAACATTTATTGTCTGTGGAGGAGGATAAGGAGATGTCAAGGATGCTGCCCAGGCTTCTGCCATGAACTGGGCAGAACTATGACCAAGGAGAGGAAGCCTAGCAGTAGATGAGATTCTGAATGGGAAGAACACGAGCTTGGCTTTGGGTGCTTTTTTTTTTTTTTTAGTTTGTAAATTCTGTGGGACCTTCAGGTACAGATGTGGAAAAAGCAATTGGATTTAGGAGGGTTGGAGCAAAGTCTTAGGCTAGAGATAGAAATGTGGGAGTTGTCAGAATGCAGATGGTATTTTAAACTGTGGTTGATAGATGAAATCTCTCAGGAAGAAAAGAACAGAAAGAGGAATGGAACGTGTGCCGAGTGACTGGATTGTGGGGCTGGAGAAAATCACTCAGTGCCTATTGGAATTCACTTAAAGTATTACTTTTGAGGAAAATAATAAGAAAGATTCATATGGTAACATAAATTGCTAGGAATAAAAATAACCAAAGGCAGAAAAAGGGGAAAAAAAGAGAAGAGGGCTTATAACTGCCATGAGAACCTTCTGAATTTAGAAGGTTAATTGGAAGAGATGGATCTAGATAAGGAAACTTAGAACGAGGGGCCAGAGAGGTAGGAAGGAAAATCAGATTGTGATGGTACAAAAGCCAAGGGAAGAGTGTGTTTTAAGAGTTAGATTGTCACCTGTGGTGGAAGTTATGAAGAAAGCAAGTAAAAATAAATACATAAGATTTTAAAAAGAAATCAAGTAAAAATTATTTACCTGACTCTTTTTCTTGGTAAAATTGAGGTCCAGTTGTAGAAGCCTAGAGATTGAGAAGACCAGGCCAGGACCTCCTAGAAAATCCTCCAGAGGCTACCATAGTGTTTTGTCTTGAACCAGTGATCTTCATACTATTTTTTTCACATGCCACCCAAAATAATTTTGATAAATAATATTACCCCATAATTAAAAGATGTTTTCCCCAAAACTATCAACAAAATGAAAAGGCAGCCTACTAAATGGGAGAAGATATTTTCAAATGATAAATCTGAGAAGGGATTAATATCCAAAATATACCAAGAACTCATACAACTCAACATCAAAAAAGCAAATAACTCAATTTAGAAATGGTCAGAGTGGGAGTTCCATCATGGCTCAGCGGAAACAAATTTGACTAGCATCCATGGGGACGCGGGTTTGATCCCTGGCCTCACTCAGTGGGTTAAGGATCCAGCACTGCCATGAGCTGTGGTGCTGGCCACAGGTATGGTTCAAATCTGGCATTGCTGTGGCTGTGGTGTAGGCCAGCAGCTATAGCTCCGATTTGACCCTCAACCCCTAGCCTGGGAACCTCCATATGCTGCAGGTGCAGCCCTAAAAAGCAAAAAAAAAAAAAAAAAAAAAAACGAAAGGTCACTAAATAGACATTTTTCTAGGAAGACACACACATAACCAACAGACACATGAAAAGATGCCTAACATCACTAATCAGGAAATGCAAATCAAAACCACAATGAAATATCACCTCACACCTGTCTGAATGGCTATCATCAAAAAGACCACAAGTAACAAGTGTTAGTGAGGATGTGGAGAAAAGGGGATCTTCACGAACCGGTTTGGGGATGCAAATTCATACAGCCACTGTGGGAAACAGTATAGAAGTTCCTCAAATTTTTAAAAATAGAACTACCAGTGATCTAGCAATCAAACTTTTGGGTATTTTTCTAAAGAAAACAAAAACACTACCTCAAAAAGATATATATACCCTAATGTTCACTGCAGCATTATTTACAATGGTCGAGATGTGGAAGAAACCTAAGTGTCTATCAATAGATGAATGGATAAAAAAGATGCAGCGTATATATATGTGTGTGTGTGTGTGTGTGTGTGTGTGTGTGTGTGTGTGTGTGTGTGATGGAATATTACTCAGTCATAAAAACAATGAAATCTCGCCATTTAAGACAATATGGATTGGTCTCATCTGATCTCGGAAGCTAAGCAGGGTCAGACCTGGTTAGTACCTGGATGGGAAGATAGTATGGGGATGGGAGTTCCTGTTATGGCTCAGCGCTAACAAACCCAACTAGTATCCACAAGGATGTGGGTTGATCCCTGGTCCCTCTCAGTGAGTTAAAGGATTCAGCATTGCCCTGAGTTGTGGTGTAGGTTGCAGACAGAGGCAGGGGACTGAACTCGGACTTCTTCTTTTTTTTTCACAGTAGATTTTTAACTCTTTATTGTGATCTATAACACCCAGAGAAAAAACAAGAGTCACCATGCTGAAATCTTGCTTCTAAATGCAGTAGATACAATATTTAATTGTTTCAATGACAGAGGCTTTAGATACAGATAATGGTGACTCAAACATTTTGATTGTTATGCACTTTTCTTTCTTCATACTCCACTGAATAAGCAACAATCTGAAGGCATAGGAAAATATAACAATAATAAAACACTACATTGTGGCTTATAGAGTGATATGCTTCTTTTAGCAATAGCTTCTATAAATAGTTTTATATCATCAAGAGATATTTACAGTCAGCCCGTTGGATACAAAAACTCTGCTTCCTTGATTTCAATCAATTGTAGATATAAAGTATTGGGAAAATAGTAATTGCCAGATTTCCAAAAATTTTTGATTTGCAGTGAACCAGCAACTATTTACATAGCATTTACATTGCATTGATGATTTAAAGTATATAGGAAGATACGCGTAGTTTATATGTAATATTACCCCATTTTATATAAGAAACTTGAGCATCCTCTCAGGTTATGGGGGAGGAGGATTCTTGAACCACACTACCCTCACTGTATTTTGTAGTAATTATTAGAACGTTCATAAGTAACTATGATATATTAAAGGAACAACCATAAATTATTTTTGGCAGAAATATGTCTCAAAATATACCAAAGGATTTTGTAGGGATAATGAGCATATTTAGAGACAAAAAAACTGAATTGGCATTAAGTTAAATTTTTAAAACTAATAACAGTAAAATAAACTGCAGAGGCCAAAAATTTACAACTTTTATGTGTTTCAAGAAACAAAACTATAAAACAAAACAACAACAACCACAAAAACAATAATCTGCATATGTTTGCAAAACTTGATGTATTTATCTCCAGAATGAGGACTTAACCTGGGACTTCTCTACATCCCACATAACTGGACCCTAGCCTTCCTCCGTGCTTTCACCCCCATTTTCTACCAATTAAAACTTCACACACTCCTTCATTGCTTAAACTTACACACCTGTGCGGGAATGTTCAGTGTATATTGCGTATAAAACAATTTAGTTTAAAAAATATTTCTTGTTTAGAAAGGCTCATCTCAAATGCTGCTTCCTTTTGGAAGACTTCCTTGATCTTTGATTTTCCACAGCCAGAGTGACCTCACTGGCTCTGAAATTCTGTAAGATGTTATAACGTGTTGCAGTTATTTGTCACATCTTATACGTGCTCAAGTCTTAGCTTTTTAACCTGAAGTCAGTCTCACTCACCACAGTACCTTCCAGAATGACTGCTTAGTAATGTTTACAGAATTTTTGATTAATGAATGAACAAAGGAATAAGGAGTTAAGGACATAAGATTTAGTGTCATTCACTTGGGTTTTATTCCCAGTTGTTGTTTTGTTTTGTTTTGTTTTGTTTTGTTTTGTTTTGTCATTTTAGGTCCGCACCCATGGCATGTGGAGGTTCCCAGGCTAGGGGTCTAATTGGAGCTACAGCTGCCAGCCTACACCACAGCCACAGCAACGCGGGATCCAAGTCGCGTCTGCAACCTACACCGCAGCTCACGGCAACACCGGATCGTTAACCCACTGAGCAAGGCCAGGGATTGAACCCGCAACCTCATGGTTCCTAGTCGGATTCGTTAACCATTGAGCCACAACGGGAACTCCTATTCCCAGTTTTCTAGGTATATCACTCGGTAAATCACTTCTCCTCTCACCCTTTCTTTGGAATTCACCTCCTAGGATAATTTGAGGATTAAGTAATGTAACGTCGATAAACTGCTTTGCACATAATAAGCCCTCATTAAATGTCAGCTGCTGCAATAGGAATTCAGAGAAGGAATCAAGGAAACATACTGAGCTGGATCGTGCTCTCCAGCCTCCCATCTATACTTTTTTTTAGATCCCAAATGAGAAGTTCACTCTTCTCTATTCTTATATCCTCTTTTTTGTCTTTATATTTTGGGCAAATTTGTCTGGCTTCAGGCCTAGGGCCCTCAAGCACCAAGAGGATCGCAGTGCTGTGGAGTTTGGGGACCACTCAACTGTTGCCTTCTTTATAAGAAGCAAGTGTCTCTACCCTGTGGTTGAGCTAGTAAGTTAATTTCTTCTACCCAATATTAAGGGAATAAAAATATTCAGTGACACTAGATAAGACACAATGAGGAAGACTTTATTCACAGGAGGGGGACTATCATGATAGGTATAGGGTCCACTGTGATGGAATTTTACAGAGGGAGAAAGGAATTAGACTCAACTATGAGCACAGAATGAGCAAGTGGGAATTTATAGTCAAGGAGCAGGGGATGGAAAATTACTATGGGGGCACTAAGAAGAAACCTCAGGAGTAAGGAGATTCTGGCTAAACCAACCTAACAGGATTCTTGCTAAAGACAGGCCAGGGAGATCAGACCTCACCTGAAGGATGGTAGAGGCTGAGGGACCTGACTAGATATGGAGGATGATAAGATATCAAGAGGAGGGTGGTTCTGGTTAAACTGACTTAGCCAGATTCTTGCTAAAACTAGATTATTAGAAGAAAGTACACAGATAGGCCTAGGAAAAGGTTTAGGAGTCTGACTAAAACTGAGTCAAGCAAAGAATCTTTATCACTGAATGGAAAGCATTCTGATATCTGCAATAAGAAGTCAATGTGATCTAACAGTCAGAATGGCCATCATCAAAAAGCCTACAAATAACAAATGCTGGAGAGGGTGTGGAGAAAAGGGAACCCTCCTACACTGTTGGTAAGAATGTAAATTGCTATGACCACTGTGGAAAAGAGTATGGAAGTTCCTCAGAATATAGAACTACCATAGGATCCAGCAATCCCACTCCTGGGCATATATCTGGACAAAACTATAGTTCAAAAAGATACATGCACCCCTATGTTAATTGCAGCACTATTCACAATAGCCAAGACATGGAAACAACCTAAATGTCCATCAACAGATGAATGGATTAAGAAGATGTGGCACATGTATACAATGGAATACTACTTAGCCAAAAAAATGAACAAAATAATGTCATTTGCAGCAACATGGATGCAACTAGAGATTCTCATACTAAGTGATGTAAGCAATAAAGAGAAGGACAAATATATATGGTATCACCTATATGTGGAATCTAAAATACAGCACAAATGAACCTATCTACAAAATAGAAACAGACTCACAGACATAGAGAAACAAACTTGTGGTTGCCAGGGCAGTTTTGGAGGAAGAGTAAGATGGACTGGGAGTTTGGGGTTGATAGATGCAAACCGTTACATACTATGTCTAACCACTTGTGATGTGTAACCCTGTCACCACGCTGTACAGCTGGGTATAATGTAAAAATAAATAAATAAATAAATAAATAAATAAATAAATAAATAAAAATTTAATAGAATTAATAGACAATAAGTTCCTACTGTATAGCACAGGAAACTATATCCAACTTTCTGGAATAGACCATGATGGAAAATAATACTTGAAAAAAAGAATGTGTATATATATGACTGAGTCACTTTGCTGTATACCAGAAACTGGCAAAACATTATAAATCAACTATACTTTAATAATAAAAATAAAGTCAATGTGATCCAGAAAAAAACAAAGCACTATGGGAGGGAACACAAAAAGCACCATGTCTTGGAACTTCAGGAGCTTTATAGCTCAGTTTTCAACTTTTTTTGCTTTGTTCCAACAGCCCTATCATCCATCCCCCCCCCTTTTTTTTTTTTTTTTGTCTTTTTGAATTTATCTAGAGCCACACCCGCAGCATATGGAGGTTCCCAGGCTAGGAGTCTAGCAGGAGCTGTAGCTACCGGCCTACACCATAGCCACGCGGGTTCCGAGCCGCGTCTGCAACCTATACCACAGCTCACGGCAACGCCGGATCCTTAACCCACTGAGGAAGGCCAGGGATCGAACCTGCAACCTCATGGTCCTTAGTGGGATTCGTTAACCACTGAGCCATGACGGGAACTCCCATCCCCTTTTTATATGAAGGACTGTTGTGAGAAAAGCATCTAGCACAGTGCTGGACAAAAGTAAGTAACCAAGAAATGCAAGTTCCCCCTCCACTCTCTTCACTATGCTGGGACCAAACTTAGAGTCCTAGAAGTCCTCTCACTGCAGATGAAGCATCCTAACTTGTAGCAAGCTCTCCACTTAGACACTGCATATTCAAGGACACGGCTTTAGCAATTCTCCCCCTCTCCTGAAGCATCAGTTTTTCTCTCTCTATTGGATCATTCTCAGTCAGCATCTAAACATCATTTCTCCCATCCTGAAAATAACCCAAAAAAAGAACCCTCTTTGGACTTGACTTCCTCCTCTAGCTGCCACATTTTCTGCTTCCCTTTGTAGCAAAACTTGGAAACGGTATACACACTCAACATTTTCAATTCCTATTCTACTCTCTTGAACTTCAAATCTGATTTTTGTCCCCTGCACGCTACCAAAACTGCTCTTCTCAAAATCACGGATTCTCCCACATCGGTTAATATGACAATTTTTTTTTTGGGCTGCTGGTTGCACCCAAAGCATGCAAAAAGTTCCTGGGCTTAACCACTAGGCCACCAGGGAATTGCTGATGATCATTTCTTAATCCTTATATGATTGGCTCTGTAAACAGCCTGTAATACAGTTGCTTACTCTCTCTTTCTTAAAATACTTCCTCTACTTGGCTTCCAGGATTTCTCATTCTCCTAGTGGTCATTTGTTTCCCTCTTCTTTTTCATTGTCTTTCAATGATTCCTCTTCATTTTTTCCAACCTCTAAATATTAGAGTTGCCCCAGGATTGAGTCATCAGAACTCTTTTCCTTTCTGCCTTCACTCATTTCCTGCGTAATTTCTTCTGGTCTCTCAGCTTTTAAATATTATTCTGAAAACCTGCAAATTCATATTCTAGTCTAGACCTCTTTCCTGAAGTTAGATGCACACATAAAACAGCCTATCTGTCACATCCATTCGGTATTTAATAGACATCTCCCAGTTAATCTGTCCAAAACCAAGCTCTTGACATTTCTCTTTAAACCAGTCCCTCCTACAGCCTTCTTTGTGTCAGATAATGTCAATTTCATTCTTGGAATTACTCAGGTCAGAAAGTTTAGTGTATAAATCAAGTATAATAAAAAAATTTAAAAAAAAAGGAAGTTTGAAGTTCCCATCATGGCTCAGTGGAAACAAATCAGGCTAGCATCCATGAGGACACAGGTTCGGTCCCTGGCCTCGACCAGTGGTTAAGGATCCTATGTAGCCATGAGCTGTTGTGTAGGTTGAAGACTCAGCTCAGATCCCGCATTGCTGTGGCTGTGGTGTAGGCCAGAAGCTATAGCTCCAATTTGACCCCTGGCCTGGAAACCTCCATATGCTGTGGATGTGGCCCTAAAACTACAAAAAAAAAAAAAAAGTTTACTGTAACTTGATTCCTCTTTTTCTCATACCTCATATCCAATCCATTGTACATTTGGTCAACCCTACTTTCAAAATCTATTAAGAATCCAACTACATCTCACTATCCCCACTTGGACTCTGGTCCAAGCCATCATGATCTTGCACTTGAATGGATTACCATAACAGCCTCCTAGCCGGCCTTTTCTGCTTATGGCTTTTCACTTATTCTCAGCAGGATCCAAAGTGCTTCTGTTGAAGATAAGCCAGAGATGTATCTTCTGACTTATGGATGGCCAAAAGGCACATGAAAAGATGCTCAACATCTAATTATTAGAGAAATGTGAATCGAAACCACAGTGAGGTACCACCTCACACCAGTTTGAATGGTCATCATCAAAAAGTCAACAAATAATAAATGCTGGAGAGGGTGTGGAGAAAAAAGAACACTGCTACACTGTTGATGAGAATGTAAATTGGTACAGCCACTATAGAGAACAATAGGGAAGTTCCTTTAAAAACTAAAAATAGAGCTACCATATCCAGCAATCCTACTCCTGACTATATCCAGAGAAAGCCATCATTCAAAAAGATACATGCACCCAAATGTTCACTGGAGCAAAATTTACAATAGCCAAGACAAGGAAACAACTTAAATGTCCATCGACAGATGAGTGGATAAAGAAAGGGTGGTATATGGAAGTTCCTATTGTGGCTGAGTGAAAACGAATCTGACTAGGAACCACGAGGTTGTGGGTTCGATTCCTGGACTCACTCAGTGGGTTAAGGATCCAGCGTTGCCGTGAGCTATGGTGTAGGTCGCAGATGCAGCGCAGACCCTGCATTGCTATGGCTGTGGTGTAGGCCGGCAGCTGTAGCTCCAGTTCAACCCCTTAGCCTGGGAACCTCCATATGCCACAGGTGTGGCCCTAAAAAAAAAAAAAGGGAAGAAAGAAAAGGTGGTATATAAATACAACGGGGAGTTCCTGTCATGGCTCAGCATAAAAAAACCTGACTAGTATCCATGAGGATGCGGGCTCCATCCCTAACCTCACTCAGTGGGTTAAGGATCTGGCATTGCTGTGAGCTATGGTGTAGGTCACAGACTCAGCTCAGATCCCACGTTGCTATGGCTGTAACTGTGGCTGGCAGCTGTAGCTCGGATTCGACCCCTAACCTGGGAACTTCCATATGCCGCAAGTATGGCCCTAAAAAGCAAAAAATAAATTAAAAAATTTTTAAAATAAATACAATGGAATATTATGCAGCTGTTAAAAAAGAATAAAATAATGCCACTTACAGCAACATAGACAGACCTAGAGATTATCATACTATGTGAAATAAGCCAAAGACAAATATATTGCTTATGTGTGGAATCTTTAAAAAATGATACAAATGAACTTATACACAAAACAGAAATGGATAGAGATATAGAAACAGATATAAAAACATTTACGGTTACCAAAGGGGAAAGGAAGAGTGAGGGATTAAGCTAGGCATTTGGGATTAACATATACACACTACCATACAAACTATACAACAAGGACTGACTATATAGCACAGAGAATTATACTCAATATTCTGTAATAATCTATAAGAGAAAGAATCTGAAAAAGAATATATATATATATGTACATGTGTATGTATGTGAATATAACTGAATCATTTTGCTGTACACCTGAAACTAACACCTTGTAAATCAACTATACTTCAATTTTTTTAAAAAGGAAGATGTTTCTTCTGTTCTCAAAATCTTCTTTTGGCTTTTTCCCTTAGAGAAAGCACCGCTTCCCTTCATAGCCCTCATCTCCCAATACATTCACTCTTCTTCCATTCCAACGACACTGGTCCCCAAGTTGCTCCTCAAACCTCCCTGGCATGCTCTGTCCCAGAAGGTTTTCACTTGCTAGTCCCTCTACTGAATTCATTTCTCTTAGATATCTGCACAGTCCACTCCCTTCTTGTTCCTTCAGGTCTTTACCTCTTACTGAGTCTTTCCCTGACTAGTCTATCCAAAATCATACCACCCCACAAACACACACCTTTCAGCTTTCATATCCCAGTTACTTGCTTTCCTCAACAGCTATTACTATCTATCTATCTATCTATCTATCTACCTACCTACCTACCTACCTATATATGTTATTTTGTTTTCTGTCACACTCAGTATAAGTTCCATGAAAGAAGGCTTTGACTTTGATTTGTTCACTGCTCTAACCAAGCAGCTAGAGTAATGCTGGGCATATAGTAGATGTTTAATAAATATTTGTTGAACAATTTATTAAAATGCTATCATGTCACTCCTTTATTCAAATCACTTCAGTGATGTCCTACTGCCAATAGGAACCATGAGATTGTGGGTTCGATCCCTGGTCTCGCTCAGTGGGTTGGGGATCCGGCATTGCTGTGAGCTGTGGTGTGGGTCATAGATGCGGCTTGGATCCCACGTTGCTGTGGCTATGGTGAAGGCCGGCAGCCACAGTTCCTGTTAGAATCCTAGCCTGGGAACCTCCTTATGCCACGGGTGCGGCCCTAGATAAGGCAAAAAGACAAAAAAAAAATTATTGAGGACTCCAAAGAACCTTTGTTTATATACATTATATCTATTGATAATTACCACACTAGAAATCAAAGTTCAGAAATTTAAAAATATTTGTATATTAACTTATTTTAAATAATAAATGTGTGAATATCAAGAACATTTTAATGAAAATAACTACACTTTCGAAGCCAAAAAAAAATTTAGCAAGAATGATATTGTTTTACAGTCTTGAAAACCTATTTAAAGTCTGATGTAATAGAAGGTAGTTCTATTTTCGTATCTATTTCTGCAGTCAATCTGCCATGACATGTCATGAAGCCTCTGGACAACCACATAATCCAATCATGAGAAAATGAGAGTCAAAAAGAAAAATATAATATCTGAGTATTATTAGGAAAATAGTTTTGATCCCATAGACGCACTAAAAGGGTCAGAACCACACTTGAGAACTACTGGCCTAGATCATGAACAAGTCCACAAATTCCTTCACATGACATTCATATCTATCCATGCCTTTCTACTTTGGGTTTTTTTTTTTTTGTTTTGGGTGTTTGTTTTTTTGTCTTTTTGACTTTTCTGGAGCCGCACTCGCAGCATATGGAGGTTCCCAGGCTAGGCGTCTAAAAGGAGCTGTAGCTGCTGGCCTTCATCATAGCCACAGCAACGTGGGATCTGAGCCACATCTATGACCCACACCACAGCTCACGGCAACGCCGGATCCCCAACCCACTGAGCGAGGCCAGGGATCGAACCCGCAACCTCATGGTTCCTAGTCAGATTCGTTAACCACTGAGCCAAGATGGGAACTCCTATCCATGCCTTTGTACACACAGTTCCCTTCCCACTCTACATAGCACATCCCGATGGTCATTCAATGTCCATCTCACCTCCTGCCATCTCTAGACAGTTGTTCCCTCCTCTCTACCCCCATAATACTTTTCTGTTCTCTCTTATAGCATATATTATGGTATTTTCTTTCTGTCCATTTAAGCCTCTATCTCCCCAATGGATTATCTTTCTAAAGAAATCAACTATAAATTAATATCCTTCATATCCCCAGCCCAGCTAGCACCCAAAAGATATTTAATAAATATTTGTGGAATAAAGAAATAAGAAAGAAGATGAAGAAAGAGAAGGCTGGCTCCAGTTTCCCCAAAGGGAGCTCTGGCACTGATATAATTAATGCTTCCTGATAAGATTATCAATACCTCTTTCCTAACATCTGCTCCATTAACTACGTAGTTTGCAAAGTGAATCGCAACCATCCATGTGGTCTTCCTCATAAAGTGGAGAGGGCAGGGTCATTAGTTTTATTTTACAAATGAGGAAACCAAAGTCAAAGAGATGAAATGGCTTGCCCAAAGGTTCACTACAAATTAGTGACAGTCAATACTCTGGTATCTGAATCTAAGTTCAGGGCTTTTTCCATGAAAAAAGGCAAGTCAGTGCCTAGTGATTCCATCCTGGGGTGTTACTCTAAAGCCTTCTAAACCTCTTCTTGGGCTGGCTTCACAACGCTTTCTAGACCTTTCCTTAGGGTTACATTTTATGAGTATCCATTTGCTTATACCGACCTCTCCCTTCTTTAACTACCTACTACCACTCAAGTCCGCCATCCTTGGTAACTAACTGTCTCACGGACCACTTTAGCCCTACTTCCTCATTAGCAGTTCAATGAGCATTTGACATTAGGAGTAAAGAGACGATCTTGTCCTTAAGACTCCCAGTCCAGTCTGTTCCCTTTCACTCCTTGAATGTACTGTTTCCTCTTTCTGGAATATACTCTCTCCCAAATCTTTTAACTTTGAGCAGTTTGTTGCTCTTTCCTCAATGTTTCCATAACACTTTGTTCCCATCTCTGTCATAATTTATAATATGTAACCAAAATGACTTGTTTATGTCTGGCTGCCTCCTAGACTGTGAGCTGTTCAATGGTGTGTATGCAATCAATCTCTGTGAGCTCCCTGACACTACCAACCCCTCTCTCTCTGCTTGAAATGCTCCTCTTCCTTCCCATATATTCCACAACCCTGATCCCTCAATCTTTTTGACCACTCTTTAGATTGAATATATATGTCTCAGCAGAGGGCAGGCCCTTGCTCTTTTCTAATTCGATTTTTCAGTTTCGGCTATCATATTCACCTGGATGTCTCCAAAATATCTATTCTCCATCCTCTTCTGAACTCATTACTATACACATCTCAGGGAATTTGTGGTCATCTCAGCCTCAGGGGGTCTGAAGTCGAACTCCTTATTGAGTTCCTTAAGCCAGTTCCTCCTTATGACAACTCCATTTTCATGAAGAGACTACCACCCATCTTTCTGGACTTGTCATTACTCCAAACTCCTTTCCCTCTTCTTTTTTGCCTGATGTCTCTTAAATTGGTTCCTTCCCCAACCCCCGATCACCATCCTAGGAAAAAAATGCGTTCTTAGGTCAGACTGCTTCACCTCTGCCACTTATAAGTCATGTCAACTTGGCAAAGTTTTTCAGAGGTTTCATTTCCTCATCCTAAATTGGAGATAATAATAGCATCTCTTTCATAGGGTTTATTTATGAGGATCGAGTGAGATATAATACAGTAAAGGGCTTAGCCCAGTGCTTTTTACATAGTAGACATTTAACAAATGCTAATTATTTTCATCATTATTTCTCTGTACCTAGATTGCTGCAATAATCTCCCAAATAATCTCTCTGCCTGCTCTGGTCATTATTTTGTACACTGGGCGGGGAATGAATTGGACCATCTATTAAATGCCAAGTACTTCATCCTTACAGCAACTTTATGCAGTAACAGCAGCATCTTTCTTTGTAAAAAATGGGACAGAGCCAAGATTTAGGGGTGGTTCTAAAGCCTGTTCTCTTTCCATACCTCCAAATTACCAGGTAATCATAAAACAATTTTCCACCCACCATCCTGCTCAAAGGAAAACAAAACAAAACAACAACAACAATAACAACAAAACCTTCAAACACCACCACTCTTATGTCCCTTCAGAACATAACACAAATCACTTTCCTAGGACTTATAGTCTTGTACTACTTCCCTATGTCCCAGAACTTTTCTACAGGAACCTTGTGCTTCAGAGAAACAGATCTTGCCCCAGCCACCTCTTGTTACACCCTCACCTTCCTGCATCATGCCCTTGCCATCGCTCTTCCATTGTTTAAATCTAGGCTTTCCTTTAAGGCCTAGCTAGAGTTTCCCCACCCCCAAACCTCAATGATACTTGTCCTGACCTTCCTAGGCCTCTATCAAGTCTCCTCTGACCCCAGAGCACCTGCCTCTATGCTTTTTGACACTCCGTGTTTGCTGGCCTCTGACTCTTTGCACTTATGTTTTCTCACCAAGCTGTAATTTGTAAACCTCTTCACTTCAGGGAACCGGCTTTTTTTTTTTTTTTGGTTTTTCTTTGTATCCCAAGGAGCCCAGAGTCCTACATATATAAAGTATTCAATAAATATGGGTTGTTTTGGATGAAGGATGATTTTCCCAACTGGTTGCTCTCTCTCTCCGGGACTGAGAAAATGAACTTCACCTTAATTTCAGCTAACCCCCAGGGCTATCCCCCTGAAACGCTCCTGGGGGTTACTCTTCAGTTTCTCACCCCCCACCCCCTTCTCCTCGACCACCCTCTCAGACCCTGTCCTCCAGGCTGTTTCCTTAGCGCACTCGCTCCAGCCTTGCCATTACCCCAGAGCAGCTCTTCACTCCCAGCCCCCAGGACTCAGATTCCCCCCCGCCCCAACATGCCCTCCCACCCCCACTCCCCCAGGACTATGCCCTTGGTCTCGGATCTCCAACCCGGGATATCCTCCCCTCAGAGCCGAGACGTGATTCTATTTCCAAGACTATTTATTTAGCCTCTTCCCCCTCTCTCAGGGCTACCCCCTCGGGCCCCCTTCCTCCAGTTCCACACCTCTGGACTCTGCCTCCAAAAGCTGTTCTTCTGGCCTCTGCGACCCCAGCCGCAGCGCAGCTCCTCAGCCTGCACCCCGGGGCTGCCTGACAGCCGCCAGCCCCGCGGGTCTAGTCCGGGTGCTGCCCCGGCGCCCCTGGCCGCCCCCAGCCGGGGCGGGGCGCGCGGAGGCGGGGGCGCGCTGGCGGCCGAGGCGGCGGCGGCGGCGGCGGCGGCGGCGAAGACAGGCGGGCCGGGCGCGTGTCCGCGGCGCGGTGACTCGGCGGCTCCGCAGCGGCTGCAGCGGGAGGACCCGGCCGGAGCCGCCGCCGCCGCCGCCATCGCAGCCGGGCGGCCGGGCCCCGCCGCCGGGATGCCGAAGAGCCGGGGCGGCCGCGCCGCGCCGGGGCCGCAGCCGGCAGGCCTGGCCCCGCGCTGGAGCCGCTGGCGGGCCCCGGGGCGGCTGCTGCTGCTGCTGCTGCCCGCGCTCTGCTGCCTCCCGGGCGCCGCGCGAGCGGCGGCGGCGGCGGCGGCGGGGGCCGGGAACCGGGCGGCGCGGGCGGCCGAGACGGAGGCGCCCTTCGTTGGGCAGGTGGGGCTGGCGCGCGGGGCCAGGGCGCGGGCTGGGGGCCTCCGGGCAGTGCGGGGGGCGGCGCCGGGGCCAGGCCTGGACCAGGCGCGCCTGCAGCCGGCGTGGGGGTGGGGGGCGCGGAGGTGGTGCGCCGAGGGTCTGCTCCTGGGGTCCGGGCCAGCGGCCCAAGGCGGGAGCTAGGAAGGGCCGCGCCAGGCCCCGGGAGCCCCCCTCCCACCCCGCGCCCCGGAGCCGCTTCAGCACCGCGGACAGGGGCAGCGGGCGGGGGCGGAGCGGGAGGGTCTGGGTTGTTGTGGCGGTGGTGGGGTGGGTGGCCTGCATGACTATGTGTGAGGGAAACCGTACAACGCCTGGGAGTAAATAGTAAGCGCAGCCAGTCTGTTGTGGGTTGGGAGAAGAAACCGAGGATGTTCAAGCAGGAGAGGAGAGGGTGGGGGGAGGGAGGCGGGAGACGGGGGAAGGACTCGATCACTGTCTTAATATCTGAAGGGCTGTCACGTGGAGGAAGGATAGACTTGCTCTGCGTGCCCCCACAGGACAGAACTAGGGCCCACAGGAGTGGGGGTAGGGGTTGCAAGAAAGCAAATTTCGCTCAATATAGGCAGAAGTTTGTAACAATCGGAGCTGCTCAACCCGCTTGGGAGGCGGTGAGCTGCTCATCACAGCCATGTGCAAGCAAAAGCTCTAG
The DNA here is from genome assembly GCA_004024745.2 of Catagonus wagneri. NCBI lineage: Eukaryota > Metazoa > Chordata > Mammalia > Artiodactyla > Tayassuidae > Catagonus > Catagonus wagneri. The sequence continues at coordinate 19,256,159 of PVHT021183543.1, read as the reverse complement.
GAGGGGATTGGATGGATAAATGCATAATACCTGCATGGATACAAGCATAATAATAACAATAATGCCAGCTAGCATTTACTGAACACTCACTATGTGCCAGTCCTGGTGTTAAATTTTATACGGATTATCTCGTTTAATCCTTGTAACTATAATTCTAATTATTTTCTTCATTTTACAGATGAGGATACAGACTCAGAGAATTAAGTAACTTGCCCAAGGTCACAGAGCTAGTGAGTGATGGAGTTGGGATTCTAACCTAGGCAGGCCAAGTCTATTCTCCACATTTTTAACTATGGCATTATTCTACGTCATACAAGGGGAAAGGCAGTTGGATTTAGTAATTTCTCTGGTCTCTCCCAACCTACAGGTCTGCAATTCTGAGAAGTGATGTTGGGATAGTGTTTTTTTTTTTTTTTTTTTTTGGCTGAAGAATATCAAAAGTATTTGCCTCAGTTATCCTAAGAGATGGAGGGTACTTTTTGAAACTGTTTGTTCAGAAGAATCTTAATTGGGCATGGGACTCATAGAGTCTGAAATCTTGTGCAAAATTGTGTTTGTATGTGCAAATGTGTTTTTCTAGGAGAGAATCCCTAGATTTCTTCAGAATCTCCAAGAGGTACATAATCTCCCCAAATTGGGGTATGCCAAAAGTCTCTAGTCCTGCCAGTAGCTGTCTTCCAAAGGTCTTGTAATTACTGTTGACTTTTAGTGAAAACTTTCCCTAGCCTGTTTGCATTTTTAGCTTTATTCCGTCCCAAAGTAATGCTTTTCGTGAGTTTATACCCTACACAAAGCAGGATTCTTTTAGTCTTCCTGAGTATACAGGGTGAGCTGGGAAGACCCTAGCCTGGGATTCAGGAGGCCTGGGCTTCTAATCCTACCTTGGCTCCTGGTGGCTTCTGTGACCTTGGGCCATTTCCTTGCCTTCTCTAGGCTTGAATTTTACCATCTCTAATATAAAGAGAGAGGGCTAGATGATCTCAACTCTGAAACTCTTTTATTCCTATGATATTTCAAGCATTAAGAGAAAGCTATTCGGGAGTTCCCATTGTGGCGCAGCAGAAACAAATCCATCTAGGAACCATGAGGTTGCAGGTTCCATTCCTGGCCTCGCTCAGTGGGTTAAGGATCTGGCGTTGCCGTGAGATGTGATGTAGTTCGTGAGATGTGATGTAGCCGGATCCCGCCTTGCTGTGGCGTAGGCTGGCAGCTGCAGCTCCAGTTGGACCCCTAGCCTGGGAATCTCCACATTGGCAGGTGCGAAAGCTATTCGGTTTCAACCAATCCAATATGTTAGGATTTGGAAAGTTATGCTACCCACTCCTTATTCTTATCAGTTTTATAGGCTTTGATTATTCCACCTCTCTTAGCCTTTGTCTTTTCATACTTACATTTCCCTCTGATAACAGGCCACCTCTGGAACAGCCACATTCATTCTATGGGTCATTTTCATTGCCCTTTTCTGGATATCCTTAGGCGCAAAATTTCAATAGGTAAACTTGACCATTGTCCCCAGATGTGGGACCTTTCGGTCTTACACAAAGGAGGATTCTTTACTACTGGTTTTCAGGTCCCTCCCTGCTTTTGCCTATCCCTTTATCAGCCTTCCTGACCCCAACACATTAGGACACTGCCTTTAGGAAACAATCTGCAGTAGCTCCCCGATCCCTTTCCTGGGTCAAAACTGATAGCCTGGAACACAACACCCTATCCGTGGATTATTTTTACCAGAGTACATTGTTACCTTACATTTCCTCACCTTGACGCACATCTGCCATTTTGCATCCCACTCAGTACTTTTCTTCAGCTCGCTCTCTGCTTCAGCAGAGCATCTCCCTACCTGAAAGGGCTTAATATGATCTGCAGTCTCGAAATTTTCACTTTGCTCTACTTCTTCTGAATCACTTATAAAAAATTTAAATCAGACAAGTCCCAGCATGGTCTCTTGGGGCCCCCTGCATGCTTAATCTCCTTTCACTTAGAAAAGTGACCAGCTTCATCTGTTTATTTCCATCTATTTATTGCCTGCTGTTGTTTACTTCCTTCTATTGTTTTCTATCTCTGAGTTCTCAGCCCCTGATAAACACATCACCCTCAGTTCCATGATGACTCTATTTTCAATTTCTAATATATTGTCCAAAACTTTCTGAAAGATAATTACATCCACTGCTTCTCTAAACAATTTGCACCTTATTCTCCCCTCATCAAATACCAATGAATCACATGATTGAAACCTTATAGAAATATGGTTGCTTTTCAACCAGCAGATAATGTTGCTTACTCCTCTCTCCGTCTTTAAAGGCCTCTGGGGTCTGACTCCACCCTGCCTCCTCACTAGAAGGCTGCCTTTCCCACTGCGCATCCATATACATCCTTACTCCAAACAAGCTCATCTCTCTTCTCCCCTAAAACAAGCTACCCATGTTTCTCTGGACATTTACACATGCTGGCTTGCATCCGCACCTCCACCCATCCATCTGCTGCCTTTCCTAAAGTTCCTGCTCAAGCCCTGTGTCCCCAGGAAACTTTCCCTGACTTCTCTAGGCATTTATTTCTTCTTTTTAGGGAAGCATTTTGAGGCAGCTCCAGTCAGTTTGTCATTTAGGTTTTTTTAAATAAATATTATTTGAGGGGGAAAAAGTTGTGGTTCTTAGGCAGGGCCTTCCCCAACCAAAGTGCTTTACGTTTTTCGATCCAGCACAATCCCCAGGTCTCAATGTTCATTGTTAATTACTCAGTAAGCATCCAGTGATTATTCTTTATCCTTTTTGACAAAAAGTCACATGGATCTGAAATAGAGGCTCATGGGCATGCAGTAAAACCCTTCTTAGGAATAAGACTCATTGCCCCTCTTTGTCCTTCCTTCAGTGAAAATAGGGGTTATTCCTTTTGGCTGTGGTTCTACAATTACACCCTTGAGTTCTTTCATAACTCTTTAGGTAGGCTATCCTCTAGTGATAGTGACGTACAATATTAAGAGGTTGCCATGACCTTAGAGATCACCAAGTAAGCACACAGCAGTACTTAACAGATACGTCTTGAATTGCCGCAAGTGAGTTGCCCAAGTTCACTAAGCCTGATAGTAGGTGACTGAGAACTAGAACTTTTCCCTGGTCTCCTGACTTAGTTGAAAGCATTTTCGCTATGTTGGGATTAGATTTCATAATTCTGATGTTTTTTTACTAAAAGACAAAGCTAAAAAGAAATTCATTCGGTCTTTATCATCTTTGCTTTCTTGAGTCTTTCTTTTGTATTTTGCACATCAGGGGGTCCCACTGATTCTCTGATTAGCTTCCTGCAACTGGTTTATTTAAAGAATCTCTTTCTCTTGTTACTAGCTGAGTAGAATGATCCTCAAATAGGTTTTTGACCCTCCTAAGTCCCAACTTGATTCCGAGGATGGTCAGTATAGGCAGAAAGAGACAAGCCAGTCAGCACAGCCCACATGAGTGAGTGAGCCTGACTCCAGGATCCAGGGGTTCATGGATTCCTGCTCTGGACAGATGGAGAAGGTTCTTCAGTTTGTACCTGTAGTCAAGGAAAGTTAGAGGCCTGAATGAGTTTAGGGCTGGGGTAGGCCTATTAAGAAGTGCTAACAGATTCCCAAGCCAAAAATGTATTTAATGTGATCATGACCTCCAATATATCTGCATTCTTGTCTGAAAAAAAGAAAAAATTCTCACTGTTTGGAAGTTCTTCCTTTTACCTAACCTGAGTCTAATCTGCTATATTTTAAATGCTTTTCCTCTTATTCTTACAGTGGTTTTCCTTATCACTCTAATCACCTCATATCTGTAAAGTGCTTTGCACCTTTCAGACACTTTCACGTGCATGGCCCCACTTGATCCTGGCAACAACACCATGAGGTAGATAGGGAAGATATTGTCCTCATTTTATAGAATAGCAAAGAGAGACTCAGAGAGATGATGTGGCTTGTCCACACCTTGTCCAGGGACCCACTTGTAGCTAAGAAATAGTAGAGCAAGGACCAAAAGCTGAATTTCCTGTCCTAGATTTGAGGTTTCCCCTCAATACTTAAACTGTCCTATTCTGTATTTCTATATTAGCCTTTTAGCCAACCTTTTCTACTTTCAGGTATATCCCACTCCAGTCATTGAAAGAGGTCATTTCAGAACAAATAAAAGAAAATTATACTTGTACCAAAGAGATTTTTTTTTTTTTTGGTCTTTTGCCTTTTCTAGGGCCGCACACGTGGCATGTAGAGGTTCCCAGGCTAGGGGTCTAGTTGGAGCTGTAGCCACCGCCTGCGCCACAGACACAACAATGCAGGATCTGAGCCATGTCTACAACCTACACCACAGCTCACAGCAACGCCAGATCATTAACCCATTGAGCAAGGCCAGGGATCAAACCCACAACCTCATGGTTCCTAGTCGGGTTTTTTAACCACTGAGCTACGACAGGAACTCCCCAAAGAGATTAATCTTAGGAAATACCTAGCCTTATGATGTGCACAGTTTAAACTCAACACCAGAGGAACTAATTCTTACTAGGCTGCAGCCAATGACTCCTCAAGACCTAGCACAGTGCTTGGCACATTCTAGATGCTTGATAAATGTTTTTAAATCAATTTTATTGTCTATGTCCCCCACCAACTTCTTTAACTAGTACTTGGCACACAAAAGTCAGTACGTTTTTTTAAAAAAGAACAACTGTATGCTAGCAGTTTAAAAAAGGTCTGGGGGAGCCAGGAGGAGGAGATGCGGTTGGGGAAGTCAGAGAATGTTCTAGGAAGAAGGCTGGTATCAAAGATGAACCTTTGAGGGAGGAAAAGGACAAAGAACAATGAGTGGGGCAGTCCAGACAGAGGAAAAACATGAACCAAGGCTCCACAAAAGTGCAGGGCGTTTTTAGGAAACAGTAGAGAATTTGATGTGCCCGAGGCCTTGACTTATTCTATTTCCAGTAAGAGTGTTTGAGAAGAGGCTGGAAAGCAAGGCTGAAAGCAGATTGTGAAACTGGCTTTTGTCCAAAGGCTGAAGGGAGTCATGAACGGTTTCTGAGCAGAGAAGTGACCTGCTCGGAGCTGTGTGGAGGCTCCCAGGCCTGTTTCCAAGTTGCTCTGGGTTCTGGCTCCTGCTCCAGGTTCAATTAGCTTTCATAGTACAACTTAGGTCTGTGTACCTGTTTTAGGTGTGGATAAAAACTGTGCATCCCAGCTCTGCACACACCCCCAGCTGACAGATTTTGGAACAAATCATTTGGTTTCACTGGACCTCAGAATTGATTTTATTTAAGTCCTCCCCTGGTCTTCCTTCATCGTTATTTCAGATTCATTTTTTTAAAGGTTTTAATTTTTTCTATTATAGTAGACTTACAATGTTCTGTCAGTTTTTCACATCATCCTCCATTGTATTCATTTTAAAGGGCAACTTGGAACTAGGCTTTGATGATCTATAGGATAACAGCAAAGTCACATATACATAAGATAATGTTTTCTCAAAGATCAGACACATAGTTATAACAAAGGAGGTAGAGAAAAGCAAGGCATAGTTATTAACAACTTTGTTAGCAATAATACTTTTAACTCACTTCTGTTCCACAAACACATGCACACCGTTCTCTGTGCCCTAAAAACCCTGGACTAGAAAGAGCCATCCTTCACCTCCCCTTCTCTTCACCTGTCTCAGTAGAATCAGCCACCAACCCTAGCAGTTCCACCCCCTGAATAGCTCTTCCCTGAGGCCGCTTCTCTCCACCACCACTGCCTCCACTTTAGTCTAAACTTCCATCATGTTTCATCTGGATTCCAGAAACTGCCCACCTGATCAGTTTCTCTTGCCTGCCTCTAATCCTTCTTCTCACAGCGGCCAGACTGACCTTTTAAAAATAAGTCTACACAGGGGTCAATTAGAGCCGAAGCAAATACGGCAAAAGTCAACATTTAACAAAGCCAGTTGGTGATTATCCAAGAGTTTTTTAAAAATTCCTCTTGTACCTTTTTGAATTCATGAAATATTTACTTTAAAACTTTCTTTTAAATAAAAAAAATGATCATGTGACTCCCACTCTCAATTTGCTTAAAATGGCTTTTAGAATAAAGGCCAAACTAATTATTACTATACGGCCACTTCTCTTAGGGTTTTTTTTTTTTTTTTTGTCTTTTCTAGGGCCGCACCTTCGGCATATGGAGGTTCCCAGGCTAGGGGTCTAACAGGAGCTGTAGCTGCCGGCCTTTGCCACAGCCACAGCAACGCAGGATCCAAGCCACATCTGCAACCTACACCACAGCTCACGGCAACGCCAGATCCTTAACCCACTGAGCAAGGCCAGGGATCGAACCCGCAACCTCATGGTTCCTAGTCAGATTCGTTAACCACTGAGCCACGACGGAAACTCCACTTCTCTTAATTTTTATCATGGAAAAATTTCAAACACACATGAAAGTAGAATGAATAGCATGATGAAGCCCCTAATACCTCTGTGACCAAGACCCCCTCCCGCCTCTCCACTCTCTTTCCGTACCACTTGTTGAGTAACTCCAGCCAACCTGGCCTTCTCTCTCTTTTCCGAATATACAGGCTCTCTCCCATCTCAGGAATTCAATAAGATACTCTTTTTCCTAGGTTGCTCATTCTTTGACCTTGACCTTGACCTTTTCTCCTCAAACACAGGTTTCAGGTGAGATGTCACATCCTCCAGAAGGCCATCCCTGACATCACAGCCTAGCTCTCCTTCACACACTTTCTTTCACAGCACTTTCTCATTTGTCTTCATTCCACTTATTGCCATTGGAATGGAACCTTTATTCTTTCCATGCCTATCTCCCCCTCCGGGCTGTGAGTTCCATGAGGGCAATTTCAGTGGGAGCGATGGGCACAAAGACCACTCCTACTATCAAAGATGCTGTAATAATGGGATCAGAGAGAAAGTCCAATTAACCCTAGACAGTCCTCCCAGGTGAAGTGGCCTTCATGGTGCATTTTGAAGGATATCTAATAGTTCATCAGGGAGAGGCCAATACCCATGTGTGAAAGGCCTTCTAGGGAGGGGGATGAAAAAAGGCACAGAGGAAAGAATTTGCAGGATGTGTTCAGGCAACAACTCCGTAGCTAGAGGAGGGGGTAGTTGGGGTGGGCCGTAGAAGAGTAGAACATACAAGACAAATGATAAGGCTAGAAAGGTGCACTGCCACTGGTTTGCAAGGCTTGTTGAGTGCTGTGCTGAGGAGCTTGGACTTTAAGACTGGTGGTGAGGAACCAGAGGGTCAGCTCCAACTCAATCCAATGAAGCTAAATTAATAGAACTTTATATAATTACTTAGAAGTTATCTAGTTCGGCCATCTGACTGTTTCAGTTGAGAAACTAAGGCTGGACCATGATCTTTTTCTTCCTTTTTCCCTTTCCTTAACTCATCAATAAGTCAAGCCTGAAAACAATGGCCGATTTGAAGGAAGGCACTGGAAAGAGCAAGGAAGACGAGGACTTCTCACTTCTCAGAGAGTGAATGATGAGAACATAGCCACTCTCCTGGCCATGGGAGGAAGCCTCCCCGGAACTGGAAAACTTAAGACAGCCCAATGCTGACCCCAAACCCCAAATGTGCCACCTCCCTGGGCATGGTGTTGGCTGTGGTGGCCTCCTGGGAGTGGGCCAAGGACATTGTGTAGAGTGCCAGGGAATTCCCGCTAGTGCACTTACCACCCACTCAAGAGATGGTGGCAGCCAAGAGGCAACGCTGCGCCATTAAGGTGTTTGTCAAGAAGCTAAGTTGGGCGTTGTGGGCGATCCTGAAGGCTCTTTTTAGATTCACTGTAAGTGAAAAAAACAAAAACACAGCATTTAGAAGCAAACCAGAGCTAGTGTGGAAGGTATAGCATGACAGAGAGAACCCTCCCTAGAGGCAGCCACACTAGCCTTGGTTTTCAGCTCCTGAACCAACTTGCTGTGTGATTTTGGATAAGTTATTTCTCCCTGAATTTTATTTTTCTCTTCTGCAAAATAAGCTTGTCAAATTGAATGATCTCTAAGTATTTGTTGATAGGTGCACTTTCTAGTTACATGCATGGTTAAGCCTTCAAATGTGAAGTATTAAAGAATTCGTTATAGGAGTTCCTTGTGGTGCAGTGGAATCGGCAGCATCTCTGCAGCACCAGGACACAGGTTCAATTCCTGAACCAGTACAGTGGGATCTGGCACTGTCGCAGCTGCAGTGTAGGTCACAACTGTAGCTCAGATCTGATCCCTGGTCTGGAAACTCCATATGCCTCGGGGTGGCCAAAAAAAAAAAAAAAGCAAGCAAGGCTAGGACCAGTGGTAAGGTTGTATGGATAGAGGAGGAAGCAGGGTTTTGGTGGCACAGAAGTTGGAGGGAACTACCACAGTGATAAGGCTGTTCTCTGAGGAGTCACCAAAGAAACACTGATTTGGTCCGGCAGCAATGACCAAAGGTGCGGGTCAGTGTATTGCTGGAGAACGTGGGGGCAAAAATACAGACAACAATATTGTGAGAACACTTACTATGTGCTGGGATCTACTAAACACTTTACATGTATGTATCTGTTAGCTTCTTATTGCTACTGAAACAAATTACTGAAGCAAACTTAGTGGCCTATAACCACACAAATGTGTTGTCTTACAGTTCTAAAATGTATTGTTTCTTTTTTTAATTTTTTTATTATAGTTGATTTACAGTGTTGTCAGTTTCTGCTGTATGGCAAAGTGCCTCAGTTATACGTATATACACATTCGTTTTCTCACATTATCCTCCATCATGTTCCATCACAAGTGATTGTATGTAGTTCCCTGTGCTATACAGCATGATCTCATTGCTTATTATCATTTCTTATTTAATATTATCTTACAGTCATAAGTTTGAAATGGGACTTAATGGGACTAAAATCAAGGTGTCAGCAGGGCTTCATTGTTTCTGGAGGCTCCAAGGGAGAATTCATACCTTACCTTTTCCAGTTTCTAGAGGCCGCCCCATTCCTTGGATCATGCCCCCATTTCAAAAACAGCATCACTATGACACCTGCTTCTTTTGTCTTTACATCTCCTTTCTCTGACCCACCTCTTATAAAGATTCTTGTGATTACATTGAGCCCACATGAGTAATCCAGGTTACCCCCCCAACTGAAGATCCTTAACTTAATCACACCTGTAAAGTTGTCTTTGTCACATATGGTAACATGATCATAAGTTTTGGGAATTAGGATGTAGACATCTTTGAAGGGTCATTATTTTACCTACAAGGCATCATCTCACTGAATCCTCCTAACAATCCTTCTTTTAGAATCCTCCATGTAATAGATGATTGAAAATGATGGCTTAAAGAAGTTAGGTCATTTACTCAAGGACACTCAGCTAGAAGGAACAAAGTTAAGTAATACTTGGCATGTGGTGGTATCCTGGTGGTATCTTCCAAGTCTTTTCAGGTACAACCCCACCCCGCTCCCAAGTGTATAAGGACTAGAGTCTCACTCTCTGGAGGCCACTAAGAACCAGGCAGGGAATCTGAGGTCCTGAGACACAGATCAGCATCCTTGGAATCTCAGTTTAGGACCTGAATGCCAGACAGGGAAACTGAGGCCAAGACCCACTTGTAAGGACTAACACGACAATGGAAAGGAAGGATGACCTTGGGCCACACTTGATGCAGTGAGACAATGTAATGTTCAGTATGCAGTGAGACGATGTAATGTCCAGTGTTGCAGTCGTAGCTGCTGATGGACCATTTGCACAAGTAAGGACTGGTCAAGAAGGCAGGCAGGTGAAGGACCCAGGGCTGAGAGCAGAGCCAAGGCACAGAGGGCAGGGGCTGGCTCTTAAGCCAACTTTAATAGAAAGCTTTTCCAAATGAGCGACATGCTTCCTGTCCTAATAAGTCAGAGGTGATGTCCTATATAACACGCCCATTTCCTCATGGTAGAGGGTCCTCACTCCCAGCGGTCCTTTAGTAGAGAACAGAATCACCTTAGATACTTGGGGGCTTTTGTTGTTGTAGTTGTTGTTTTCTCTTTTGGCCGTCCCGTGGCATATGCAGTTCCTGGGCCAGGGATCTGATCCAAGCCACAGTTGGGACCTACACTTCAACTGCGGCAATGCTGGATCCTTAGTCTACTGTGTGGGGCCAGGGAACTACAACCCAGTGCTCCAGAGATGCTATAGAACCCTTTGCACCACAGCAGGAACTCCAGCTGCTTGTTTTCATTTTATTTTACTTTAAGTGCTTTTTAGGGCCACACCCACAGCATATGTAGGTTCCAAGGCTAGGGGCTGAAAAGGAGCTACAGTTGCCAGCCTACGCCACAGACACAGCAACCCAGGGTCTGAGCTGCATCTGTGACCTACACCACAGCTCACGGCGATGCCAGATCCTTAACCCACTGAGGGAGGCCAGAGTTCGAACCTGCAACCTCATGGTTCCTAGTCAGATTCGTTTCCACTGCACCACGACTGGAACTCCTCCAGCGGCTTGTTTTTAAATGAGAAGATTCCCAGTTCCCAACCTCAAAGAGTCTGATTTTGTAGGTCTCAGCTCAGGTTTGGGAATATGCACTTTGAACAAGTTCGTCAGATGATTCGAGGTTGACAGCCATGATACACAAGGACTGTGCACCAAGAAACACTCAGCACTCAAGGCTGTAGTGCAGTGAGGTGTTTAGAGTTGTTTGCTACCCATCAGGAAAATAGCAGTCATTATTACTGCTATCTTTTACTGAGTTCATCATACCACATATTATGTTATTTGATCTTCACAACTGCTCCATGGGGCATGTGCTGATGACATGATGCAGATGAAGCTTGAAGTGAGGGACAGAGAGGCTGAGTAACTTACCAAGGTCATGTAACAAGTAAATGGGAGAATCTGAATTTGACCCCAGCACGGTCTGTCTCCAGAGTGTACACTCTTAACCATAACCCTAAATGTTCTCTCAAGCTGGCTCCTCCCAGCTCACCACACCTCATGGGAAGCCCGTTCGTGTCCTCCTGCTCAAGTAGGACACCAGCTCTCCTTCTGAGCCTCATCCTAGGAGGCTATTGCCTGTTAGGTCTGTGCTTTCCCTAAAATTCAGAGTTTAGGGTTGAAAGGACCTTTAGAGAATGTCCAGTGCAGCCCCATATGGCAAACCCTTTAATAATAGTGGTTCTCAACATGGGACAGTGCGCCCTCCCTCAAGAAAATTTTGGGTGATGTTTGGAGGCATTTCGGTTGTCACAGCTGAGGGGGTGGTGCTGCTGGCATCTAGTTCCAGAAACTGCTAAATGTCCTACAGTGCACAGGACAGCCCCCACCCCCCAACAACAGAATCATCTGGCCCAAAATATCAATAGTATAAAGTCGGGGTCCAGAAACCCTGTTCTATAGCAAAGTCTGATCCTCCCTGAGCACTTCAAGTTGTATTCATTCTATAAACAGGTATCTATGCCAGGCCCTGTGCTAGGTGTGGGGGTACAGTGGTGAATAAGACACACTGTGGGCCCTGCCCTTCAGGCATGTGTAGTCAAGGAGATAAGCAAGTAATTCCACATGTGATCACAACACTTGTGATAAGAACTGTGATAAGTATGATACAAATCAACTTATTTACCAAATAGAAATAGACTCACGGCCCTCGAAAACAAACTTATGGCTACCAAAAGGGGAGAAAGGGGAGGGGGAGGGATGGATTGGGACTCAGAGATTGGCTATGCACACTACTGTATATGGAATAGATGGACAACAGGGACCTGCTGTATAGCACAGGGAACTCTACCCAATATTCTGTGATAGTCTATGTGGGAAAAGAATCTGAAAAAGACTGGATAAGTGTATATGTATAACTGATTCACTGTGCTATGCAGTAGAAATTAACACATTATAAAACAACTATATTTCAATAACATTTTTTTAAAGAAAAAAATAATAATAATTGTGATAAGAAGAGTTAAGTGCTGACCGGGGATGTAAGAGGAACTCCTGAGTTAAGGGGTCATGGAAGGCTTCCCCAGAGAAAGGGAGAGGAGCATAACCTAGACAGAAGGAACTATGTAGGTCAGGGTCTGGAAGAATCAGAGCACACTAGAAAACAGAGCGCTAGGTGGGGAATGGTCAATGAGGTTGCAGAGGTAGTCAAGGCCCACATCACGAAGTCTCTTGCTCCTTTTTAAAGTACCGAGGTATTCCACAGAAAAGAAACTCACGGACTTGGAGAACAGACTTGTAGTTGCCAAGGGGGAGGGGGAGGGAATGGGATGGACTGGGACTCTGAGGTTAATAGATGCAGACTATTGCATTTGGAATGGATAAGCAATGAGATCCTGCTGCATAGCACTGGGAACTAAATCTAGTCACTTGTGATGGAGCATGATGGAGGATAATATGAGAAAAAGAATGTATATATGTATGTATGACTGTGTCACTTTGCTGTACAATAGAAAATTGACAAAACACTGCAAACCATCTATAATGAAAAAAATTAAAATCATTAAAAAAATTTTTAAATAAAAAGTACCGAGGTATAACCGACATACAAAAAGCTGCACATATTTGATACACACAAGTGAACGAGTTTGCAGATAAGTATACACCTGTGAAACCATTACCACAATCCATGCCATAAACAAATCCATCCCCTCCTAAAGCTTTCTCCTGTCCTCGTTATTTCTATCATCACCACCATTATTATCATCATCTTATGCTAAGCACACTTAGGATCTGCCCTTTTAGCAATTGTTTTAAGTATGTAATGCAGTATTGTTAACTATAGGCACTATGCTGTACAACAGATCTCCAGGACTTATTCATCTTGTATAACTGAAACTTTGTACCTTTTGACTAATACCTCCTGTTTCTGCCTCCCTCAAAAGCTCTTGAGGGAAGGTCCTTGAAGCTGCCTGAGGGTATCTGCACTTTCTCATCCCTCTTCCAGGAATTCGCTCACTTCCTTCAGGTCTCTTTGCTCAGATGTCACTTTTATAGAGACCTTCAGTGGAGTCCCTGACCATTCTCTATAAAATAGTTGACCCATCACACTCTATCTCCTTATCTGACTTTATTTTTCATAGCACCCATTACCACGTGGTTTATCTGCTAGACTGCAGCCAGAAAGTAACTAGAGTCTTTTTGTTCACTGTTATATCCAGAGCTGAGCACACAGTGCCTGAACACAGTAGTGGGTCCTCAACAAATACTTATTCAGTGAACAGACAGAAACAGCTTTGAGGAATTCCCATTGTGGCTCAGCGGAAATGATTCTGACTAGCATCCATGAGGGCACAGGTTCGATCCCTGGCCTCGCTCAGTGGGTTAAGGATCTGGTGTTGCCATGAGCTGTGATGTAGGTTGCAGATGCAGCTTGGATCTGGTGTGGCTGTGGCTGTGGTGTAGGCCAGTGGCTATAGCTCCAATTCAACCCCTGGCCTGGGAGCCTGGGAATCTCCATATGCCACAGATATGGCCCTAAAAAGACCAAAAAAAAAAAAAAAAACGCAGGTTCAATATTTAGGTGGTTGAACCAATAGTTTTTGGTAAAAGATGATGTGGGTCAAGGCGAGGGAGGAGACATAGGTCATATGAAGCTTCGGGTTTAATAGCTGGGTAGGTGGTGGGACAATAGCCTGGCAGAGGAATCAAAACAGAAGAGTATTGGGCGTTCCCGTTGTGGTGCAGTGGAAACAAATCTGAGCAGTATCCATAAGGATGAGGGTTCGATCCCTGGCCTCGCTCAGTGGGTTAAGGATCCGGCATTGCCATGAGCTGTGGTGTAGGTCGCAAACATGGCTCAGATCTGGGTTGCTGTGACTGTGGCATAGGCCAGCAGCTGCAGCTCCAATTTGACCCCTGGCCTGGGAACCTCCATATGCCTCGAGTGTGGCCATTAAAAAAAAAAAAAAAAAAAACAGGGTGTTGAGCTCACCGTGATCCTGGAAGGGGAAAAGGATATCTGTCTAATGGTCTGACGGGGGAAATGCCTGGTTTCAGATATAACTGGGTTTGAATCCTACCACTTATTAGCTCTGTGGCTCTGGATGATTACTTCTCTGAATCTCAGTTTCTTCATCTGCAAGTTGGGGATCCTAATTCTTCCCTTGTGGGGCCTTGCATTCTAGAGTGCCTGGCACAGTGCCAGGTATATAGCAGCTATTATCAGTTACTATAAGGAGAACATCTCTGTTAAAAGTTCTCTCTCTTTCTTTTTTTAGGGCTGCACCCTCAGCATATGGAAGTTCCCAGGCTAGGGGTGGAATCAGAACTATAGCTGCCAGCCTATGCCCTCACGGCAATGCCAGATCCTTAACCCACTAAGCAAGGCCAGGGATCTAACCCATGTCCTCATGGATACTAGTCAGATTCGTTACCACTAAGCCATGACAGGAACTCCAAAAGCTCTCTCCTAATGAGTCAAGATCCATGTCCTGTGATTTGCTGTGTGATCTTAGTTTGGCCCTCTGTGCCAACCAGAATAAGTCTACTTCATCCATAGCCATTTGGCTTTTTGAAGACCATCATGTCTGCTGCATCCCCCCGCCCCACCCCCCCCCGGCCTAAACATCCCTCATCTTTCCTCATGGGGCATAGTGCCTCTGAGTGGCTCCCTCACTCTCCTGGCCTCTCTCCCTTAGTCATGCTCTAGTTTATCACTGTCCCTCTACGTACACAACCTCTAGAACTGGACTTGGACCTCTATGCATGTTGAGGTCAATGCCTTGTTCCTGTTACTCGCATCGTGATCCTAGATTATTTTATGATCTCAGCTACCCAAATTCTTTAATCCAGGTCTTTGATTCTCTCTTTTTTTTTTTTTTTTTTTTGCTTTTGTCTTTTTAGGGCCACCACCCCAGGTGGCAAATGGAAGTTCTTAGGCTAGGGGTTGAATCAGAGCTATAGCTGCTGGCCTACAACACAGCCACAGCAACACCAGATCCAAGCCGAGTCTTCAGCCTACACCACAGCCCAGGGGAATGCCGGATCCTTAACCCACTTAGTGAGGCCAGGGATCGAACCCACGTGCTCATGTATACTAATCGGGTTTGTTCTGGCTGAGCCACAACAAAACTCCTGATTCTTTCTTTTTTCATTCCAGCCCTTGCTTCCCAGTTTGATACCTGCCTGCCTGCCCCTCCCTTCTTTGAAACTTTCTGGAGGTTCTGACAAAACCTTCTGACCCACTTGGTTCCTGACCAAACACCAGATCCTAATTGTCTCCCATGCCTTCTTCAGACCTGCGCAATCTGGTTTGGGCTCACAACCAACCAGGTGCGATGTTCCCAACACCCCCAGGAGACCACACTGTTTAACTGATCCATCTCTCCCCTCCCCCACGGCCATATCTGTTTTCTGAGAGCAAACGGCAGCACCACCAGTTGCTTTTGCTTCTTGCCGCCTCCATTGACACTTCTAATCTCACCACCGCCTCTGCTGTCTGCCACTCCCTTCCCTCTCCGGGCCACATTTTTTCTCCTTGTTATTCTCCGCTCTCTCCTTTGCCTGCCACTGTTGCTGAACCGCTCAGCTTTGGCGTCTGAGAACCAAAATCCCGCCCTCTGGCCAGCGGACCAGTCAGAATGTGTTGTCTGTGATCTCTATATCTTCGGTTCAGCCCAGCTATTTCGGTCGCTCCATTCTGAGATCTTTCTCACTTTCCTCTGGGTTAACACCTCTTTCAGCACTTAAAGGGTGACAGACATCTTAGAATTGGTAACTGAGCTATAAAGGTTAGATTTCTGACGAGGCTGGTGATTGATTAATGGATCCAGATATGAAATGAGGAAAGGTAGGTCATTCTGTTTAAAATTGAATGGGGCTTTTTTTCCTTTAGTGGATTTTATCTTTTTTTTTTTTTTAAGATGGGACAATGGAATCTAATGCCTCATCAAGCAAAGGAGTCAAACCACAATAGACTGGATTTCAGCAAAAATTTTTTTCAACCTCTTAATAGATACCAAGGATTGTGCTTTGTGCTTTCATGTAGATTACTCATTAAACCTTCCCAAGATGAAATCCCTTCCTTGGTACCCAGACAATGCCACTTAGACCAACTGTTCATTCATTCATTATTTATTGCGCCAGGCACTGTGCTAAGTACTGCAGCAGATTTAAAAATAAATGACAGTCTCTGTACCCTGGGAACTCAATCTAGTGGGGAAAACATATCAACCAATAGGTGTGATTCACTGTGGTAGTTGTGTTTAGAGTGGTAGAGAAGTAAAGCACCGCAGGTGTGAAGAGGGTGCCCACTAAGCTGTCCCAGGGAGCGTTAAGGAAGGTTTACAAAGATGCATTAGCTCACAGGAATAAACAGAGTGGGCTTCATTGGCAGTAGGGACAGCCTGGAAGTGGGAAAGGGCAGGGGATATTTTAGACTCGGTGTGACTGGAGTGTGCAAGACTTGCTACATCAGGAGCTTCTGCCCAGAGAAGTCAGAGGTTTGCCTGGGTCACAGAGCAAGTGAATGGCAGCGACAAGTTGAAACAGCAGAAATTAGAACTGTGGTCCCTAATTCATAGTCCTTAGCCTCCCACCCTGTAACACACATGCACAGATACACATGCACACGCACAACCTAGGTTCAATCTCGATGCCCTGTTCCCTGGCTTGGAGCGGTCATTTAACCCTCCCCCTCCCTCTTCCCCTCTTAGGAGTCGGCCCCTGAGCTGAGGATATTCCCCAGTGTATCTGGGAGGGAAACAGAACCCAGAAAAGGCTGATCCATTCCAATGTTTTGTCCTGACCTAGACATTTTCCTAGGACCTGAGTTCTTAAAGCCTAACTCCTGAGGCTCCTCAGATAGACTCAGTGACCTTCATAATGGATCCTGATTGGCTTTGAGATGCTCCTTGCTTGAGTATCCAAAAAGGGAGCTGGGTAAGTCAGGTTGCCCTTTACTGAGTAGGAGCTGCTTTCAATGCCTCAAAGATTTAGAAACCTGGAGTGAATTTATGCCAAAAATTCCCTGTTTCCTATCTTCTACCCTAAGTAGTAAGGAGGGCAGAATTAAATTCCATACTAGCTTGGAGGTAGGTGCTCAAAAAATACCTGTTGGTTGACTGATTTGTCAGAAGTATATGCTGTAAGTTTGCCAGCCATTTCCCAAATGCCGTAATTCATCCCAGTTGGATTTTTAGAGAACTAAGTGAGTCCACAGACAGGGAGAAACTGGATTTTAGATTTGGACCCCACCACCTTTTGGAAAGGCTTAAGGCAGCTTACATGCTGAAATGATGTTTTTAAGTAAGACTTTTAAGGATGAAACATAACTTGGTGGCCGGAAAGATAAAAAAAAGTGATAGCTGCTTCCAAGCATCACTGTGCTCAACACTTATCCTATGAATTCGGCTGAAAGATTCCTGGCAGAAAGGCCAAAAAAGAAAACCACTGGGCTACTCAGTGTGCATTTTCTGCAATCAGAATGCATATAGAATCTCCTGTAGGGAAACCATTTTCCTTAAGCCAAAGTTTAATAGAAAGTGATTGTTACTGGTCCCAGTAAAACCAAGTGACAGGGCGAAGAGAAAGCAGTTCAAGTCAGCTGTCATTTCTCAGCACACAGGGCTCCCAGTGCTGGGTGAGAGATGGTCATGCCCACAGGTTACCTAATAGCAAGTAGACTTGACCATGGCAGACTAATACCCTCCCTAGGACCCACAAGGACCAGCTCTTGGTCTGGGGGGAAAGTGGGAGAATAGGATGACTAGATTTCAAAAGGCAGAGAAGGAGTCAAAGACCATGTTTTCCACCTTGATTTTACAAAAGATAACAGAGACACCAAAGAACAACAAACAAATCACTTGTTACACCACAGCCACAGCAACGCAGGATCTGAGGCACATCTGCAACTTACACCACAGCTCATGTCAACACCGGATCCTTAACCCACTGAGCGAGGCCAGGGATCGAAGCCACATCCTCATGGGTACTAGCTGGGTTTGTTTCTGCTGCGCCACGATAGGAACTCCTATTCCAGCCATTTTAAATGCCTCTCAGAATGTGCCATGCTCCCCAGCACCTCTAGGCAATTGCATGTGTTACATCCTTCAAGACTTAGCTCAGATTTCATCGCTACCTAGAAGCCTCCCCTGAGTTCTCCTTGCTCCCCATCCCCACTCTGCCATGTGGATAAGATACACCTTTTTTCCTCCCATGGAGCCCTCTATGCACTTGATTTTTAGTGCTAACATTTTCATGATGGGTTTACTTGTTGGTCTGTGAGCTCCCTATTCATCCCTGTATACCCAGAGCTTCACACAGTGCCTAGCAGGTAGTAAGCACCCAATAGTGTTTGTTGAATGGACACAGTGAACAACTACTGTGTGTCAGGCACTTCCTGCGCACTGGATATAAAGCGATGAGTAAAACACAGTCTCTTCCCTTGAGGAGCTTGGTGTCTGATGGGTAAAGTAATGATTAGAGCCCAATATTATAAGAGCTATACTGTCTATAACAAGGGACTTAGGGAGCACAGAAGAGGAAGAAAATAACAGGCTGGGGAGTAAGGCAAGTCTTCCAGAGGGAGTAATTTATAGGCTGAACCTTAAAATAATGAAAGATTTTTGCCAGACTCAGAAGTATGCCAGGCAGAGGGGGAAACCTACAAAAGCATGAAAGAGATTCAGTGTTTGGGGAAGTACAAGAAGTATTGAAATCCTGTGCCAAAATTTAGAATGAAAAACATGTTTTATATCCAACCTGAAAGAGAAGGTTGTCACTCTGTTGTGGATATTTTAAGACTTTTTTATCCTGACTATTTTGTTTTTAATCAGTCAGATGGATTCCATCATAAGGCGGTAAAGATGGGATAGCCACCTTGGGCGAAATAAATAATAACTTATTTATAGTTTCTGGTCTGCTTCCTTCCAAAAATGGTTTGGTTCGACTTGTCATAATAGACACGTCCACAATAAGACTGTTCATATAGAAACACAAAACAAAACCAAATATAGGAAAGGCAGAGTTTCTGTTGTGGTTAGGTGGTAACAAACCCAACTAGTATCCATGAGGACATGGGTTCAATCCCTGGCCTTGCTCAATGGGTTAAGGATCCGGCGTTGCCATGAACTGTGGCACAGGTTGCAGACTCCGCTCAGATGTGGCGTTGCTGTGGCTGTGGAGTAGGCCGGCAGCTACAGCTCCAGTTTGACCCCTGGCCTGGGAACTTCCATATGCCGCAGTGCAGCCCTAAAAAGAAAGAGAAAAAAAACCATAGGTGGGAAGGGCATAGTACAGCTTCCCAAGATGTTTTTCTTCATTAGCTCATTTGATCTTCAAGATAGTCCTCTGAGGATGGGCAGCAGGTTCAAGTGTGGTGTAGAGACTAGCACGTAGGTGTTCCCCTTACAGGACACGCTTGTGGAATCCATAGACACATGGATGTTTTCCCCATTCTCCAATCAATGCCATGGATATTTCTTCAGGTTTCTATCTCTTATGCTTATGGGCAAAAATGATCACCTTTAATTTTTCTGTTCAGGTTCACTATTTGAACTTCTTCACCCAAGCTACTTTCAGATTCTCTTGCCCTTTTACAGTTTCTCTCCTTTTTAAAAAAAAAAAAAAAAACATTTTTTTAGGGCCTCTACTGTGGCATATGGAAGTTCCCAGACTAGAGGTCGAATCAGAGCTGCAGCTGCCAGCCTACGCACAGCCACAGTAATGCCATATCTGAGCCGCGTCTGCAACCTCCACCACAGCTCACAGCAACACTTGATCCTTAACCCACTGAGCAAGGCCAGGGATCAAACCCGCATCCTCACGAACACTATGTTGGGTTCTTAACCCACTGAGCCACAATGGAATGACTGCTCCATTTTTTTTTTTTAAATGACTCTATGCATAAAACTTAGAAAAGCACAGAAAAAAGAAGTTCCTCATGATACTATAACAAAGTATATTAACATTAATTCTTTTTTTATTAAATTTTCTGACATTTCAGACTTCCAAAAAGTTTTCAAGAGTAGGACAAGAATTCCTGGATACCTTTTGCCCAGATTCCCCAACATTTTACTATATTTTTTTATTCCTCTCTCTCTTCTCTATGTATATACTTTTTTCCGAATCGGTTTAGGAAAAAGTTACAGACATCATACACGCTTATGTAGGCTGAAATACTTCATGTGTATTTTCTAATAACAAAGAATTTTCTTACATAACCATACTACTATTTTTTAGTGTGTGCCCTTCTAGGCTTTGTTCTATGCATGTATTTAAGTATTTATATTTAAATTAAATAATACATTGTTTTGCTTATTTTGTTTATATTTATTTATAATGGCTTGCTTTATTTTTGGAGGGATTAGCGCTAAAGACTGTAGAATCTCATGCCAGTTAATGTTCTACAACATGAGTCTTCAGCAGATTCTGACTTGGGATGCAGTGGATTTCTGGGTGGCACAGCATTTTAACAGGCTGCTCTACTTCAGAGAAGGAATTGTCCTTGTGTTCTTGCATGTGTACTCATATATCAGTGGAAACTATGGAATAAATGGCAAAGAGACAGGATACTGGAAAGCCTGGAATGCAATTAATCTTTATTCTGTAGCCAGGAGAGATCCAGTGAAAGGTTTATAGCAGAAGAGTAAGCGAACAAGAGCCGTGTTTTCTGCAGGTTAATTTGACAGTGTTTGTAGGAGGAACTGAAGGAGGAAGAAATCAGAGCACAAGCCCAACATTCCCTTGGGTAAAACAAGCCCTAATTCAAGGGCAAGTTTCTGCCCAGGAAGAACAGAGGCTTCTCCAACATAATGCATCTTTCTTTCACGTGTCTTTCAGAACTGGTTAAAGTCCTATGGCTATCTGCTGCCCTATGACTCACGGGCATCTGCGTTGCACTCAGGGAAGGCCTTACAGTCAGCAGTCGCCACTATGCAGCAGTTTTACGGAATCCCAGTCACCGGTGTATTGGATCAGACAACAATCGAGTAAGATTTGCATAGGACATTGTGCCTTTGAACTTCCAGACTTACATTTGGGTTCACATTTGTCATAGCCTCGTCTGTGTACCATGCCCATCCTACCTTTCTGTCTCTTACTCCTGAAACCTGGGAGGGAGTACCCCAAGGGGCCATTTCCTATGTGAGCTGGGGATATGCTCTGCCAAAAACTTGCTGTGTGACCTTGGACAAGACTCTTAACCCTTCTGAGCCTCAGTTTCCTTAACAGCACAATAAGGGATTTGGTTATCTATGATCTTAAATCTCCTCTGTCTCTGATAACTTGTGGGGCTGTGAGTCATCTCCATGGCATTCCCTGAGATGTATGTATCTCACTTGATATAGGGAACTCTAGAATGATAATGAGTTGGAAAGTCTTGTTCCACTTTTCCCATTTACCAAGTGCTGAATACCTGTGTGCCAGGCACTGGACTTGGTCCTTTGATCCCTGCCCTCCAGAGGCTCACCATTTAGTGAAAAACACTATCCCATCATCAAAAAATTCTACAAATAATAAATGCTGTAGAGGGTATGGAGAAAAAGGAACCCTCCTGCACAATTAATGAGAATGTAAATTGGTACAGCCACTATGGAGAACATTCCTTTAAAAACTAAAAAGAGAGCTACCATATGATCCAGCAGTCCCAATCTTAGGCATATAACTGGAGAAAACCACAATCTGAAAAGATATATGCATCCCAGTGTTCACTGCAGCACTATTTACAACAGTCAAAACGTGGAAGCAACCTAAATGTCCACCAACAGATGAATGGATAAAGAAGATGTGGTGTATATATACAATAGAATATTATTCAGCAATAAAAAGAATGAAATAATACCATTTGCAGCAATGTGGATGGACCTAGAGATTATCATACTAAGTGAAATAAGCCAGACAAAGACAAATATCATATGATATCACTTATATGTGGAATCTTAAAAAAATGTGATACAAATGAACTTACATGCAAAACAGAAACAGACCCACAGGCATAGTTACCAAAGGGGAAAGGGGAGAAAGGCATAAATTAGGGGGTTGGTATTAACATATACACATTACTATATATAAACTAGATAACAAGGACCTACTGTATACCACAGGGAACTATACTCAATATTTTGTAATTAACCTATAAGACAAAAGAACATGAAAAAGGAATATATATGTGTGTGTGTGTATATATATATATACATATATGGATCACTTTGCTGTACACCTGAAACTAACACATCATTATAAATCAAATTTACTTCAATTTAAAAAAAAAGAAATAGGGAGTTCCCGTCGTGGCTCAGTGGTTAACGAATCCGACTAGGAACCATGAGGTTGCGGGTTCGATCCCTGGCCTTGCTCAGTGGGTTAAGGATCCGGCGTTGCCGTGAGCTGTGGTGTAGGTTGCAGACGCGGCTCGGATCCCGCGTTGCTGTGGCTGTGGCATAGGCTGACAGCTACAGCTCCTGTTAGACCCCTAGCCCGGGAACCTTCTTATGCCATGGGTGCGGCCCTAGATAAGGCAAAGAGACAACAAAAAAAAGAAAAAGAAAGAAAGAAATAGGAGTTCCCTTCATGACTCACTGGAAACAAATCTGACTGGTATCCATGAGGATGCAGGTTCGATCCCTGGCCTTGTTCAGCAGGTTCAGGATCCAGTGTTGCCGTGAGCTGTGGTGTAGGTTGCAGACGTGGCTTGGATCTGGCATTGCTGTGGCTGTGGCTGTGGCATAAGCCAGTGGCTATAGCTCCCATTTAGCCTCTATACTGGGAACCTCCATATGCCACAGGTGCAGCCCCAAAAAAAAAAATAAAGACAAAAAATAAATAAATAAAAACTCCATCATCTAACTCTACCAGTCTAGAACTCAGAAGGAAACACTGAGTTTTGGGCAGATACTTAGGCAGTGATAACAAGTGGGCCAAATCACAAGAATGGTTTTGTACTCAAGGAGAGTGCAAAGAGAAGAGAAGGATGCTGGGGGTGGAACCCACAAAGCAAGCCAAGAACAAGCACATGAAGAGTGGGAAGCCCAGGTTGGGATGCTTTGGCCACATAGGGGGCTGGCTGGATGGTTGGCAGATCAGCTGCTGCAGTGCTCAAACAGGAGATTGAAAGGTGCCTGCTGAGTTGAGGAACAAAGAAGCCATTGAAACCTCTGTGGAATGGTGGCAAAAAGTCAGATTGCGGTGGGAAGAAGGGAAGGTGAGGAGTGGAGATGGCACGTGTAGGAACGGCTTTCAAGAAGCTGAACAGTGAAGGGAAGGAGGGATGATGGGTAGAGAGGAGTGAATTTTTGTTTAAGATGGGAGAGAGTTGAGTATTTTTTTTTAAAGGACTAGCCATGAAAGTCCTTAAAGCTGTTTAAGATGAGTCATTAATGCCATGAAGAACTAGAGTGAGTTTCCCAAGGAGGTGGTGAGAGGTGGGACCCCCAAGCTCAGGTGGAAGCAGAGAGCAGAGCTGGGGGCTGGGGACCAGGGGCCAGGGGTGGGGAGCCAGTTTTGAGTCCTGGATCAGTCCAGCCCTTGGGTGATTAACTTTAAGATAATCATCTGTCTGGACCTCAGGTTGTTGCTTTGCAGAAGAGAGTGCTGAATTTTGACTCTTAAATTCTAGATTCCATTATTCTAGGCTTCTAAACTTCTAAAGCTGGGTGATCTTAAAATTCTGTACGAACATTTTCTATTCCACGGATTCTGTGACTGGATTGAATTCTGAGATAGTACATCTGCCTGCTTCTATGATGTTGCAAGTACAGTGGACTCCTTAGCTCTGTGGCCTCACGGGCAAGCTGGTGAAAGAGAGCCCGAGCGCCTTTCAGAGCCGAGGTTATTTGGAGGGCTTTGTGCAAGGCCTCATGGCAGCGTACCCTGGGGCGGGAGTACTGGTGTCTCTGCTGAGGCACCACCTGGCCTTGGGTTTTGCTTGGTTCCAGAAAGCCCCAGGCCTGTTGGATAGGGTTCAGAGGGTGGCAGGTGGCGGGGAGAGGAGGAGGCAGAGGAAGAGAGGAGGATGGCACTTCCCACTTGCCTTTCTGCCCCCACCTCTGAGCTCATGCCTAACCCCAGGCCTGAGCGGGGAAGGTATTTGAGGCTAGAACTTAGACACCTTAGTTTCAGCTCCAGCTCTGTGACCTTGGGCAGACCTTGCCTCTCCCTGGGACCCTTCCAGATCTAGCTGAACCTTGCAATAGCAGAGGTGGCTCCTGGTTCTCTTCCCAGGACCGTCAATGAAAGGAAGTAGATGAGCACTGTAAAATATTATTTTTTGAGTGTTTACCTTGGGAAATGTCACACATTATTCACTCCTTCATTCATTCAACAAACATAGTTCCTCTAATCCAACCCTGGGCTAAGCACAAAAGAAAAAAAAAAAAAACACCAAAAAGCTCCAGCTTTTGTTAAATTGCATCAATAGTTCATTTGTTCCTTCAGCGAAGTTCCAGTCCTGCCTCACTGTTTGCTATATTTTGCACGTCACTCAATTTATCTGTGTATCTTTTCCCTCCCTGTAAAATGGAGATCAATAATTTCTGATTACCTCACAGAGTTGTTTTGAAAATCAATTTTTTTTTCAAAAAAAATGAACACTGTGAAAATTGTAAATGTTTCTACCAATGCATGTTATTGTTATTAGTATGGCTTTTATTATTGATTTCTGACTGTGGACACTTTATGAGCATACAAAAATGAGTAAGACCAGATTAAGTCCCTCGAGGGGCTTTTAATATTTGGTTAAAAGAGTCTCTGTCTCCTTTTCTCTCTATGGCCAAAGGCAACTGCTTTCAACAACTGCAAATGAGGTCAGACTGTTTTCCCTTCGAGCGATGTCAATCTATCATTGAGTGAGCTGGTCATTAGGGCAGCACAGGGACATAAAATGCAAGGATGGCCCTTCCAGTCAGCCATGATCTTTTAAATCTCCTACCCTGGCCCCTATTTTATGTCCCCAGTGAGGTTTCAGGCTTACTGTTCCCTAGTGCAACTTAACCAGACAACAAACGGTTAGCAGGATTTACAGAGTTCCAGACTCTGGGCTGGCCTCTAAGGACACAACAATGAATATGACACAGTTCCTGTCTAAGAATCTAGTATTTATTAAAGGCAATAGGCTACTAGATTTCAAATCACAAAATAGTAGGGTAAGTGCTGTGGATAATTACATTCCAAGTCCTACAGTTGTTCAGCCACGTTATGAACACCTATAGCACCAAGGGATATGACTTCCAAGCTATGCCTCTCTACCAAGAGATAGTTCCCTTCGTTCATTCAACAAATCATTCTTGAACACCTTCTGTGTCAGGCACTGTGCTAGCACTGGGGATCCAGGCAAGGTTCAGGTTTATCTGGTCATTTGGGGTCTCATGGGCTATGTTCTGTTTAGATTCCTATCGTTTTTAGAATCCAGTAAAAGAGACAAAGAATAAACAAAAAGCTGGAGTTCCCATTGTGGGTCAGCACTAATGAACCCAACTAAGTATCCACAAGGACGTAGGTTTGATCCCTGGCCCCACTCAGTGGGTTAAGGATCTGGTGTTGCCATGAGCTGTGGTTGCAGGTCACAGATGCAGCTTGGATCTGCATTGCTGAGGCTGTGGTATAGCCTGGCAGCTGCAGCTCCAATTTGACCCCTAGCCCGGGAACTTCCATATGCCACAGGTGCAGCCCTAAAAAGAATAAACAGAAAGCTAACATATAATGTAATTTTGGGTGATGATAAATGCTGTGAAGAAAAATTAAGTGGGATAAACTGATAGAGATAGGATGGGGAAGGGAAAGCTATTTAGGAAGGGTGAGCAGGGGGAAGTCCTCCTGGAAAGGGTGACATCTGAGCAGAGACCTTAATGAAGTCAGGGAACAAACCTTGTAGAGAAGAGCAGGGCAAACAGAGGGCACAGCAAATGCAAAGACCCTGAAGTGGAATGATCTCAGCAAGTTCAGGGAGGCCACTGTCGCTGGAGCAGAGTATAGGCGGGGAAGGAGGGCAAAGGTGTCCACAGACAGGTGAGTGGGGACCAGATCACAGGTCACATACAGGCCCTGGGCCAAGCTGCAGAGTTTGAGTTTTATTCTAAGTGTTTGGGGAAATCATTGGAAGGCTCTAAAGCAAGGAGTGAGGTGATGGAATATCATTTATGGAGCATTTTCGCATAAACCCCTTCCTTGGGGGTTCCCCACAAGCTAAGACCAGCAGGAAGGATAATTCCCATTTCTATTTTCAGTGTTGCTGAGTAGGAAACTGAGGCTTACACTGCCCAGGCACCTTTGATTAGGGGTGGAGCTGGAATTATCAAGCCCATCCTCTGACTCCCAGTCTCTCATGCAGCAGGGCTTCTCCATATTTGTTTAGAAGTGAATGACCTAATGAATCCATCCGTGGATCTTGTTCCTGGAGGGGACCCCCTCAGAGCCAGGAGCCCGGCGTCTGGGTTGAGTGTGCATGTGGCGTTCAGCCTGGGACAGGGCAGGGGGGCGCTGTGCAGTGCCTTCCTGGAGTGTTCAGTGACCACAGTGTTCGTGTGTACGTGTGTCCTCTCCCTGCCCAGGTGGATGAAGAAGCCTCGATGCGGGGTCCCTGACCATCCACACTTGAGCCGCAGGCGGAGGAACAAGCGCTACGCCTTGACCGGACAGAAGTGGAGGCAGAAGCACATCACCTACAGGTGCCTTGACTCCCGCGCCTCCTCCCGGGCTTTGGCTGCACCCTCACTATGATTTCTCTGGGCCTGGGTTTCTGAGGCTCACACTGTAGGTGGGTCTGTGTTCAAGGCCAGGCTCTGAGAGCCTATGACTTGTTCCTTCCTGTGGCATCCAGAGGATGCCACGTCTCCAACTTCAGGTTTATCTGGTCATCTAGGGTCTCCTGGGCTATGTTCTGTTTAGATTCATGTCGTTTTTAGTTACAGAAAGTGAGGATATAGCTTGTTCAGTAACTTTCACCTGGGATAAAGAAACCACGGCTGAACTTATCCTCCCTATGACTGCTTGCCAAACCCCACTCCCTCTGATCTGGACCACTTCCCCACTTAGCCTGATGGACTTTAGCCGAGATTCCCGGCACAGAGTTCCAGTTGTTTCTTAAGGAGTATAAAGATTTGGGAACCCAAAACCAACAGTATCATCCCTTGACTGTCTGGGAATCCAAGAGCAAAGCAGGATCACACTCCAATTCAGAGAGGTGACCAAAGGCAGGGACGATGGAACCCATCACAGCAGACACAGACATCAGGATTCAGAAGGGGTGGGGCCAGGGCCAGGCACAGGGCAGGCTCGGGTGGGCCCTAGTCAGCACCTCTGATTTCATCTCAGGTGAATCCCCTGGGTTCAGGAGCAGGATCTAAGACAGAGATCCTAACTGAGAGCTGAACTAAGGGCTCTCTTGCTCACAAGCTATAGAGACCAGAATAGGATTTTTTTCAGAAATCTGACAAGAGAAGGAAACTTAAGAAGAATCTGGGTTAGAAACTGGATAGACTCTTAGAGTCTGCTGAAGAGGTAGAGTAGGTCAAAAGAAAGAGGAGCTGTAATATAAGAAAAGAATGGATATATCTATAAGACTGAGTCACTTTGCCGTACAGCAGAAATTGGCACAACGTTGTAAATCAACTATACTTTAAACAAGCAAACAAACTGGCCTCTAAGCCATCTCTGACCTTAACTTCTACCCCACAACCTCTCCGGGATTCAGGTTCCTTACCTGTAGAATGGGTGAATAACCCTTGCCCCAGCTATTCATGCAGCAGAGCGGGCAGAAGTGGTGATGCCCCCTTGTCGAGAACCATGCATCACCCACACAGTAACCTTAAATAGCTAAACCTAGAATTGGCCCAGCCAGATGCCACCCTTCCCTAGCCTCTAGGTAGACAAGCAGTAGTCGTTGGTGCCAAAAATACTTTTTTTTGCCACACCCACGGCATATAGAAGTGTCTGGGCCAGGGATCGGATCCAAGCCATAACACGGGACCCTTAACCCGCTATGCAGGGCCAAGGATCAAACCCGTGCCACTGCAAAGACATCTCCAGATCCTTAACCCACTGTACCACAGCAGGAACTCCAGTACCAAATATTTTTTAAGGGACATTTCACTTAAATTCCCTGCCGCTTAAATGTTTTTATAACTTTTATAAATGTGGATATTTTATGTCTCGGGAGAAAAAAATTAAAACTTCAAAAATGTCATACACTGACTTTAATTTTTTTCTACAAATTCAACACGAACTTTTTCAGAGATCAAATATAAAACACTAAGTAAAAGACCAGGTTGGGGACTGAGAGCCTTACCTACCCAGCCTCTTCTTCAATCCCTGGGGTACCTCACAGAATTCTAGGGCTCAAAATTTAAAAATCACTGGCCCACATGGCCTCTGATGTTCCTTTCAGGTCTGCTAGTCTCTGATTCTCTGTCTGTTCCTCCCTGTTGATCCTCTCTTCTCTTACCAGCATTCACAACTACACCCCAAAGGTGGGTGAGCTGGACACGCGGAAAGCTATTCGCCAGGCTTTCGATGTGTGGCAGAAGGTGACCCCGCTGACCTTTGAAGAGGTGCCATACCATGAAATCAAAAGTGACCGGAAGGAGGCTGACATCATGATCTTCTTTGCTTCTGGCTTCCATGGCGACAGCTCCCCATTTGATGGAGAAGGGGGATTCCTGGCTCATGCCTACTTCCCTGGCCCGGGGATTGGTGGAGACACTCACTTTGACTCAGACGAGCCATGGACATTAGGAAATGCCAACCATGATGGTAAGGCTATGACGGGACGGGGATCCGCTCTAGGTTGCTTGGCTGTCAGGGAAGGAAGCCCCAAGAAAGAGCTTGAGTTTCCTGGTTTCTAGGGCTTCTTGTCCAAGAACTAAGAACCTAACTAAGAGGGTAGGAACTGCAGTCACTGATAATATTCAACACTTGATCCATCAGGGTCAGGGCCAGAGTCAGGGAGATGGTCAGATCCTCAGCTAATGGTCTAATTGGACTGAGTCAGGAGAAGCAGTTAGGCCATGAATAAGAAGATAAAGTGATCCATCAGACGCTGGAGAAAAAGGTTAAAAAGCTATTAAAGCTGAAACTGGTAGCCTCTGACCAGACTGATGAGGGCTTCAAAGGCCATTGTGTGGGAAGACGTGACTCTCTTCCTTATGTCAACCTCACAGGTGAATAACAGGCCCCATAGTTATTCCAGCCTCCTCTGTGCAGGAACACTATTCTTCAGGTTACAAGAGTTCCTCACCTGTATTTACTCACAAGGCGCTTGCTTAGTAAGCAGGCAAGTGTACATCAATATGCCCACTTCTAAGATGAAGAGTTTGAGGCTCAAATGGCATAGCAGATAGGTGGCAGTGCCAGGCTTCAAACCATAATTCAACCACCTGGCATGTGATGGGGTGAATCATTCACCCTCAGCCTCCTCATATGTAAGATGAGGGGCTGGATTAGGTGACTTCTAAAGCCCCTCCAACTCTAATATAACATGAATCATAAGTAACCCTGTTACAAGGCAGACTATAGTGAAGGATATAGTAGAAGTACCTAGAAAATGCAGTAGGAGTCCAGAGGAGAGAGGGACGGAGAATTCTATTCTAGTCTATTTTAGATTATAATAGATTAGAATTAGTATGTTAATATTCTAAGGCCCATGTCAAGTGTTTTCCACAGATAATGTAATCTGTATATGTTATTATTATCCCCATTTTATAGATAGGTAAATGGAGAGATAGCAAAACAGTAAGTAACCTACAGCTGGTGAATGCTGAAATAAGGTTTCAGTCCTGAGCATTATAACTCCAGAGCCCATACCCTTAGCTACCATGCTGTTTCCATGGCTCTCAAACTGAAGGGCACACCAGAATCACCTAGAAACCTTTTTTAAGAACGCAGATTCCAGGCTCCAGGCCACTAACCACTTGCCATTCTGATTCTCTAGTTCTGGGGTCAGACCTGAGAATCTGCACATAGTCTAGTAACTTCCCAAGTGCTTCTGATTACAGGCATTCCATTACCTTGCAAAACACTGTCTTAATCCCCAGGGTTTCCCTAACTTGCCTGATCATTAAGAATCAACCGGGGGAGTTCCTGCTGTGGCACAGTGGATTAAAGGATCTGGTGTTGCCACAGCTGCAGCTCAGATTCCATCCCTGGCCCAAGAACTTCCATATGCTGCGGTGTGGCCATTTAAAAAAAAAGAGAGAGAAAAGAAAAAGAAAAAAAAAGAATCAACGAGGGTTCTTGTTGCAAACATGGATTCTAGAAACTTCCCCTGGAGATTCTCAAGCTTAGGCAAGTTTGGGAAAACTAGGCATTCTCCTTCTTTGGCAATGCTTCAGGCTGAGAGCAGATTTTATTTTATTTTTTTGCTTTTTAGGGTTGCACCTGCAGCATATGCAAGTCCCCAAGCTAGGAGCTGAATCAGAGCAGCAGGCTACTGGCCTACTCTACAGCCACAGTAATACCAGACCCGAGCCATGTCTGTGACCTACCCCACAGCTCACGGCCATGCTGGATCCTTAACCCACTGAACAAAACCAGGGGTCGAGCATCCTCATAGTTACCAGTTGGATTCATTTCCGCTGAGCCACAATGGGAACTCCCTGAGAGCAGACTTTAAAGGCCCACTTCCAGAGTTCCTGTTGTGGCTCAGTGGTTAGCGAACCTGACTAGCATCCATGAGGACACAGGCTCAATCCCTGGCCTTGCTCAGTGGGTTAAGGATCTGGCGTTGCCGTGAGTTGCGGTGTAGATCGCAGACATGGCTCAGATCCCATGTTGCTGTGGCTGTGGCATAGGCAGTGGCTACAGCTCCGACTGGACCCCTAGCCTGGGAACCTCCATATGCCACAGGTATGGCCCTAAATAAACAAAACAAAACAAAACAAAAAGGCCCACTTCCACAGAGGCTGTGTCTACTATCTGTAGATGAGGACTGCCTCCTTGAGAACATTTCATATCATTGTATGCATCATTTATCTCGACGCTTGGCCTGTCTATCAAAGGGAGGTTCAGGAGGTGGTTTGGCCAAGGCTCAGCCTAGGCAAAGTTACAAAACTGCTAAATTTCTCTTTGCCCGCTGCCCTCTTCTTTGGTCCCCTTCCCTATCCAGCTCCATTTCCTCAGCCCCAGAATCCCTTCCCTTAGGTCCTGGATATGTTTCCTGGCTTTCTGAACACCTATTCTTTATCTTGTCCTTATTCTTGGATCAGTGTCAATGAATGGTGGTCTGTGCTAACTGATAACGTATGAGGAGAAGAGAACTAACATTTCTGAGCCCCTGTTACGTGCCAGGCTCTGTGAGCTGATAACAGTCATAGCCCTGATAGAGATTAATGAATTATGAAAAGATAGTTGCACTGGGAAGACACCCCTCCTCTGCCCTGCCCCTCCCACCTCTGGGTGTGCGCTTCCCACAACTGCTCCTTGCTGGTGGAGACCTTGGGCCAGTCTCAAAATCCTGAGGACTGCTGGTGGGGTGTGTGTGGGAAGGAGCTGGGGCCTGTGGATGGGCACCATCCTGGCACCCTCTCATCTGTCCCACACCCTCCTGATGAATGATGAACAATTTGGAAGGAAATTCCAAGATAGCTAATGTCTTCTCTGGACGAGAGTCAGGACTTTGCTCTGGAAAACCAAGCATGAACTATCCAGGTGCAGCTCATAACCACAGCAACAGACTCTACGAACTGGAATGAGAGGTGGCCCTAGGACAGCTTTTGGGAGGAGATTCAGAATTGATTGAGCACCTATACGTTATCGCATTTCATTTCCACATAAACTCAGCAAGGGCATGAGCGCAGCCTCCTGGGAACTTTTTGTTTGTCGGTTTTCTTCTCTATTCTAAATTTCCATTACAGAAAATTTCAAAACCTCAAAGTAGAGAGAATAATAATATGAAGCCCCCAGGCACCCATCACCCTGTTTCAGCAATTATCAACATCATATCAGTCCTATCTCATATACCCTCCCTCCCACCGCCTTTATTTTTTGATCATGCCTTTTATTTTTTTAGAGCCGTGCCTGCAGCATATGGAAGTTCCCAGGCTTGGCGTCCAATCAGAGCTGTGACTGCTGGCCTACACCACAGTCACTGAAATGCGAGATCCAAGCCAAGTCTGGGACCCACACCATAGCTCATGGCAACGCTAGATCCCTAACCCACTGAGCAGGGCCAGGTATCGAACCCACGTCCTCATGAATACCAGTTGGGTTCGTTACCACTGAGCCACAATGGCAACTTTCACGTCATGCATTTTATTTTAATTTTATTTTTTGGTCTTTCTGTCTCTTTAGGGCCGCACTTGAGGCATATGGAGGTTCCCAGGCTAGGGGTCCAATCAGAGCTATAGCCGCCAGCCTACACCACAGCCACAGCAACTTGGGATCCGAGCTGTGTTTGTGACCTACACTGCAGCTCACGGCAACGCCGGATCCTTAACCCACTGAGCAAGGCCAGGGATCAAACCACACGTCCTCATGGATGCTGGTCGGGTTCTCTAACCGCTGAGCCACGACGGGAACTCCACATCACGTATTTTAAAGAAAATCTCAGGCACATGATCTCACCAGTAAATACTTTAGCACATATCCCTAACAGATTGCTTTTAACACAACCACAAACTCATTATCAAACCAACAAAATTCATAACAATTTCTTAAAATCTAATACCCAGTTTATGCTCATTTGCCCAAATTACCTCAAAGATGTCTTTTACAGTTGTTTGTCTGCATCAGGATCCAAACAGCATCCACACATCATTTACGGATTCGTCTCTTAAGGCTTTTTCCATTTACAGCAGTCACCTTGCCTCTCTTCCTCCTGACCCCTCCATATTTGTTGAAGAAACTCGTCATTTTTCCTGAGTATAGTCATTAGACTTGACAAGATTCAGGTTCACTCTTAACACGTCTCTCTTACCCACACATCCTGAATATTAATAATTAGATCTAAAGGCCTGACTAGATTCACTTTTTTGGCAAGAATGCTTCCTAGGTGGGCTGGCCCTCCCACTGCATCACGACGGGAAGCGCGTGTGTGGCAGGCAGGCTGTCCCACTTTTAAATGTTTAGGCTGAGTGCTTGGTTCAGGTGTGTTAGCCTGACCCCATCATTACAGAATTCACCTGGGAAACTTTTATTTTTAAAGAGGTGGCCTAAATCCCAACCCCAAACTCCTGAATCAGAATCTCCTCCACCTGTGTGCTTAAAAGACTCTTCTGGAGAAGCCCTGGAATGCAAAGGCAATTCTGATTCTCCACCTCTTTGGAGTCTATGTAAAGAGCCATCTGGCCCACCACCCTTCCAGCCGTTTTTGGGGAGAACTCCAGGCACCCTCGGTCCTCATCTCTTTCCAGGGAGTCAAGCAGCGAGGTCAGCAGAATTCATTTAGCTCTGCTGGGGAGGGACCCCAGCCCCGGGAAAGGTGACAAGACAAAAGAGTCACCAAGACCAGCCCTTCACAGGGGAGAGTCCTTCCACAGTTACTTCAGCGACTCCTCCTGGAAGCTAGACCCAGCAGGGTAGTGAGGAAAATGAAGTTCTGAGCGAAGTTCACATAGGAAGTGGCAGAAGAATAGAGAAGGAAACCAACATAACAAAAAGTTCCCAGGAAATTGTGCTCCCTCCCTGGCTAAGTTTAATGCAGAAATTAAATGAGATAATACACGGGTGCTTAATCAATCTTGAATGTCCTTCCAAAAGTGTCCCAGGGCCACCACTTCATTCCAGTTCATAAGGGTCTATAGCTGTGGTTATGAGCGGCATCCGGAAAGTTCATGCTTGGTTTTTCCAGAGCAAAGTGCTGACTCTCGTCCAAAGAAATTAACTTTTTTGAACCTAGGACTCTGAACGTTTAAATTGCCTCTGTTGGTTCTGCTGCAGATGGTCCAAAGACCACATGTGGAAAAAAATACTGAACATCTGGCACTGTTCTGTCATGGCTGCTGCCACCATTATCTCGACCAACAGGGAGCTTTCCATCAAGGAACTCTTAGTCCCCGGGCAGTAGAGAGTGTGCGCTCCTGGCTGTGATATGAGGTGGAAAGTGGTCAGTGCCAGAAAGATGGTTCAGATATACTGCTGGGAGAGTGTGGAGGAAATATTCACTGCCAGTTAAAGAAACCAAGGAAGACTTCCTGGAGGACGTGGCACTGAGCTGAACTTTGAAGGAGTAAGGCTATTCCAGGTGGAGGAGACAGCACTGGCAAAAGAATAGAAGCAAAAGGAAATGCTATAACCTTTTGAGGGGGTTACGGGAGTCAATGAGATGGGACTCACCAAAAATGGAGGTCCTAAGAGAAGAGAATGGAGCAGACAAGGCTCCACTGAGTAGCCAAGCAGACTGTTGGGTGCTTGCTAGGAGGCCCAAGGACTTGAGCCCCCAGCCCAATCAAACCCTTCCTATCAAGGATGCTAGCCCTTCACACACAGCTCAGCACGACCCTGCTAATTAACCGTGATAGCTCTATGCCTGCAGGCAATGTGAGTGCTTTGTGTACCTTGCCTCATTAATCTTCTTATGATGGAAGGTACCATTATTCCCTTCATTTTACTGAGAAAGAGATTTAAAATATCACACTGCTAAGACATGGCAGAGCCGGGATTCATGGCAGTCTGGCTCCCAGGGACCGCACTCTCTGCCCCTAGCAGCTTCCTGCCCACTGAGTGCGGGGTCTTCTCCATCCCTCTGCTTTCCCCTCACTCCAGGGAGTTCTCTTGCTGCTCCCCAGAGCAGTCCCCACTTAACAGGTCTCTTGGGCGGTAGGATGCCAGTTCCCCAGCTCTCTGCCTTTTGATCCCTGGAACAAACCCACCAGCCCTTTTCCTTTAAGGGTTTACTCCTGTTGTCCGCAGACCCAACATAGAGGCTAACAGAGTAACAGACACATGCTGAAGACAAAGGTTTAGTTTCGTCAGGTGCTCAGAGCCCTGCTCCCTGGTTCTCAGCTGAGATCCCTGTTGATGACCCTGAGGAAGGGTCTGGTAAAGACAGAGAGGCCCGAACAGCTTGTCCTGGGTCACAGAATAGGCCAGGAGCAGAGCCAGGACTGGACCCCGGGAAGCAGAGCTGCCTTCCGCTGGCTCGAGCAGGCGCCTTTGTTTGGGATGGAGCTCAGAGATGAGCTCACCCTTCCCTGCTGCCAGAGGGACCAGGACCTGAGGAAGGAACTGGGGGCGGCCTGGCCTCCTTATGCCAACTTGCCCTGCCCAGCAGAAGGCCAGCCCCAAGCTCTTGGCCAAACTTGCACTGGTCCTGCCCATCCCCCTCCACTGAAGGCGCTGATTGTGTTAGCCAAGCGAGCAGCAGGCATGCACCTGTGCAACCAGGTCTGCCCCTTAGCGTTCTTCTCTCTTCCCAAGACCTTTGCCAGGAGAGCCACACGTGATCCCAGCCTTACCTGGCCCTACAGGGCCCTCAGCCGGGCTGGGGTAGGACACTTTTGCCTGTGACGCTGGGGCCAGGAATGGGCGTTAGGACTCCTGACCACCTCCTGGGCTCCTGGCAGCCTCCCCTGTACTTTGAAGTGGCAGGAATGGACTGTGACATGCCTTAGAGCTGGGCAGTGGAGGCAGGGCTCAGGGGGCATTCAAATGCCAGAGGTCAAGGCAAACAGAAATCTATGACTGGACATACCAGAGTCAGCACTATTGATTTGATAGCCTGCTCAATCCCCTGCCCCTTGCATTTCTTTCCCAAAGCCAGAGTTTTACTTAATCCCCCCAAAGTCGGGCCTTGCCCTGTCCCAGGCCAGATCCAGAAGCTCAGGGGAGTTGGCTTTAAGAGGATCTGGTTGAAGTTCCCATCGTGGCTCAGTGGTAATGAACACAACTAGTAACCATGAGGACACAGGTTCGATCCCTGGCCTCGATCAGTGGGTTAAGGATCCGGCGTTGCCAGTGAACTGTGGTATAAGTTGCAGATTCGGCTCGGATCCTGCATTGCTATGGCTGTGGTGTAGGCTGGCAGCTGTAGCTCCAATTCCACCCCTAGCCTGGGAACTTCCATATGTCCTGGGTGTGGCCCTAAAAAGACCAAAAAAAAAAAAAAAAAGAGGATCTGGTTGCTGGAACCCCAAATGGACTTGTTTCAGGCCCCAAGCTTCTGTCTTATGCTCGGTAACAGCAGTAGCTGCACAGTGTCATGCCGTTTATAACTACTGTCTTAGCCAATCCTCACACAGCCCTGTAAGGCAGGTGCGATTTCCCCATGGAACATATGAGGAAACTGAGGCTCAGCGGGTAGATCTTCTGGCCAAATTCACAAAGCTGGTGGAGGTAGAGCTGGAAGTGAATGAGGCCCGTCTTGTTCAGGGCCCCAGGCTCATGACTGCTAGGACATGTGGCTGCCTCAGCTTCATGCTCAAGATCCCATGTCCCACTTTCAGCACCTGGACCTTGTTTTCACTCGCATGTGAATCCATGCCTTGGTCTTGGCCTTAGTTCAGTTCTTTCAGGGCTGAGAGATGCCTCACGGCCACGGCCCCGCCCGCCCCTGAGTCTCTGAAGATGACCGCCAGCCGGCCGCCCCCAGGACACCCCTCTGCCCATCCCACTCCCTCCGCCTTGGTGTAGACCTTCACACCAGCATCCAGACCCATGCTACTCATCTCCCTGCCTCTGGTCTCATGACCCTCTGATCCTTCCTCCGACTGCAGCCAGGGTGATTTCATCATGTCATCATCTCCACTCCTGCTTAAACTCCCCACTGGCCAAGAAGCCAATCCAGATTCCTTTGCATGGCATCACGAGCCATGCCTGCCAGCCTAGCTGACCTCACCTCCCTCTGGCCTTCCCCTCCTGCTTTGTTCCAGAGCCAAGTGGAATGAAACTGCCTGTCCCTGGATCTTGTTTACAGCGTTCCCTCTGCCAGGAACGCCACCCCCACCCCTCTTCCTCTCCTACCCACTGAGTCCATTCTCCCAACTCATTTCTTATCTTTCGAAACCCAACTTAAGCTTCACCTTGATGAAGCTTTCCCTGAACATTTTCCTTCAAGTTTAAATGGCTCCTCCCTCCTTGGAATCCTCTCTGCCGTTACCGTTACCGACAGCTACTGAAGTGCCTGGAACACTAGTTTCACTTAGTTTGTGTCTCTGTCCCTATCCGCCACTATATGGAAGGCAGAGATGCGTCTGATTTCTCTAAATGTCCCAGTGTCTGGCACAGGGCCTGGCACAAAACTTATGCTCAGCGTTTTTTTTCTTTTTCTTCTTTTTTTTTTGTCTTTTCTAGGGCCTCACCCGCGGCATATGGAGGTTCCCAGGCTAGGGTTCTAACAGGAGCTGTAGCTGCTGGCCTTTGCCACAGCCACAGCCACAGCAACGCAGGAGCCGAGCTGCATCTGCAACCTACACCACAGCTCACGGCAACGCCAGATCCTTTTTTTTTTTTTTTTGTCTTTTTGCCTTTTATGTAGAGCCGCACCTGCGGCATATGGAGGTTCCCAGGCTAGGGGTCTAACAGGAGCTGTAGCTGCCGGCCTTCGTCACAGCCACAGCAACGCGGGATCCAAGCTGTGTCTGCAACCTTCACCTCAGCTCACGGCAACGCCAGATCCTTAACCCACTGAGCAAGGCCAGGAGTCGAACCCGCAACCTCATGGTTCTTAGTCGGATTCGTTAACCACTGAGCCACGAAGGGAACTCCAACGCCGGATCCTTAATCCACTGAGCGAGGCCAGGGATCGAACCTCATGGTTCCTAGTCGGATTCGCTAACCACTGAGTCACGATAGGAACTCCCTGCTCAGCGTTTGCTTAAGTAATGGACTGACTGACTGACTGACATCTAAGTGGGCACCTCCCCCTCCCCTTCTCCACAGGGAATGACCTCTTCCTGGTGGCTGTACATGAGCTGGGCCACGCGCTGGGACTGGAGCACTCCAACGACCCCAGCGCCATCATGGCACCCTTCTACCAGTACATGGAGACACACAACTTCAAGCTGCCTCAGGACGATCTCCAGGGCATCCAGAAGATCTACGGTGTGTGGCAGGGCAGAGGGGCCACCGTTCCTTCCCTAGGGCTGGGCCATGACTGCCTGCCTGGGGTGGGGTGGGGTGGGGTGGGGCAGTGCTCTGTCTCTGACCTCTGCCTGACCTTTAGAGACCTCTGATGTTTTTGCTTAACCAGAGGAGGTAAGGCTGCTTCCCACACACACACATTTGGGTAACCTGGCTGGAGGGGGGGTGGTCTGAGCTGCAACTGGGAGGGACACCCACTCCCTCTTCCACACTCCTCCTCTCACCTCCTGTGGTTCACGTCAAGGGGTCTAACCTCTAGCTAAGAGATTCCACATCTGCCCGAGTAATATGATACAAAATGATGAATGTTATTACCAGAGCTTTTTTCGTAAACACAAAAAGAGAAACTAGGCTGATATATCTTGATAAGATATGAGAAGGCTGCTACCATGCCTCCTGTTCTCAGTGCACAGTGGTGCAGGAAGTTCTTGTTCTTGTCAAGTCAGTTGTGAGGGGAGGACCAGTTTCCTTGAGCAAAGGCATGTCCACAAGGCACAGCCCCCACAGCCCCCAGGCTGTGTAGCATGGGAGGAGGACCTCACAGAGGAGGGGGGCCCCACCCAAAGCCTGGAGGATGGGCAGGATCTCCACAGATGAGGCAGTGGAGGACTAGACTGCAAAGGGGGATGGAGGGGTGGGGACTGGAAGGTATTCTGAAAATGAAATGCACTGTATGTGCTGACAGATTACATATGTCAGGAGAAGGATGACCCCAAAGTTCCTGGCTTTTGTAATTGTAGAACAATAGATTGACCTCTGTAGCTCAGAGATATGGGCTGGGATATTGATTTGGGATCTTCGGTGTCCAGTAAAGTAGTCGCTAGTGACATGTGGCTATTAAAATTTTAACTTCTATCAATGAGAAATAAAAATTCAGATCTGTCACACTAATAACTAGTTGCTCATTTCAAGTACTCAGTAGCCACACTAGCTAGAGGCTACTGTATTGGATGGTGCAGATATAGAACATTTATGTCATCATAGAACATCCTATCAGAGCAGTGTTCCAACAGAGGGTCTTTAAAGCCATGAACTTGGATTAGATCACACAGGGTAGTGATTCTCAACTTGGCTGCCCATAGAATCACCTTGGGATTTCAGTTAAAAAAAAAAAAAAATACTAGATTTCCCATCATGGCTCAGTGGTTAACGAACCTGACTAGTATCCATGAGGACACAGGTTCGATCCCTGGCCTTGCTCAGTGGGTTAAGGATCCAGCATTGCCGTGAGCTGTGGTGTAGGTCGCAGACGCGGCTCAGATCCAGCGTTGCTGTGGCTGTGAAGTAGGCTGGTAGGTACAGCTCTGATTCGACCCCTAGCCTGGGAAGCTCCATATGCCACAGGTATGGCCCTAAAAAGACAAAAGACAAAAAAAAATACTGATACCCCCAAAGATGTGGTTTTACTTAGTCTGGGCTATCTTCTGAACATTGGGGGATGGGGGTGGTCATTAAAGCTCCCCAGGTGATCCTAATATGCAGCCCAAGTTGAGAAGCACTGATCTAGAAACCAAAATAGAGAAGACAGAAGACAAGGACCCAGAGTCACACCAACCTTTAGAGCAGGGAGCAGCAACCTTTAGAGCAGCAAAGGAGACTGAGAAGAGTAAGAAAGAAGAGCCCAAGAGGGTAAGAAAACCAAGAGAGTGCAGGGTTTTAGAAAAGAAAGAAAGCATTTCAAGGAAAGGGTTTCTATGATCTTGCCACTCAAAGTGTGGGCCTCAGGCCAGCAACTTCGGCATCACCTGAGAGTTTGAGGAAATGTAGAATTGCAGGCCCCATCCCAGACCCTCTGAGTCATAATTTGCACTTTATCAAGACCCCTGGATAATGCATATGGACATCAAAGTCTGAGTCAAGTAACTGCTGGATTTGGCAACACAGAGGTCACTGTTGATCCTGACAGCAGTTTCAGTGGGTGACGACGGGGCAGAGGCCCTACTGGAACAGGATAAAGAATGACGTTGAGGTGTTCCCATTGTGGCGTGGTGGTAACGAACCTGACTAGTGTCCATGAGGATGTGGGTTTGATCCCTGGCTTGTTCAGTGGGTTAAGAATCCGGTGTTGCTGTGGTTGTGGTGTAGGCTGGCGACTGCAGCTCTGATTCCACCCTTTGCCTGGGAACTTCCATATGGCGAAGGTACAGCCCTAATAAGACCAAAAAAAAACATGGAAGGAAGGCAAAGGTATAGGACACTGAGCCTAAGAAGGGATGAAAGATGAGAAAAGATGAGACTTCTACTTTTTTTTTTTTTTTGGCTTTTTAGGGCCATAGCCTCTGCACATGGAGGTTTCCAGGCTAGGGGTTGAATCGGAGCTGCAGCTGCCGGCCTACGCCACAGCAACTCGGGATCCGAGCCGAGTCCACGACCCATACCACAACCCTCCACAACACCGGATCCTTAGCCCACTGAGCAAGGCCAGAGCTCGAACTCGCATCCTCACGGATTTTAGTTGGGCTTGTTACCACTGAGCCACAAGGAACTTCCAAGAATTCCTACTTAATGGCTATTTTCATCTATTTTTTTCAAAGATCAGGGGAGTAAGAAATGGGAGAGGAGACAGGATGGCTGGCATGTGACAGACCTGTCTCAGAGCTTCTGGGGTGATGATGAGGCAATGGCAGTGGGAGGCAGGGAATGGCTGCCCCCCATCTAAGATGCAGCCCCTCTCTCCAGGGCCCCCCACCGAGCCCCTGGAGCCCACAAGGCCCCTCCCCACGCTCCCCGTCCGCAGGATCCACTCACCGTCTGAGAGGAAGCATGAGCGCCAGCCCAGACCCCCTCGGCCACCCCTCGGGGACCGGCCAGCTTCACCAGGTGCCAAACCCAACATCTGTGACGGCAACTTCAACACAGTGGCCCTCTTCCGGGGTGAAATGTTTGTGTTTAAGGTAGGACCTGGGTGCTTCCCTTCTACTCCTTCCCTCTCCATAGGTCAGGAGAAAGCTAGTGGGATTAGGCCTGCTCTGGGGCCTGGATGGGAGCTGGCCCAACAGCCAGGACGTGGGGTCTCTTCCTGGTACCTCTGGGTGAATGGACTTGTTTCCAAGAAGGAGGAGGGAAGATCGGTGACTCTACTGCTTCCCAGGGATTAACACTGGGGGAAAGTGCTAGAGACCACCTTCCTGTCTGTGACTTTGAGCAAGTCATCTCCCTTGTACGGACCTCAGTTTCTCCATCTGAAAGCTGGGGGCGGGGGTCACTTCTCTAACGAAGGGTGTATGAAGATCAAATGAGTCATGGCTGTAAAGATGGCAGCCTGAAATAGTGGCTGGGCAGTGGTGGCTGAATCTGTCTCCAGATCCTTCCAGGGCCAAGAGGCTGGTTCCAAGGAGTGCCTGACTGAGCTGGCCAGGCTGCATCTTGTCCCCTGTCCGAGCCCCTCTAGCCATAGGCTGACTGGGTGGCAGCCTGCTGGGTGTGTTGCAGTTGGGCTCCCAGGGAAGCAGACTCTGAGATAGTGTTTGGAAGGCAGGATTTTGACTAGGGAGCACCTCTGGGATTCATATCTGTGGGAAGGAGGTGGAGCAGTAGGACTAGGCAGCAGGAGAAGATAAGCAGCAACCAGGATCCCTGAGGACCCTGGCCACCCCCACAGGGAGTTCTGTAGCTAGAATGGTCCGTCAAGAGTTGTCCCATGTTGGGCCCCAAGTGGCTCGTTCAGTCCCTAGATGAGGAAAGGCATGCCCTTGGGGGAGCTCTCTGAAGCTGAGGCCATCCCAGAGAGGCTGATGGTTGAAAACTGTCTGCTGACCACACTCCCGGCCACCAGGGCAGGAAACCCTCCCCTTAAGGGGATCTGCGCTGCATGTCTCCGTCACACTGGGTGGTTGGGGAGCGCTGCCCCACCCCCCTTGTGGAATTCTCCCCAGCAAGCTTTGAGCTCTGACCAAGAATCAGGCGACAGGGGTCAGCCCCAGTCCTGCTCTCGCTGAGGGGCTCTAGGAAAGTCACTTGGCCTTCCTTAAGACTGTGCATCTCAGATCTACTTGACAGGAGTTTTGAAAGTCAAAATAAGGTTTAAAAAACTGATGTGAAAGTGCTTTGTGAAACATTTCTATTTTTTTTTTTGGCTGTTTTGCCTTATCTAGGCCGCACCCGCAGCATATGGAGGTTCCCAGTTCTAGGGGTTTAACAGGAGCTGTAGCCGCCGGCCTTCACCACAGCCACAGCAACGCGGGATCCAAGTCACGTTTGCAACCCACACCACAGCTCACGGCAACACCGGATCCTTAACCCACTGAGCAAGGCCAGGGATCGAACCCACAACCTCATGGTTCTTAGTCGGATTCATTAACCACTGAGCCACGACAGGAACTCCGTGAAACACTTTTTTGAAAGAAAAAAAAAAGCAAACTTTTTCTAGCTTTTGTACCATCCTTTACATATCACATTAATTCTTTCGCACCCTTGGATCCTCCACCTGAATGGTTCCTGGGCAAGTCTGAGTTTTCTCATTCCCATTTACACCTAAGAATACTGAGGTCCTGGGAGGTTACAGGCCTCACCCCGACTGCCTACCAACAGGGCTGCATAAGGCAACAGTTTGAGAAGGAGCGCTTTTTCCACTCTTGGCCTATTAATCTGCCATTTACTCAACATCAGCTATGTGCCCGGTACTGTTCAGGGACTTCACCGCTAATCTCTCATCTGATCCCCCATTATGACCCCCACTTACAGGTGAGACTAAGTTCATGCAGCTGTAAGTGGAGGAGATTGAATGTACACCCAGAGCTTGGAGGAATCACAATGGCTTGCTTCCCAGGTCCTTGCCCTGCTGGATGGAGCCAGCCATGAGGAGGGCCCT
This sequence comes from Catagonus wagneri, assembly GCA_004024745.2. Taxonomy (NCBI): domain Eukaryota; kingdom Metazoa; phylum Chordata; class Mammalia; order Artiodactyla; family Tayassuidae; genus Catagonus; species Catagonus wagneri. The sequence continues at coordinate 19,213,476 of PVHT021183543.1, read as the reverse complement.
CTGCCAAGGCTTAATGGTCATCCTCTGCTCCCCAGCAGACTGGGAAGAGGCCTCGCCAACGTCAGTGACTCTCCGCTGCCCTCATGTGGTCATCCTAGGCTCCAGCATCATCCCTCCCAGCTCCTCCACACCTCCGTCTGCTGTCTGCTGCCCCTGTCTCATGGCCCCTCTGGCAGCAAGAGCCATGGGGAGCCCTACATGAACAGAGCTGATGAGCATCCTGTCTTCCTCATAGGGCTTTGAAAGTTAGAAGCAGTAAATGGACAGGCTGGGCCCTGGGGCAGGTGTTGGGTTGTTGGGGCCTGAGCCCCAGGGCTGAGATCACTAGGTTTAAAGTCTATGCTTCTTTCTTTCTTTGCCTTAACCCTCAGGATCGCTGGTTCTGGCGCCTGCGCAATAACCGGGTGCAGGAAGGCTACCCTATGCAGATAGAACAGTTCTGGAAGGGCCTGCCCGCCCGCATAGATGCAGCCTATGAAAGGGCCGATGGAAGATTTGTTTTCTTCAAAGGTAATGTGGCCTGTGCAGAGGGTTGGTTACCTGCCCTTCTCAGAACCCTTTTTTTCCACCTGTAAACTGGGGTGGGAGGCAGGTGCCCTGCAGGGGTCCTTCTAGCCCTCACAGAAACACTGACATATGACAGGGCAGATTCCTGCAAGAATGCCGGCAGGTGAAGTCAGAGAGTGACTGTTGAGGTCTGTGTGTGCCAAAGTTGGTGGAGTGACAAGCCTCACCCATACAAAGTAAAGAGTGGTGCCAACAATTGAAGACTATCCAGTGCCCCATGGAAGGCCACACTGTCAGGTCTAGAAGGCCTGGAGGGAGGAGGTCACACAGCTTGAGAGGTCAGGGAATGGGGAAGAGGAGCTGGGTGTCCACCCTGTGCTAGGTTGTTTCACTTCGATTATCTTGACCTGGACCAGGCCTCAGAAAGGTAAGATACAGACAGCTAGTGAGAAGCAAGGAAAGCATTCCGAGGAGAAGGAACAGCATAGACAAAAGAGTAGTTCAAGGGGCTTTAGAAGACCCAGTGGACAGCGGTGGAGCCTGACGGGACAGCTGTGAGAGTGGCCTGGAGAGGTGGTTTGGGGGATAGTCCTGGGGACCCTTGGTTGTCTTGATCCACGAGGGCAATACTGAAGTTCACTGTTCATTTCTGAGCAGCAGAGAGCCAAAGGGCAGGTGGCAATGAGAACAGAGGCAGGGAGGCTGTTTCTGAGATGGTTGCTGGAGTTGAGGAGAGAGATGTCTATAAGGTACAGACCAGGGAGGCAGCGAGGCTAGATTTAAAAAGCCTTGTGAGGGGCTGAGCACTGAGAGGAGAAGAAAATAAAAGTCAAAGGTGATGCCTCCACCACGGTGAGCCTGGGAGGCAGGAAGGTGGTGATGGAGGGAGCCCCCTGTGGTGAAGAGGAGGAACTCCAGAAGCCAATTTGGAAATGCCCAGAGGCCAGTGAGAGATCAGGGTTCAGGAAGAGTGGCTGTGGGGCACAGCCTCAGAGTTGGGGTGTCACTAGTGGTAGATGGAGGAAGTACTAGTTTATGTGAAGCCACGAGAGGCTGAGGTCCCCTGGAGAGGAGAAAGGGGCAAGTCACCTGAAAGGAGAGGGGGTGGGACATGGAGCCTGGGCAGCATGGGAAAAGTTGCCCAGGATCTGAGACTGGATTCTGGCACTTTTGCCCCCTAAGCTCTGCCTGGGCCAAGGTCCCTCAGACTCCCCCCACCAAAGGGATCCCTGACATTCTGGCTCCATGAATGGCTTCAGTCTCCGGAGATGATGGGCAAGCAGCTCTAACCACAACCCCTGGCACTGAATGATTGGGGAATGCTAATCCTGGGCTCCTCTTGGCCACAGGTGACAAGTACTGGGTGTTTAAGGAGGTGACGGTGGAGCCTGGGTACCCCCACAGCCTGGGGGAGCTGGGCAGCTGTCTGCCCCGAGAAGGCATCGACACAGCTCTGCGCTGGGAACCTGTGGGCAAGACCTACTTTTTCAAAGGCGAACGGTACTGGCGCTACAGCGAGGAGCGGCGGGCCACGGACCCTGGCTACCCCAAGCCCATCACAGTGTGGAAGGGCATCCCACAGGCTCCCCAGGGGGCCTTCATTAGCAAGGAAGGATGTACGTGAGAACCCAGCTCGGTTGAGGGGGGTCTGATTTCATATGGGTCTCATTGGGCATACGCTCGGGGTAGCCAAGTCTGAGAAACACCACTTGGTGGCAAAGACAACTGCCTCATTCCAACCCATGTTCATATGGTAAATTAATCCTCTCTTACCAGCTGCCAAGTCACAATTTCTCATCTGCAGGGATGATTTGCAATTGAGAGATGTTTTCATAAACTGACTTCACTCCCTCAGACACCATCTGTCAGTGGTCCCCAGGTGTACGCTAGGAGTTCCTCGAGTTATCAGATCTGAAATGATGGATATGGTGGTTCAAAGGTGGCTTTTCACAGGGCTTGAAGATAAAAGAAGCCTTTTTAATTTATGAGACATTTCTGAAACCCCTCCTGGAGGCCAGGCTGACTCACAGCCTCTCTCCCCACCAGACTAGAAGCTTCTCAAGAAGTGGGGCTGGGACTGGCCAGGCACAGAGTGGGTATCCATGAATGTTTATTGAATCCACCTCCACTGATCTGGTCAAAAGCACAGACTCTGGAGCCAGCCGGGATGGTTTCATATCCCACCTCCACTACTTGCTATGAGTTTGGGCAAATTCAGTTTCTTCATATATAAAATGGGGATTATAATAATAATCTCATAGGGCTTTGTGAGGATTAAGTAAGATAAATTATGCAGAGTATTTGGCCCATACCATTTAATTTTTAGCTGTTATCACCATCATCGTTTTGTTGGTGTGTTTTAGCTTCTATGGAACGACAGGAGTCATTCATTCATGCACTCCACGATAATTACTGAGAAGCAGCTTGTGTGGGAGGGCTGGGGATGGAGATTGGAAAAGATTTGCATTGCATCCCTGGCTCTAGAGGCAAAAAAATAAGGTGGCAACAAATGCAATAAGGGAAAGCATTTGTGAGAGCATCAAGGCAGAGGGCTGTTAGAGAGGGTCGTCAGGAAGGGCTCTCCAAGGAGACCGGTAAGAAAGGCATCTGCCACAGGGCAGAGCTGCTATTTGCAGGCTCTCCTGTTACCTTATGCTTTACCCACATGGTCTCACTTTCTGGGAAGCCTCAGAGACAGGTGACATCAAGAACTTTAGCCAGTCAAAATCCCAGCCAGGGGAGCCAGCCAATAGGAGAGTCGGAGTGAGTCACTTTGCATCTGTGGACTGGCTGGGTTGATAAGGCTGCTGCAGGGAGCCTATGGCGGCGGCCAAGCCCTGCTGCCTCCTTTCCTTCTAGCCCCTCCCCCTAGCAGGGTTCCAGCTACCCTGTAGTCTGCGTTGTGAAGTCACATGTGCCAAGCCAAAAAACTCTGTGATAACTGTGAAGAAGTGGTGTCTGCTGATGACAGGGGAAATCTTGCTCTCAACCTCCCTTGGCTTAGAAGGAGCTGGCTCAGCCTTGGAGCTATAGAGACAACTGGTGGCCAAGCTCTAAGTTGGGGGCTTGATCTGACTTCTGGGGGAAAGGGTTATGGGCACAGTATGACAGACCTTGGACCCCAGGCTGAGAAAGGTCCTATCTGTGGTTTTCCAGCACCTTCAAGAGGACAGGGTGGGCTGCTCCAGGTCCTGGGTGCCTCTCTGCAGCTGGCCAGGTCACACTCCATGACTAGCCACCCTATTTGCAGGGTGTGCCAAGCACCTCCTGCTTCCCACCACCTCATGTGCCCACCCATTTCAGAGCCCCTCTTGGCTCCTCCAGGGTGGGAGAGAGGCCCCATCCTCCACGCTGCCACAGCACCCTACACCCTCTCATGCTGGCCCAGAGCGGGCACAGGGAAGTGTCTGGAGTGGTGATGCTGGGCTGTGTTTCTGCAGATTATACCTACTTCTACAAGGGCCGGGACTACTGGAAATTTGACAACCAGAAACTGAGTGTGGAGCCAGGCTACCCACGCAACATCCTGCGTGACTGGATGGGCTGCAACCAGAAGGAGGTGGAGCGGCGCAAGGAGCGGCGGCTGCCCCAGGATGACGTGGACATCATGGTGACCATCAATGACGTGCCAGGCTCTGTGAACGCGGTGGCCGTGGTCATCCCCTGCATCCTGTCCCTCTGCATCCTGGTGCTGGTCTACACCATCTTCCAGTTCAAGAACAAGGCAGGCCCTCAACCTGTCACCTACTATAAGCGGCCAGTCCAGGAGTGGGTGTGAGCAGCCCAGGGCCCTCTGTCCACTCGGTCTGGCCAGCCAGGCCCTTCCTCACCAGGGTCTGAGGGGCAGCTAAGGCCACTGCTCACCGGGGCCAGCAGGGCCCTAGGCGAGGGGTCATGTAGCTGAAGTGGTAGTACGTGGGCCTAGGCTGAGCGTGGGGCAGGGAGTGATGGCGGCTGTGCCCCAGGGTGGGTGCCTGGCACCCAGCTGCCAGCCTTCTGCCCTGGGTAAACTGCTCCCTACTCAAGGGAATAGGCCAGGCCCCATCAGGAGACAGGGACCATGCCAGGAGGAGGCCCTGCAATCACTGCGTCCTTGAGGCACCACAGCTCCGTTCCTGGCTGGACCCAGCACTAGCTTCTGGCTTCTGTGGGAAGCCAGCACTAGCACTCTCAGCCCCATCTGGGAGATGCCACCAGTCCTAGTCCCTCCTTGCCAACACCTGCTGGTCAGATGTACCCCCAACCCCACTCCACTGTCCTCCAAGGCTACAGGACCCCTGCTGCAGACACAGTGGGCAACTAGCCTGGGTTTCCCTGCTGGCAACAGCAGATCCCTCAGGAAACCCACTCCACACATCAGGGTCTCCTCTGAGACCCAGGATTTAGGGTCACATGCTGCAGGCAGGGCTGTGGCCCCGCTGGATCTTTTAAGGACCCAGCTGTCAAGTCGTGAATATTTCAATGTCCTGTCACTATTGTTTAAAGTCCCATTCTGCAAAGGCTGCTTGAGGCTTTAGATGAATTAGAGGTGGTGACTGTCTCGGTGATGAGGCCAGCCCTTCCCCCAGGCAGTAAGGACAAGGTGCTGTTAAGGCCACTCCAGTGCCCAGACACCCAGGAGCTGGGCCCTGCTACTGAGGCTGAAGGGCTGGAGCAGGAGCTGACCCCACCTCCGGAGGCTGACTTGAGTTTGTAGATGTCCTTCACTCTCCCGTCCCTCCCCACTTCCCCGGTCCCCAGCCCTGCTCCAACTGGCAGCTTGTGGCCTGAGGGCTCAGCCTGACTAGTTAGGTGAGAAATGGCTCCAGGCCAACACTCTCATGGCCTTGGGGTAAGGGGCCTAGTGCTTAGAGCCCACACCGCTAGCAACCCTGAGACCAACTCAATCTCTCAGCCCAGAAGCAGTGTTTATACCGTGAACTTGGCCCTTGCTAACCCAGCTCTCTGGGCCCACCATCCTGCATTGCTCTTTGGAAAAGGGCACCCTCAACTGGTAAAGGCCCCAAGCCTAGGGTGCTGCCCTTCACTATCTCTGGCAGGAATTCCTAGGACTCAGCTTGCCTCACTCCAACCTGGTAAGAGGTGGCCCTGTTTATCACTAAGGAGCCGTAGCCAAGACCAGGGGGTTCAACAATGTCCACTGGCTCTCTGCCAAATCCAAGAGGAGGTGTCAGTTTTCAGGGTGCTGGCAGGGCCTCTGAGCCTACATGGGCCTTGGCCCCACCCTGCAGCCTCTGGGCTTTGGGTCCGCTTAACCTGTAGCAGATGGGGACTCTGGGAGCTGTCTTGAGCAAAATCTCTCTTGTCCCAGAGGCACCTATATGGGTCCACTGTGTTCCCTATCATTATCCTTCAGTTTTTTTTTCTCATTTTGGCCAAGGGCGGGCTCCCTGGGGCGGGGGGAACAACTGCAGAGATATTGGTGATTCATAGGTTTGTACAGTGTTTTATACTTTGCAAAGCACTTTATTAGCTCACCCCTGTCCACTCACATGTAACTCATGTAGGCCCTGGGAGCCAGGGTTAACTCTCACTGTGCCCTCGAATGCAGCACAGAGAGGCTGTTACTTGCCCTGGCCATCCAGTGGGCTGGCTGGGCCTTGGGTCCCCACCCGTGGACCCCTCTAAGGTCCAAGATGAGATCAGAAGTGTCTCTTTTATCCATCTTCTCTTGGCCTCCCTTCTCCCTTTCCTGGTCCCTCTCCACTCCTCAGGTTGGTGCTCTCACTTCTTGAAAGCTCTAGGCCCCCCCAGGCTCCCCACTGGCTCCTGGTACTACTGAGGTCAGCTGAGAAAGAGCAGGAGATGGAGGCAGGCAGCCCAGGCTGCAGATGTGAGGGATGCAGGGCCAGGCCCAGAAGGGCTCAGCCTGGAGGCTTCCAATCATGGATTCTCCTGCTGTGTAGTCATCTGTTTGTCCATCATCCCAGGACAGGGCAGACAGACAGAGGGGCAAAGCACTGGGGGCCCCAGAGCCCAGCTTCCCCTCAGTCTGGGGAACATCACAGCATTTCAGTGTCAGTCACATTTTAAACTGATCAGCCTTTGTATAATGTTTTTTAAATCATTTCTAAATAAAACAAAAATACAGAGTGTGTCGTTTCCCTGGGATGTGGGAACAAGGACCAGGTTCTGAGAGTGGACTTAAGAAACTCCTGGGAGACAGGGCACTTTTGGGGAGTTTGGGACACATCTCATCTGCCAGCCCAACAATCAGATGCCCCCTCTCTCCAAAAGGCTGGCCCTGGAGGCCCTCTGTTACTGGGGTCCCAGGAATATAGCCTGATAATGCCAGGGTGGCACCCAGGATGGCAGAGTAACTTTCCCCAGGAGACACATGGGCAGGGTCAAGGTCACAAGGTCTTTTCCCAAGTCAAGGCACATGGTGCCACAACCAGGGACAAATGCAAGAGCCCAGTTCTCGGCAATAAGGGACAGAAATGGGAAGGTTAGGTCAGCAGCCTTGGGGTGGATGCCAGTGAAGGAAAAGGCTGACCTAGGATGCAGACGGCCGGAGAGACTGGGGGGTGAGGAGGTGCACGAAAGTCTTTGCGGGTCTGGGTGCAGGCTGAATAGCGAACAAATTCGGGGTGGCAGAAGGGGCCAGAGACAAGACTGCCCCATGGCGAGGCTGCGGAAGCTTCCTTCCAGTCCCCTCCAGCTCCCCGACTCCACGGCTCTCCGGGGTGGGGGAAGGCGGGGAAAGACAAGGACCTGACAGGGGCCTGACCAGGTGAGGCGAGCCAGACGACAGGAGGCGGCGAGTCAGTACCAGGAAGTGCAAGCTATGAGGAAGCGCACGTCGTCCAGCGGCCCCCAGGGGCTGGGCTCGGGCTGGGGCTGGGGCTGGGGCTGTCCAGGGCCCTCAGGTGCTGCGGGTTGGAGCTCGGGCTGGGGCTGGGGCTGGGGCTGGGGCTGCGCCGGCTCCGCGGTGCCCAGGCCGCTGCTCAGCTGAGCACCCATGTTCTGCAGGAAGAGAACCCCATGAGGTGCTCGGCCGGCCACACGCCACCCCGGCCGCCCCGCGCCCCGCCCCTCACCTCGCACAGCGTGAGCAGTCCCGAGAATACCAGCGCGAACCTCCGCGAGCCGCCCGCTTGCGCAGAGACGTCTGGAGGGACTGGCGTCATGGCGCCACCACGCACGGGCCCCGCCCTCCGGGGCGGAAAGTTCCAGGGCACAGGGGCGGGGCCCAACAAACCCGGCCCCACCCACCAGCCTCCGGCCAAACCTGTCCCGGGGTCCCCCGCCTCGCGGGAAACAAGGAGCGGCTGGAAGCCGCCCCAACCACCCCGGCGGGGGTAAGGGCTTGCCGAGATTGGTGTGAGATAATCCCGGGAACCTAGGAGCTAGGCCAGCAACCTCCATCCACCCTGACTCAAAGCTAGGTGCCCCAGAACCCTTCCAGATCCTCACACCATCCTAGGAGAGAGTTGAAACAGATTCTCATGCATTTGAAGAATGCATGCACCTCACATCACCTCAAGTATGAGGCCGAAGCTGAGGGAAAATCAAAGAATTACAGGGGAGAGTACTTCTTCCTCTTGCTCTGGGATGAAGCCAGCCATCTAGTTACTGGGGAGGGGAGTGGGAGACTGTAGAACTAAACGAGTGTATGTACTTCCTACCCCACTTTCCCCTTGAACAATGACTGGGGAGCTGAATGCATGCAGAGATCCCCCAAACAACACATTCAGAATGGTCAGAGGAAGCTGCCCTTTAATGGGGTGGCACAGGACAAAAGAGCTCTCTGTCGGAAGCCATAGGACTTGCCAGCCAGCATGATGTGGCAGATTTTGACATTAACTATAGATTCAGGAGATGGGCACAGGTGAGGGGCTGGGCATCCAGTCACTGAGTCACTGCTGCCAGCATCCAAGACAGACTGGGTGAGACATGGAGAAGAAGCCCAGGTCCAGAGCCTGGAGCCCAGGAAACAGCATGGAAGGTGACTCAGGTGAGGCTACAGAGAGAGAGAAAGGAGTATTGTCAGTAGGCGTTCACAGAGCACACCTCACCCTCCATTCTCAATGTGCTTCCCACCACCCTCACCCCAGGACCTCTGTTTCGTCTTAGGCAGGAAGAGCCACACTCAGAGCCCCTTCAGATTCCACTGCTCCCGCGAGTCACAATCAAGTCTAGAACTCAGTGTTTTAAAAGTAAAAGTGACTTCTTCTCTGCTCAGCTGGGTCAACTCAATTACTTACATGATCATAAACTCTTAATGATCATAAATCAGAGCCTCATAGGTCAGGTCCAACAGACATTAGACAAAGGGACAAGGGGGCTCAAGAGAGAGGAAAGGACATGCCCAGGCCACAAATCCCCCAATGGCAGGGCTGGGGCCAGAACATTCTTTCTGAAGGTGATAATTATGCACATGATTATAAAATGAAGCATGGGAATTCCCGTCATGGCACAGTGGAAACGAATTCAACTAGGAACCATGAGGTTGCAGGTTTGATCCCTGGCCTTGCTCAGTGGGTCAGAGATCTGGCATTGCCGCGAGCTGTGGTGTAGGTTGCAGACGCGGCTCGGATCTGGTGCTGTGGCTGTCGTGTAGGGCAGCAGCTGTAGCTCCGATTGGACCCCTAGCCTGGGAACTTCCATATGCCACAACAGTGGCCCTAAAAAGCAAAAAAAGAAAAGAAAGAAAAGAAAACAAAAAATGAAGTGTGTATTTCTAATTGCCTACCTGACAGCGTTGCTTGTGCTGGGCACCTCAAACTCAATAGTTTCAAAACCAAAAGAAATTAATGAGTTTTTGTCTCTTCTTTTCCAATACCTATTTCTTTTTTTTAATTTTAAGATTTTCATTTTTTACTTTTTTTTGTCTTCCTTTTTTTCGGTCACACCTATATAGCACATCAAAGTTCCCAAGCTAGAGGTCAAATTGGAGCTGTAGCTGCCAGCCTACACCACAGCTATAGCAATGCCAGATCCTTAACCCACCAAGCAAGGCCAGGGATCAAACCCATGTCTTCCTGGATACTAATCAGGTTCATTACTGCTGAGCCACGATGGGAACTCTTCTAATACCTATTTCTTTCTAACAGCAATACTGACCAGTGCTGCTGACTGTAGGCAATTCTGCCTGGCAGTTTCTGAAGCTTCAACATTAAATGAAACATTTGCTATAGGCTTTAATAGGTATCAATTATCAAATTTTCCAAATTTGTTTCTGTTCTTAGGTTGCTAAGAGGTTTTGTTGTTGTTCTGTTCTTTCATTAAATGGTTAATTGTGAAAGTACTATTTTCTTTATGAGATTCCGTGTTCCAAAAGAGGAGGGAGGATTTATTTTATTCATCATCACATCGTACTGTCCGGCACACCGTAGGTGCTCAAAAAAAAAGCTGTTGAACAAAAGACAAAACCACTGGTACCATTTTCCTGTTCAGCCCCTTTCACCTACTCTCTCCAGTGCTGACAGCAGAGCTTGTCAGTGTGGCCTCCAAACTGCCCCCACCAGAATCACCCAGGGAAGATTATTAAAACAACCATACCTGGCTGGGTCCCACTCCAAACTAAGGGAATCAGTATCTGAGGAGTGATGCCAGGAATCTACGTTAACAAGTATCCCAACATAGACCAGAGGACAAAAAACAAGTCTACCTGTCAAAACTTCCTGACACGGGTATTCAGAGTCCTCAACACTCTGGGAATAAAACCTTTCCCCTTCACATCTTCCATACTTCCCCAATTCTGGGTCTGTCTTAAGTACTTCCCCACCCTAACTTTGCCTATCCAACTATCTTCTCATTCCCTGAAGCCCAGACCAAATGATCTGTCCTCCACAAAACCTTCCTGGATTCCAGAAAGTCTCATGCGAACTTCCAAGCCATGTAAGGAACCTGTTACTTTGTCTTTGAAGGTGGATATGTGGCCACTACATCTCTCACCTGCTACACTGAGTCCCTCAGAGCCAGGATGTAGCGCTAAGTTGCCTAACTATCCCACATGGAGCCTTGTCCATAGGGGTCAATGACCATCAGGCAACTAAACGAATGAAAGAGAGAAAATGAAGGGAAATTTTGTCCCTGGTAGAAAGGAGTCCCTTTCTTACTACTACTGTACACTTGCTCTACTTTGGAGTTTCTATCCCCATAAAGACTCTTGTGCTAGTTGGGTATGTCATGCCTTGAGAAGGAGCCTAAATGGGGGGAGGGGGCTAGATATCCAGCACCTGATGCTCTTCCAAAGGAAGAGATTCTGGAGCCCAATACCCCAATATCTCCAGGGTTAGGGCCCAAGAACCTGCTTTTGTTTACATCCACAAAAGTCCAGATGACTGTCATTCTGAAGCAATCCCCACACCCCTGGGTCCCTTACGCACCTAGGGTCTCCTCAGTTCCTAAAAGCAGCCTTCCTTCCTTCCCTCAATTAAAAAAAGCCCTTTCCTGTCTACTGACTGGAGACACCAACACACAGGATGATACAAACTACAAAACAATGTAGTCAATGATAAAAGAAGACAGACCAGGAATTCCCGTCGTGGCTCAGTGGTTAACGAATCTGACTAGGAACCATGAGGTTGCGGGTTCAATCCCTGGCCTTGCTCAGTGGGTTAAGGATCTGGCGTTGCCATGAGCTGTCCCGCGTTGCTGTGGCTGTGGCGAAGGCCGGCAGCTACAGCTCCTGTTAGACCCCCTAGCCTGGGAACCTCCGTATGCCGTCGGTGCGGCCCTAGATAAAGACAAAAGGACAAAAACAAAAAAAAAAGGGAAGACAGACCAGAGAGGATACACTAAGCCAGAGTCTTTGGAGATGGGCATGGGCAGATACCCAGGCACGGCTTGCTGACTGTACCCTGTGCCTGCTCAGCAGTGTGCAGAGGTGGCCTCACATGCAGAAGAAACTACCAGTATGAATACAGTGTGGCTCCCGTTACAGGTGGCATCTACCTCCCCTCCCCTCAAAAGGAGAGGCCCGTGTACCTGTCAATGAGGGAATCCCGCATGCTGGTAGCAATGGTGCTAGGCTGGGCTTCGTTCAGCTTGAAGACACTCTCCACCACCGACAGCTCTGTGCTGGTTGTGTCCAGGCCACAGAAGGCACACCAGTCGTTCACCACCATCCCAGCAGCAATCACCTCGCTGCCTCGGTTCACAGTGCCCGCCTGCCAAGAGACAGCTCAGTGTGAATCTCGGCACCAAGAGCCAAAGTTTCTCCCCTCCTTTATGAGGATGCTCACCAAACCCTGCTCCCTGACCCTCGGCCCCAACCCCAAACTGTGACAGGTAATAACCCAGATTCCCAAATACTGGGCAAAAGGGGTCTGCTCCACCAGAAGACAGGGGTCAGAGGACAGGAATGCTTACCACAAGCGGGACCTGAATAAGAGAGGACAGCTCATCCTGCTCTTCAATTGAAGTCTTGGGATGTACCAGTCCACCCTGATTGCTGAAGACACAGTAGCTTCCCACCAGCACCTGATCAGCCACGGTCTGCCTGAAGACTTCAACCCTGAGCACGTCAGCCAGGATTTCTTCTGTTTCCTGTTAGCCAAAGGTACAGTGCTTGGGCTAAGACCAAGCAGATCAAAGAACCAGGGCCTCCACACCCAGACCCACCCAAGGTGTGACTCCCTAAGCTTAATTCCTCTGCTATGTAGCTGCATGTGGAAGCTTCACCCAGAAAAAGGAGGGAATACAGCTTGGAGCAGAGTCTAGGCCAGCTATGGAGCCCCTAATATCCATGCATACCCAGAAGAGCCAGAGGCTGGTCTCCACATGACTCTCCTTCCCTCTAACCCACACTCAAAAATCAACTTGCAGGACCGGATGGATCAATCTCTCTGATTCTGAAAGGATTAATACCCTCCCTAGCTTCTTCCTGACACTGATCACATCATGGAAGGCCTCTATTCACTATTCCAAGGAGTGCCAGGTATAAAAAGAAACCACAAGAGAGACCCCTAATTCCTGCCTGATAGGCAAAAACAGTGGCTAACCACTGGCTACACTAATAGCCTGTGACTCTGGGCCAAACTGGGCTGCCTCACCCTGTCCAAATCTGGGTGGACTAAGGCCACGTAGTCGTTGCAGGTGGTGACATTGCCCAGGGCTGAGAGCCGTTCTTCTACCCGCCGGATCTGCACTGAATCCGGGAGGCAATTGCGAATGTGTTGCAGCTCCTGGTCGGTGGTGTTGTTGGGCACCAGGAGACCATGCCTGTTCCCTGGAGAGACCCAAATTAGGAGGGGTGGGGCAAGGATGGACCATGAATACACAAGATGCCTGCTGAGCCCTAGGGGTTGAGGATATGACCCAGCCCAATCAGCTTCCCAGACCCAGACCCTAGTCCTCCAACCCACTGATCCATAGAACACCTGGGGGACCGGAAGTCCCACTGAGCAGGCCAGAGATGGCCTAGGAATCTGTCCTAACACATCCTGCCCATCATTAACTAGGGGGAATCAGGACTACAGGAAGGGCTCTTGGGCATTAGTGTGTATTTTGCTACTTAAAAATTGAAGTAACACTCCACAGCTATCAGAATGGCTTTTTTTTGTTGTTGTTGTTGTTGTTTTGTTTTGTTTTGCTTTTTAGGGCTGCATTCATGGCATATGAAGTTCCCAGGCTAGGGGTCAAATAGGAGCTGCAGGCCACAGCCAAAGCCACAGCCACAGCAATGTGGGATCCAAGCCTCGTCTGTGACCTACACCACACAGCTCACTCCAACACTGGATCCTTAACCCACTGAGAGGTGCCAGGGATCAAACCCACATCCTCATGGATACTAGTCGGATTCGCTTCTGCTAAACAAGATAGGAACCCCAGTATGGCTAAGTTTTTTGTTTGTTTTTTTGGCCCCATCCATGGTATACAGAAGTTCCTGGGACAGGGATGGAACCCGCACCACAGCAGTGACACAAGCAGCTACAGTGACAACACTGGATCCTTAATCCGCACCACAAGGGAACTCCCCAGAATGGCTAAATTTTTTAAAAGAATGTCAATACTAAGTGTTGGCAAAGATACACAGAGCAACCAATAGGAGTGTAAATTAGGTAACCACTTCTGATTAATTATGCAGCATGATCTACTACATTGAATACCCAGCCATTTCTCTCCTAGGTATTACATATGCAATAGAAACACATACACTTGTTCACTAAGAAACATAGCAACACTACTCATAACAGACCAAACTGAAAACTACCCAAATGCCCACAGTCAAAAGAATGAATGAATACACTGGTGCACTTACACAAAACACAGTACATAGTAATATGAATGAACTACAATTATATTGTGACAACAACTAAACTTCTGTCTAACTCTGCAAGGACACAACTCTGAACTTTTGAACTATGAGTTTCTCCCATCATTTAAGAAGCAAACAAAAAAAACCCTCCAACGGTCAGGCTAAGTTCTCCCTTGTTACAGAGAGCTAGCTTCAAGTCCAAAGGTCATGTTTAGGGTAAGTCTGTTCTCCCTGTCTCCCTGAATAAGAAAATATTCAGAGTCCAAGACCATCAGGCTTATGACAAAAAATAAAGGAACAGACTCCTTTACGAGCAGAACTAGAAACAAGGGGTGGCAGTAAAGGCAAAAAGATTCAGGTCAAAGCAAGGACCAATGGCCGGAGTCAACAGTGCTGAGAGGTAAAGGGATACTCAAAAACATGGTATAGGGAACTTAATATTTAAATGGATAACTGAACAGAATGCCCCAGAATCTTAGCTTGTCATTTTCAGAGGCAGAAATGAACGCTCAGAAAGAGGAAGCAATCTGCCCAGAGTCTGTGGGTGTGGCCCAGGAGGCAGGACAATCTCACCTTCCCTCACACTAGGTGTGGAACTGGGTGATTCACCTGGGTTCTTTGAGCCTTAGCTTCCTCATCAGTCAAATTAGGTCAATAATTCCTACCTCTCAGGATCTTCGTTAAAAAGGAATGAAACAAGTGTAAAAGTGAAACCCCTTAATGTTATTGCTGATTACTATGATCCAGAAGCCTTTGCCAGGGTTGGCGCCTGGTCTGTTGGCACTTAAACCTGGTCTGATCCAAGTCTGAGAGATCCTGTTGTCTCCGGCGACAACAGATGAAAGCCTGGAAATCCCCGGGTCACTCAGGGCCCCTTCTAGGGAGGCGCTGGGAGGCTCCACTCCCTCCCTTGGCGTGATCCAGCTGGCTTACCCACACACATGCGGCCGATGATGCGGCAGCCGGCGATGGACGCGTGCACCACGGGGATGGTATCAGCCAGCTCGCCCTCGAAAACACTGTAGGGACATGGGCTCGGTGGGCACAGGGGCCGAAGGGCCTGAGCCTTACTCTGCCGCAACCCCCGGACTCCAAGCACTTTTCCCCGCCACCCACCCACACAACGCCCGCGGGCCCGGGCTCCCGCCGCACCTGTAGAAGTTCTCTGACCCTCCGATGGCCACCAGGCAGTAAGTGTTAGTAAGTTTGGCAAAGCAGCCGATCTCACAGTTGTTCTCAAACGACGCTCGGACCGCCATGAGGCCTAAGGGTTGTGGGGCCGGGAGTTCAGGGGCGGCGGATCCTCTCCCGGGTCCAGCCCGTCCACCCCGCCCCGGCCTCCGCGCGTCAAGCCCCGCCGCGCCCCCGCCCCTCTCGACCCTCAGACCTTGGGTCCCGCCCACCGCGCCCCTCCAGACGCTCCAGCCCCGAATCTTCGGGCCCCCACCCCTCACGACTCGGGGCGGCCCGAGCTGACCCTTCGGTGTCTCGCCACAACCGCTCACCAGGTAAACGCAATCTCCACACGCGGTACCAGTCTTTCTCAACCCTTCGTAGGTCCCCGTTTCCGCCTCAGCTCTAGAAGACTTCCGAGAGAGCGCGGCACACCCAGCCACGCATGCGGTCACTCTAGCTCTAGCCTCCGAGCGGACTCTATGGTGGCAACCCCACTTGGCCCCGCCTCTAGCGGGGTCGCATTCATTTGTTTGCTCATTCATTCTATCAGGAGCTGCGTAGAAAGTACATCAGAATGGAGGAGTTGGGAGTTCGCGTTGTGGCTCAGCGGGTTAAGAACCCGACTAGTATCAAAGACGATGAAGGTTAATCCCTGGCCTCGCTCAGTGGGTTAAGGGGTCCGGCGTTGCCTGGAGCTGCGGTGAAAGTCGCAGCAGAGGATCTGGCGTGGCTATGGCTTGTCGGACTCGTTTCTGCTACGCCAGGGGACTCCAAGATGGGTTGTTTGATGGAAGTATTTTATTTTGTCTTTTCTAGGGCAGGGAGTTTCCCAGGCTAGTAGGGTTCGAGGCTAGAGGTCTAATCAGAGCTGATGCCACAGCCACAGCAACGCTGGATCCGAGCTGCTATACCACAGGTCACGGCAATGCCGGATCCTTAACCCGCTGAGCGAGCCAGGGATCGAACCTGAAACCTCATGGTTCCTAGTCGGATTCGTTAACCACTGAGCCACGACGGGAACTCCGTGATGGAAGTATTTATTGAAGTAAAGTCTGTGGAAGAAGAGCAGGTGAGGGAACGGTGAGGGATAGAATGCCGGGAGTGACAGATGTCCAGGCCTGATCTGGAGCCCTGGAGAGACCGAAGGGCTGAGATTTGGGGCTGAAGCCTAGGGTGGATGAGGAAACCCATGGAAAACGTGTCCATTAGGCAGAAGTGAGACCGCAACAGAGGCTGAGGAAGGAGGTACAGCCAGAGAAGTAAAGGAAAGCATGCCGAAGAAGGTATTGCAGAGGGGTGGATGGATAAAGCAGGGTGTCAGCCAGGACCCAGAATGGGCAAGGATGTGGGGGCTGATAAGCTTCCCTGTGTGCTCCTAGCACCTGCTTAATCACACAAAGCAGCCACTTTCTGCTCCCCCCTCCACCTTTACCCCACCCCTCCCCACTCCATAGAGGGTGGCTGTCAGGAGACCTGCTCTGGTGGACTGGACCAGATGAATTTGGCCCACATTTTACAGAATCTGCAAAAGCCCCAGGGTCTCTCAGAATGTCACTTGCAGAGATGGCACAGGGAAGCTTGAAGCCCCTATCCTCTCCCCAGCCCACCCCCAGCCCTTCTGCGGCCATGCATTCTCCTCCAGGGAGCCCTCCATGGATGATGCCCTTCCCCAGTCC
This sequence comes from Catagonus wagneri, assembly GCA_004024745.2. Lineage (NCBI taxonomy): Eukaryota > Metazoa > Chordata > Mammalia > Artiodactyla > Tayassuidae > Catagonus > Catagonus wagneri. Next base: position 19,196,910 of record PVHT021183543.1, on the reverse strand, counting down.
CCAGCCTGCAGTTTTATAGCTATGCCTTCCTCAGGATACACCAGGCTGCTGCTAGGTCATAGCATGTCCACTTTTATTGATTTGTATCACATATACAGTCCCTGGCAGGTGGCAAGCCCAGGAACAGGACCCTGTCTGATAGAGCCTATATTTCTAGGGATGCTCAGCAAAGTGGTGTGTGTGTGTCTCACACTCTGAGTAGCTACGACCCCCCCCCATCCTCCCCACACACTCAGCAAAATGGGGGGTATGTGTGTGTTGCACTCCGAGTAGCCATGACCTCCCCATCCTCCCCAGTTCATCTCAGACCTACTCCCTCAGTTCTCTCCCAGGCCTCTCTTCACCTGGTTCCTTCTACCAGGAGTTCCACTAACCCTCACCTCCACCTGTCCAAATTCTTCCCACCCTGCAAGACCTGGCTCAAAAGGTGCCTCTTCCAAGAAACTTTCTCACCACCCCGTCCTCATCACTACTCTCTGCCCTTCATTCTCTACCACCTGCTGTCACTGGTTAGCATTTAATTAGATGTAGCTCTGTCTTGCTCACCAATGGTCTGTGCATTTAATCCTTGTCTCCCAGGGACTGAGTCTGATGCTTTCGTCAGCCTTATGGCGTGTCAGCACAGGACTCCGTACACAGCTTACGAAGAGACATTGGTTGGTGCATGCATGCTCGTTTATGTGTGTTTGTGGTTATGTGCATATTTGTTTGTTTGTGTGTGGTTATGTGCACGTTTATGGTCCATGGATCCTGAACGGTCTATGGTGTGCACAGAATGTAGCTATTTATTTAGCCAAATGACATTCATTGAATACCTATAACTAGAATCCTGAGTGTTTGGTTTATCGCATGGACTGCATTGGTGGATGTGCGGTTTGTGGCTGTGAACCCTGTCAGTGTGCTATGTACATTGTGCAGGCATTTGGGGGTATCTCTACGGTATGTGGATATTGTGTGCATGGGGACATGTGTACTGTCTCTGTAAAAATACAATCATAAGAAATTAAGAGTCAGAGACACAGCTTTGAGCCCCCGCCACTTACTTGGACCTGATTCCAAGCAAGTCATCATCAAAGCAGCTGGCTCTCAGCCTCCATATTTAAAATATAAGAAAGATAATACTTATGATTCTAGAATTATATAGCTACTAGAGGTCTATCTTGTAGGGTGTTGTTAGGATGAAGGATAAGATGTAATGATGTGATGTGCCCAGCAGTGACAAATGGCAGGTGCCAAGTAACTGTGGCTTCCATTTCTTCGTGTGTATGCATGCGTGCGTGGGCAAGAATCCTGAGCCAAGGGGATGTCTAACCTGGGCTTCTAGATTCCCTCTCCTGCCTGTACAGCCCCTGCTCAAGCTCCTTCCCAAGAGTCTTGGACCCGAGCAAAACTAGAGGATGAGGGACAGATATGTCCTTTCTGGGAGCAGGACTAGGACTCAAAGCGGCTTCGGAGCAGCTTGAACTTGGACTTGTTGTACTTAGTGATGAGGTCCAGTTTGCTGTGGCCCAGGGTCAACCGTTTCTCATTCTCAGACAGGCCATTGCTATTGCCATTGCGATGGCCACCCGTGAAGCCCCCAAGGAGGCCAGTCTCAGGTCCCTGCCTGGTGCCCTGCAACTGATGATACTTGGTGATGAGGTCCAGCTTGCTGTGGCCCAGAGTCAGTCGCTTCTCATCCCCAGAGTCCACTCCAGCCTTTCGAGGAGGGCTTGGTCTGGGGACATCATTGGGCCCAGGACCCTCACCCCGGAATGGGCCAAACTTTGTGATGAGATCCAGGTGGCTGTGGCCCAGGGTCTGTCGTCGCTCGTCTGGACCCTGCTTGCCAGTCCTGGCTGAGGAGTTGGCTTCCGGGGGTACTCTGGAGTCCCCAGCCTTGGAGGACTGTACCACGGGGTCCAACTGGCCATGGCTGTGGTTTGGGGACAGCCTCTTGTCCTCTGAGCTCTGATGGCCAGGTCGGGCGGTACCTGACACAGGGACACCCCCAGCACCCTGTGCCTGGGGCAGGAGATCCAGCTGGTTGTATCTCTGATTTGGGGCCAATCTCCTGTCCTCTGGGGCCTGCTCACCAGGCCACAAGGAGCCTGAGTTGGGGGTCACCCCAGAATCAGGGCCTCCTGCCTCTCGTCCTCTGGGGAAGGGGACGAGGAGATCCAGCTGGCCATGGCTCTGACTCAGAGACACCTTGTTCTCCTCTACTGCCTCCAGGGCTATGCCTGCTACCCAGCGGCCTCGTGGGGGGCTAGGTTCCTGGCTACCTGGGACCCCATTCTCTGGGAGTCGGGACAGAGATGGGATAGCCCGGGGGAGCGGGAGGAGGGGGCGAGGGCGAACAAGCAGAGGTGACCCCCCTGCCAGGGTCACAGGGCTGGTGCTATCGTGGTGGAGGGCAGGGGAGGACTGGGACCATGGGGACGCCCCCATCTTGCCCAGGTTGGCCCTGTAGGGCCCTAGCAGGGGGCCATGGTTAGGGTCTGACAGCTGGCGGTGCAGGGCCAGCTGGCCATTGGCCTCGCAACGGGTAGGGCCCAAGGATGAGGATCCCATACCCGTGTCACTGCTGCCACCGCCTCCTGGCAGAGCGAGATAGGAGGAGTGGCCCACGTGAGGTGAGCACTTGATGCTACTGAGGCTCGTGCTGGAGGGCGACGAGGATGTGGTGCTGGGGATGCCAGGCCTGAAGGCCAGGGCCACTGGGGGAGGGCACGGTGCCCTGGGAGACAGGGCATCTTCACCTCCACAGAAGCCCTCCACGGGCCTTGACTCGGCATAAAGGCAGCGGAACTCCCGGTCAAAGTCTTCCACGATGCGGCCCCTCAGCTGCAGCACCATGCTAGTGTGGGCCTGACTGCATAGCCAGGTGAAGCTGGAGGCAGAGTGTCAAGGTCAGGAGGCAAAGTGCAGGACCCAGGGGCTGGGCAGGCATCACAACCAGGGGAACAAGACAAAACCACCACCACCACGAGGGCCCATGTGAGGGGGCAGAGCTCTGACTCCAGAGTGTGTGCCAGCCCTAGCTCGGCTTAGTCCACCTGGGCATGTGGTTTCCCATCTCGACCTCAACTTCCCCATCTGTAAAATGGACCAAGATTCCCTTAAGTCCTTCCAGTTCCAAGGTGCAAGAGTTATTTTCTCTGCCAAGGGTAGTAAAGTAATCCTTCCACAGAGTAAGCTCCTCCAGGGCCCCATCCGGGGCTGTTTTTCTCCCCACAGTATCCCCCAAGCCCAGCACCATGCCTGGCACATGGCGGCCGCTCAGTCCATATTGGAAGGGATGGAAGAAGGAAGGAAAGCTCAAAGCTGCCAGATGCCCAGTACTCGCGCCAGCCAGTGGCCCGGCCCCAGTCACACAGCCCCACCCTCGTTCCACTTGCTCACCTGTAGCTGCCCACCACCACCTGCTCACAGTCGATGATGACAAACTTCTCCAGGGCCTGTCCCGTGAAGCGGCGGCCTGCCTTGCTGCAGTAAGTGTCCCCACAGGTGCTCCGCACACGCACGTTCTGGGTTGAGGAGGGAGGGAGGTGGGGGTGACCTTGAGAGAGTGGGGCTCAAGCCATGTCTAAAATCCCATGGGGTCTCTGACCAAAAATTGCTAAGATAACCCGGCCCCCTACTCCCATTGATTCCCTCAACTGAATCTTCTGCCCTCTCTGACTCCCCCCCCCCCCCCCCCGGTTCCTGCCCCTGCCCCTCGCTGACCGGCAGGTGCCCTCCATTGAGGTCCATCTTGTAGCACATCTCCAGAAAGTGCCTCAGGTGCTCCTGAGCCAGGAGCAGGTAGACGGGGACACCACGCCGGCTCGAGGCCTCCATGAGGTCACAGAGAAGCTCCATGTCGGTGAATATGTCCATGACCACGGCTATCACCTAAGGAGGGAGGGGGAAGCTCAGCCCAGGGCCAGGAACTAGAGCCCAGGAAAAGAGAATGGGACTGAAAAGCAGGAGGCCAGAGCCTGTGAGAACATCTGAATTGGGAGGGCTTTTAGTGGTGACCCAGCCTGGAGGAGGTTCTTCTTCCTTTTTTTTTTTTCCCTAAGGGCCACACCTGCAGTAAATGGAAGTTCCCAGGCTAGGGGTCAAATCAGAGCTGCAGCTGCCAGTCACGGCCACAGCAAAACTGGATCTGAATGGCATCTGTGACCTACACTGCAGCTTGTGGCAACGCCAGGTCCTTAGCCCACTGGGCAAGGCAAGGCATGGAACCTGCATCCTCATGGACACTTTGTCGGGTTCTTAACCCACTGAGCCACAGTGGGAACTCCCAGCCCAGGGTTCTTGACTTAGAAACAGGGAGGGTTCGCTGTCTTGAGGCCCAAGCATTGTTTGAAAGTTTCAGTGTGCACTTTTCTGAAGACACTTTATTTACCTGTCATCAGATTCTCAAAGATGTCTATGGATCACCTGCACTAGTCTGAAGCTCTGCTCTATATCTGGGGAACCTGAGGCCCAGAGTGGGGAAGACTCAGAAGCAGAACCCAGACCTGATTCCCAGTCCAGCTCCTCACACTCCCCCCACTAACTTTAGCTGGAGCTCCGACCAGGGACTGTCTGTTCGAGGCCCCCTTCCCAAGGATCAGAGCCAGACCCACCTCAGTGTCCCCACGGAGCTGCAGAGGTCTGGTGTGCCATCTTCCACCCAGAGACTCCCTCACTGCCACCCACGCCCACTGGGACCAAGTTTTCTGCTCAGTCGAGGTGCCAGTCCCTCATGTCATGGGTCACCTCAGAGAAGCCGTGAAAACCCCCTGGTGCAACCAAGCCCCCGACTACCCCTTCTTCCCATTGCACTGTCAACTGTGAGCCCCTCCTCTCCCAGTCCCGGCCGAGAGGCAGGAGGTGCAGAGCAACGTGCTCTAGCTCTGGACCCAGACAGGACTGGGCTCGAACCTGCACTCTGCTACTTCCTACCCATCTGGACTTGGGGGAGTTGCTTCACCTCTGGGACCTTCAACTTCCTTGTCTGTTAAATGCTGATAGTGATAGCTGCCTCGTAGAGTCGTGGGGAATCGAATGTGAAAATACTTGACACACAACGGAAGCTCAATAAATGTTCTTTTCCTGCTGCCTCCTTCACAAACAAGGACATTGGGCTGCAGGGAGAGGAAGCACTTCCCGAATCACTCTGAGGGCCAGTGACAGCCCAGAGCGAAAGCCTGGTCCTGGCCCGGAGTGGAGGGTCTAGATGCAGGCTGAGGAGCCAAGGCACCAAGGGATGCCCTCGTCTGCGGCACAGGCCTGGCCACGGGTGTGTGTGTGTGGGGGGGACAAGGACAAGCAAGACAGATCAAAGGGACAGGAGTGATGACAGCAGCCACCTCACTAATAACCCCATTCCCAGTGCCAATCAGGTCCGGCTCTCCCCTGCCTGGGGCATAGGGAGGCTTGCCTGGGAGGCTCTGGAGGTACCAGTGGGATCCCAGCCCCTAGCATCTGCGGCAGGTGCTCTCCAGGAAAGGGCCCTGAGTCTAACCTGGGGTTGTCTGATCCACTCTGCTGCCTCCTCAGTCAGAGGTCAGGGCTCTGGAAGTGCTAGTCTGTGGCTGGAACCTTCTCAGACACCAATACCCCTACCTGCTCTCCTGCTTCTCTTTTTTCCCGGGCCCTTGCTCCCTTTTCCTGGGCCCAGCCAGCAACCTCCACTCCTCTTTCCTTTAGGTACAGAGCTGAAAGCTCAGCCCTCAAGGCCATGCCGAGGCCCAGGCACCAGTGCCCCTTCCCCTGCTTCAGGCCCAGCTGGAGATACAGTGTGCAAGGGGTGAGGTGCGGTTGGGACCATGTATCAGGAGGCGGGGCTGTGCCTGGGGTCCAGGGCCTGAATCTAGACCCCTGTCCCTGAGCCCTGGGTTCTGTTTTAACAACTGACTGGACCTCTCTGAGTAAGTCCTGACCCCTCTCTGGCTTCAGTCTGCTCCCTTGAAAGTCAAGAGGATGGCTCAGACGTTCACCAAGGTTAGGGTTCCCAGCTTGGTCTCTAGGCTTTCTGAGAAGCTGATGAAGATCAAGGACCTTCTCCCAAGAAAGAGGATCTGGCTCTGCAGGGAGCATCGCTTTGCCTGCATTTTCAGGGTGTTTGCGGGGCCCACCCCCTCTTCTATGCTTATCATAATGTCCTTGATTGCCAAGGGGTTACCAAGGTAAATGAAACACATGCCCACCCTCTAGAAGCCTGTGATCTACCAGGAGACAGGTGTTCTCATCCCAGTGCTGCCCCTCAGCTGCTGTGTGGCCTTGGGCTGGTTTCTAGCCTTCCCTGGGCCTCAGTTTCTACATCTGTGAAGCCAGTGTCTGAAGAGATGAGGCCCTTACCGTGCGGGCCTGGCTGAAGAGGAAACGCAGAAGGTCCTTGATGCTCTTGGTCTTGTCCCGCTGGAAGTGGACCACAGCTTGCGTGGGGCTAAAGCCTGTGGCCTGTGGAACCGCAGGCCAGCCCAAGTCCAGGTCTGGGGGGTCTATGTCGGAGGCCATGGGGAAGTAAGTGCCCGAGGTGACTTCGGAGAGCAGGCTGAGGTGGTCAGGCCCCGAGGCCTCCGGTCCCTGGGCGTCGCTGAGCTCCGGGCCCCCACGCACATGGCTGGTCATGTAGTCCATGTCCAGAGCACTCAGGAAGGGCAGCTCCCGCTCCTCGGAGATGACCCGCAGGTAGGCAGCCTCGCCCCGTTCCAGGAGGGCGTCGGCCGCCAGCCGGGCTGCCTCACTGTGCTGTAGCACTAGGGGTGCGCTCTCCCGCCACCAGGGCCGCTTCAGCTCCTCCACTCGGCCCCGCAGGGGCCCCGCCATGCCCTCAGCACCCAGCCCCCAGGCCCTGGGCCTCTGAATATGCCTGCCCACCCACCGGCTCCCCTCACCCTCCAGCAGCCTCCATGGTCCGCACCCTTGGCTGCCGGCAGCAGGAAGAAGATTCCAGCAGAACAACCTCCTGCCGGCCTGCTCTGTGTGTGGCAGGGCCCGCAGCCTGTTGTCACCCTAAGTCAGAGCCATGCTCCGCCCCATTGCCCCTGGCCTCTGGAACCTGTCGGGTCAGCCTCACCTGTCTGCCTGCTGTTGGGACTCGCCCGTCCAGGGAAATAGCAGGCCCTTAGCACACACTCCCTCCCCCGCCCCCCTGCCCCACCCCAGCATCGCCTGCCCCATCCCTACCAGGCTCCTCGCAAGCTTCCTCCAAACCCTTACCTTCCAGAGTCCCAGTGAAAAATGCTCTTTGGATGGCTGTATTCCCAACAGCCCCAACTCCAGGGAAACTCTTGATCTGGTGCAGCCAGACCCTGGCCTTCCTCCCCTCCTCGGGGGTTGAGTATTAAATGGTTGGTGAGAAAGCTGTTTGAGAGGATGGGGTTAGAGGACTGCAAGGTCTGGAGGCAAACAGGGCAGGTAAGGTTCTGTTCTCTACCCCCAACAAGGGCCTTAGTCCCAGAGTCCTCAGGATCCTGGGTGCAGCTTCGTGCTGGAGAGGAGGTGGCAGCAGATGGCAGCTGGTTAGGGAGGCAGGCCCGGCAGAAGTGGTCACAAGGGTGTAGAGTCCAGCCTGAGGCACCACCTTTCTACAGAGGCACAAGTTCCAGTGAGGATGGCGGGGACAGCAGGAGACCTTGCTTAGTACTGACTGCACTTGCTCTAGCTGGCCCATGATCACATTCAGACCAGACCCAGGTTTCTCTATGCCCATAGAGCTTCACACGGGGCTCAACATACGCAGGTAGCGGGTGGGAGAGGGGGTTGGAGTCTCCCTGCATCAAGCTGGGCCCTGGGAGTAAAGTGAGTGGAGCTAGGGCTGAGGCACCTAGAAGTGAGGGACCCAGGACGGGCAGGGGAGAGCCATGGGCTGAAAGCTGAAATGCTGGGCCACTCCATCCCATCCTAGGGGCAGGGGCAGACATCAGAGCACCAGGTGCTCTAAGAAGGCCCATCCCTGGGGTGAAGGGCAGGGGCGTGTGAGTAAGCAGAGCCAGACCGTGGGAGGGAAACGAGCTGTGGGGGTAGCCGAGGTGGCAGGGCCTTCATTAGGACCTTTATCTCTGGATTTGTAAGGGGGAGAACAGGGACATTATCTGGATCAGAGACGCATTCCCGGGACGGGAGGCAGGCATGTTTCCGTGCTGCTGAGTTCCTGTGTTTATCCCTTCATTCGTGTATGTCTACCTGGTGGTACGTACTTTGGATTCCTTTTAAAAATTATGTTTAGGAGTTTCTGTTGTGGCCCAGTGGGTTAAGAACCCAACTAGTAACCATGAGGATGCGGGTTCGATCCCTGGCCTCCATCAGTGGGTTAAGGGATCCATGTTGCCGTGAGCTGTGGTGTAGACCGCAGACATGGCTTGGATCTGGCATTGCTGTGGCTGTGGTGCAGGCCAGCAGCTGCAGCTCCGATTCGACCCCTAGCCTTGGAACTTGCATACGCCATGGGTGCAGCCCTACAAAGAAAAAAAAAATTTTTTTAATTAACGTAAAGTTTACCATCTTAACCATTTTTTTGCCCAAACCGTGCCATGCATAAGTTCTCAGGCTAGGGACTGAACCCATGCCGTGGCAGTAACCGGAGCCACAGCAGTGACGACACTGGATCCTTAACCTGCTGAGCCACCAGAGAACTCCTGTATATATGTTCTCGTGTATGCGTCTGGGTGCATATCTATTTGCGTGCATGAGCATCCGGGCAGCACGGGTGGTCTTTGACCCTAACTTTGGACTGTGGTACTAGGTACCTATGCAAGGGAGCTCAACTGAGAAGGGCAGGGATGTAAAGACTGAGCTGAAAATGACTCCAAGGGATCCCTGATATCCTGATAATAAAAGCATGTAAAACAAATTAAATCTCCAGGGCTCCCGATGGGCTCAGTGGGTGAAGGGCAAAGGGAGGGCGGACGGTATATGCTGGCCTTGGGGCTGGGCCTAGGGGCGGGGACCCAGGGTGATGGGAGCCATACCGACAGCAAAGCCCAGCCCCTGGCTGCACTGTGTAGGGAACAGGCCCTTAATAACTGTTATTAAGAGGAAGAAAAATATTTCCTTGTCCAAGAGGTGTGTCAGGCGCCTGCCTGGCATCATTCTACCATCCTGGGGGCCACTTACCCTTGTCTCTTCTCTCCTACAAGCCAAGAGGTGCCTGGGCAGGTGACTGTCCTGGGGGGTTGTGGGAGCAGAGGCTGGGCTGCAGCCTTCAGTTGCAAGCTGCTCTGATGGCAACACTGATGCACACCTTCACGTGGCACCTCTGGGTCGGGGGCGATGAGATTCCTGGGAGGAACAGCCAGGGCTAGGTGGGGGGGCCAGAGGGGAGCTTTGAATCAAGGCAAAGTGACCTAAGAACTAGACACAGAGACAAGGTGGTGAGGCTGCCTCGAGCAGGGTATTATAGGATGAGAAAGATTTCTGGACGCGCCGAGTGGCAAGCCGGGCGTTGCAGACTGGAGGCCCAGAGGGGCAAAGGCGTGCTTTTGAAGGAGTTGGGAGCAGCTGTCCAGAGAAAGGGCTGCTGGAAAGGCCATCTGGAGTCACGCTCTGGAAAGGGCCCTGCTGAGACACAGAGGTTGGCCAGGTCCCTTGAGTGCTATTTTAGGGAAACTTAGGAAGCAGCCCCCCAGGGGGAGAGTGGCCCAAAGCCCCGGATTCCCAGGAACAACCCAGGTGGTGTGGTCACCTGTTCTGGAGCACCACACAACCGTCGGGAGGCCACAATGGCTCCGGCACTTACTGGGTGAGTCGAACAATCACAATTGAGTCACGGTGGCTTAATCTCCTTCACCAGCTTGTCATGAGGGTAAGTGGACTACTCCATGTCAGGTGCCTTACCAAGACGAGCTCAGTACGTGCTGATTTCAGGGCTTTTCCGACCAGGGGCTCAGTGAGGGCCTGACCGCAAATGAAGCAGCACAGAAGAGGTGCCTCTTGGTCAGTCTCTGGCCCCTTCCAGACCAAAGGCTGGTCCTGAAGGTGAACATGGCCCTAGGCCATGTCTGGAGCATGGCTCTGAGATTTGGCCTCTTGTTCCAGCTCACAGGAGGCAAGGTCCTTCACAGGAGCCTCCAGCAACCGTGGTCACAAAGCAAGGGGCTAGGCATTCTATACTGGAGAGGTGGCTGTGTCTGGGTACACACTGTGACGTCGGGGCCTCCCCCTCCCCCCGAACCTCCCTCCACCCCCTCTACCCGTCTACCCACCTTATCCCATCCCGCAGTGGGAGACCTGTCCCCACTCCCCCTGTTCCTGAGGGGAAGTGTGAGAGGACTGCTCCCTCTCTGGCTCCATCCTCCCCAGGGGAGGGGAATGGCTTGTCTGGTGGCTTAGGGAAGGAGCTGGGCTCAAATATTTCTGGGTTTCTCTCTCTGTTCTGCTGTAGGCAAAAGTAGCATATTCTCCACTGATCTATATCATAAAATTTCAGAGGAGATTCTGCCCCTACAAGGGAGACAGGTCTGCTTTTTTTTTTGGGGGGGGTGCATGTTTAGTTTGGGGAGTAATATCCTCTGTTTGGCCAGAGAGCAAAAGCTACCTTCTCCAGTCAGCTTTATCAGAAATAAAAATCAGACTGGTAAAGCCACCATTCTGATGTCCATCTGTCTATCTCTTGTGTCATTTCTTAATTTATTCTGAACCTGGGAAGGGACGATATCTTACCTACCGATCTCTTAAGCCCCCAACATTACTGATCCAGCCATGCCCTCCCCTCCCACTCTGTCCATCCAATCCACCCAACATGTAGCTAATGCCTACCTTAGGCCAGCACCATGGTCCAAAGATGAGTAAGACTTAGTCTCTGCCCTGGAGGAACTCACAGTTTAGTGGGGAAGGTAGACTCATAAGTAATTATAAGCCACAGATTAAGGCAAGGTATAAACCAATTGCTTGGGGTTTAGAGTTCATGAGCCATTCTGGAATCTTAGAGGAACAATGTCCCACCCTCCATCCCCAATTAGAGGACAGCCCTTGGCAGGATCTTTCTCAGATGGTGACTGGGAGGTGAAGCAGCTGTTTCTGGCCGCAGGGAGAGAGGAAAAGAGGGAAGAAGCCAACAAAGGTCAGTGGTTCTAGTTCCCGACTGCGAGACCTTGAATGAGGCTCTCAAGGCTTCAGCCTCCCATCTGTACGGCAAGAGGGCTGGGCTGCGGGTCTCCAACCCCTGCCAGCGCTCACGTAATCTATCGCGTTGACATTACAGGTCAGGGCTTGAAGATTCCTTTCCTGGAAATTCCCCAGCCAGGATCCCCAAGACCTTTTCTCTCCTGGATAGAAGGATGGAGACCCTTGACCTGGGCAGGGTCTCGGCCCTGAGTTCAGCAGCATGGCTCAAGGGAAGTCCCCTGGAAGCCACAAGAAACTTGTGATGGGTGGTTAAGACCAGGGTGTGGTGAGTGGGTAGAAGATCAGGGCCAGGGCCTGAGGTCTGGCCTAGCCCCCGACCCCAAACGCATGGAGCAGGTGGGCAAGGCACTGTGGGGGCAGGGGGAGCAGAACCAGGACAAGTAGAGGGCTGTGCCCAAGGAAAGAGTCCAGACACTCTGGGACTGTCGTGCTCTCAGCCCACGGACCTGCCAGCTCCCGTTCCTCCCCCTTCACCTCAATGACCATCAAACTCTCGGTCCCCCAGCATCAAGCGAGTGTAAGCACTCCCTTCGCTCTCAGCCCTCACCCCAGTCATCACTTGCCCCGCTTCTGCCCTCCAACCTCTGGTCTCAGGAAAGGGTTCCCTCCTCCCCTCCAGTCAGGCCCTTGTCCTCAAGTCTAGGCTTCCACTTCCAGAGGGAGCTAACAATAACTGCTCACATTTGTGGCAAGTTTGCTACTCCACTCATTGCTTTATGTTTAATCAGACTACTCCACACTCCCCCACACATATTCAGTTTTATCCCTGCTCTCCTAACCCTTGACAGATTTTCTCCACTGCTTCTCATCTAGGCATCTCCCAAGATATCAGCTGCCACCATACCCTGCTCTCCTCTTGCTCCTGGAAGCAAGCTTCACCACTTGCTCCTTGGCCCCTGCACTCTGCAGCATTAAGAGCCTCCTCCTTCTGTAAGCTTTCCTCCCTCCTGGCTTCTTCTCCAGGTTTCACCTCCTGTGCTGGTTCCCGCTCTTCCTACCCCCACCCCCCACCCCACCCCCATATAAGCTTTCTCCCACACCCACCCCAGTGCCTGGTCTACCCTCCCCATTTCACCTCTGGGAACTCATCCAGCTTCATGGTTTCAAAGTATTCCTTCTATACCCAAGGCCAAAGTCCTTGACCCCGAGGTCCTAATCATCCCCTGAGGTCCAGGTCTGCCTATGCCCTTGCCTTCCCTGTGGCATCTTCCACCAGACCAGCTCCCCATACATATACAACCAATATGCGCCGAAGCAATGGCGTGGAGCTCAGAAGACACGAGACTGTTCAGCTTTCTACGAAGTGGTTTCTTACATCAATAAGTGGTTTCTCTTTAGTGGACCTAAGTGCATGATGAGCGCAGTAGCTCTGCCCTGCCTCTCCCAGGATACTGTAATTAGCATTCAAAACCCCCACAATACAGAAGTTCCCATTGTGGCTCAGAGGGTTAAAAACCCAACTAGTATCCATGACAATGCAGGTTCAATTCCTGGCCTCACTCAGTGGGTTAAGGATCTGGCATTTCTGCGTACGTAGGTCACAGACACGGCTCAGACACGGCTCAGATTTGTTGCTGTAGCTGAGACACAGCCCTGCAGCTACAGCTCAGATTTGACCCCTCACCTGGGAATTTCCATATGCCGAAGGTACGGCCCTAAAAAAACACACACACGCACAGAATGCAAAGAGGTTTCTTCCTTTCAAGTTCCCATCTTGACACGTGTATCTTCCTGCTCCCAGGAAAGCTCTGGACAGCTCTTTCTTCAGATTCCACACTCAGTGAGGCATCAGGTCCTGATGATTTTTTTTCCCTGCAATGTCTCTGGGGTCTGCACTTCCTTCGAATTCCTACAACCTCCCCAGGCCCTCAGGCCTTAGATGGCTAGTATCCCTTCCTGGCTATACCCAACTGCCCTGCACATCAGTGCCTCTTCACTCCCATCCCTGCCAGATGCAGAGTTACCCAGGCCACCCTGCGTTGTGGCTCCACTGGATCTCTATAACTTTTTCTTCTCTTGGTTACTGACTCAGAGGGTCCACTTGAGTCTGAAGTTTCCTGCTCTGTGCTGCAGATCCTCACCTCCTGGTTTTCTTTCCACTAACCTTGCCTATCCTTTATGTCCCAGTTCTCTTCAAGGCTTCCCTGAACCTTGAATCTGAACCCCTTTGTTCTGATTTTTCCTGTTAGTGTGTGTATGTGCCCACTGAAGCCTGTATGGCTGCAACACTGCTTTAGGTTTCCTTTTACTTTCTTTTTCTTTTTAGGGCCGCAGCTATAGCATTTTGGAAGTTCCCAGGCTAGGGAGGGGTCGAATCAAAGCTGCAGTTGTGGGCCTACGCCACAGCCACAGCACTGCTAGGTTTGTACCGTGTCTGTGATCTATGCCACAGCTGTGGCAACGCCAGATCCTTAACCCACTGAGTGAGATCAGGGGTTGAACCCACATCCTCATGGAGACTAGTTTGTTTCATAACCTGCCAATCCACAATAGGAACTCCTCTTTTTACTTTCTAATGTAGCCCAACTGACCCTTTCCCCAGCTAGTACTCCTTTTCTAGAACTAATAGCACTGAACTTGGGTGTCAAAACAACCAGAGTCTACATGCAGGGAAAATCTGGGCCTTCCTGAGCTTCAGTCTTCCTCAACAAGTAATATGAGCTTATAAATAACTTAGCTCACGAAGTAACCCGAGCTTTAATCTCAGCTTGATGTAAGACAGCAGTATTTATTTATTTATTTATTTATTTATTTTAGGGCCACACCCATGGCATATGGAGCTTCCCAGGCTAGAGGTCTCACTGAAGCTCTAGATGCTAGCCTGCACCACAGCCACAGCCACACAGGATCTGAGCTGCATCTGTGACCTACACCACATGCCAGATCCTTAACCCACCGAGCAAGGCCAGGGATTGAACCTGCATCCTCATGGGTGCTAGTCAGATTCATTAACTTCTGAGCCACAACGGGAACTCCAAGACAGCAGTATTTATGACTGTTAAAATTTTAGGCAAGGAGGAGTTCTCGTCGTGGCTCAGTGGTTAATGAATCTGACTAGCACCCATGAGGATGCAGGTTCAATCCCTGGCCTTGCTCGGTGGGTTAAGGATCCAGCGTTGCCATGAGCTGTGGTGTAGGTTGCAGACGTGGCTTGGATCCCACGTTGCTGTGGCTGTGGCGAAGGCCGGCAGCTACAGCTCCTGTTAGACCCCTAGCCTGGGAACCTCCATATGCCGCAGGTACGGCCCTAGATAAGGCAAAAAGACAATAAAATAACATAACATAAAATAAAATTTTAGGCAAGGAGTTCCCATTGTGGCTCAGCAGGTCAAGAACCTGACATAGTCTCCATGAGGATGCGAGTTCAATCTCTGGCCTGGCTCAGTGGGTTTAAGATCCAGCACTGCTTTAAGCTGCAGTGTAGGTCACAGATGCGACTTGGATTCGGTGTTGCTGTGGCTGTGGTGTAGGCCTTAGGTGCAGCTCCAATTTGACCCCTGGCCGGGGAATTTCCATATGTTGCAGGTGCAGTCATAAAAAGAAAAAAAAATTTCAGGTGAAACTGAAAATTGTTATGTTGTTCAGTGTTTCTCACTTTAAAACCTATAACATATATATAATATACATTGTATATACAAATACAATAATCTCTGAAGAGTAAAGAAATTATTTGCTTCTTCTGAATAAGTATAATTCCTTTGGTGTGACCATGGGAACTACCTAAACTTAAACCTTTCCTGTTTCTACCTTTGGCTTCCAGGAATCTCAGAGCAAGGTCTTATGTTCAGTTGCACTCAATTATAGTCAATTTCCTAGCTGACCTACAGGAGGCAGTGTGGGGTGGAGAGAGAGCAAGGGCCCAGGGGGCTGGAAGATGTGGACTAGGGCACTCTAGGCCCCTCTGACCCTGAGTAAACCTCCAAGCAACTCTGAGACTCAGTCCCCTCTCCTGGGTAAGGGGATAAGTCTGAGGAGAACAATGCCTATTTTACAGGACTGCCGTGAGACCACATACACGTGAGGTCACACTTATAAACTGCCAAAAAAGTCATATGAAAGTTGGTTATTAGCAGCCTAGGTTTTCTAACATGATTATTTCCCCTCTCTCCACTTTCAATACTTACTTCTTATTCTTTAAACTGTTTTAATTGTTTTGCAGTTTTTATACTTATGTCTCTGAGTTTGCTGTGATCCTTTTTGGAAGTATATAGAGTACAAAAGAAAACGACAAAATTATTCCTAGAGCGCAATCGCCCTCAGGGCAAGAAATGATGTCTTTGACCTGTTCTGTAGAACAACAATTTACAATAAAAAGCAATCAGCTATAGAAAGAACATTTGGTTTTCATTCCTACGCAAAGGTCAAAGGATTGTTTCATTTCTTTTTTCTTTTTTCTTTTTAGGGCCGTACCCACGACATATGGAGATTCCCAGGCTAGGGGTCTAATTGGAGCTGCAGCTGCCAGCCTATGCCACAGCCACAGCAATTCCAGATCCGAGCAGCATCTGTGACCTACACCGCAGCTCACGGCAACACCAGATCCTTAACCCACTGAGCAAGGAAAGGGATTGAATCCGGGATCGAACCCGGGATCCTAGTCAGATTTGTTTCTGCTGTGCCACAATGGAAAATCCTAAAGGGATTGTTAAAATAAGCAGAACTGTAGAACAGACTGAGCCAAAGGTCCAGAAAGGGGCTTTTTATTGGGCCTGTATGGACACTGACTGGTGATTTAGTCATTGATTCTTTCTTTCTTTTATCAAAGGTTATACCAATGCCTACTATGATCCAGGCTGGTTGCTGGATGCTGGCAAAATGAAGGTGACCTATCCAAACACCAGCTCTGAAGGCACGCACAGTGCAGGATGGAGGATGGGTATATAAAAAATTGTTCCACCAGAGGACACTGCCTGAGACAGACAGGAGAGAGGGTACTTGAGGACATGGGAATTCTTTAGTCAGAAGAGGATTCTAGGTAGATAAACACACAGGAGAATCTCTTCAGGTAAACCCATGTGGCTCAGTTTGCTCAGAGAAGAAATAGGTCAGAAATACAAAAACAAGTAGGGATTAAACAAAGAAGAGCCTTGCACCCTCTGAGGAGCCTGGGTTTTATCTTGAAGCAGGGAGGGGAGGGTGTGTAGTCAGTGAAAGACGCACCCAGCCAGGAAGTGAAGGCTTTGGGACATCACTGACATAACAGGTCAGTGTGGCTCCAGCGGTTCCCGTCATGGCTCAGCAGTAAAGAACCCAACTAGTATCCATGAGGATATGGGTTTGATCCCTGGCTTTGCTCACTGGGCTAAGGATCCAGCATTGCTATGAGCTGTGGTGTAGGTCGCAGATGCGGCTCGGATCCTGAATTACTGTGGCTGTGGCTACAGCTCCGATTCGACCCCTAGCCTGGGAACCTCCATACACCAGGGTGCGGCCCTAAAAAGACAAAAAAGAAAGAAATGCTCCATATGACAAGCTGTAGTGTTTTTGATGACTACTCACCTTACGGAGACAGCACTTGGCTGTGCAGGTGGGGACCATCTGTTGCTGGAGGTATGCATTTAGGGCCCATGCAGACATAGACCAAAAGGGATGATGAGAAGGAGAGCCACATTCTGGACCACGGCTGGACTAAATGACCTTTAAAGTTTCTTCTGAATCTGAGATTCCACGATTCTAAAGTAAGCCCAGTAGCTGAACTGGTGCTGTGGGCTGAGATCTGTGGTTGGGGAGCTGCCCTGGGTAGCAAATGGGTTAAGGCTCAAATAACTTTTATATATAAGTTAATGTGTAGAGTTGGGAGCCAAAATCTGTTCCATTAATTTTTCCATCCATTCCAGGAGCAGTTAGGTACACACAGTAAAGTTTATTTTGGTGCACGGTATACTTCACTCCATTAAAAATAAATTAATCAGCAAATTCCTGCCTGGCTCAGCTCTGGTTTATGTAAATAGTGCCCAGCTGTAATGAGTTACAAGGTGTTATTATCTCACATACACAGAGGAGTCTTCACTCTAGAGCTCCGCGTGCAACAAAAGCATCTTAAATAAACTCAGAGAAGGCGGTTTGGTTTTGTAATGTTTTCACAGAAGTGGGATATACCTCACCCATATAGAGTTTCTTTATATGACTCATTTTATTGCAAGTTAAATGAAGGAAGTTTGATGTGGGGGAGGAAGGGCAAAATGGTTCTCTGCCCCCTTCTTCGATTTAAAGAAAATCCCCCAAGAGATGACCCGTACTCACAGGGAGGAGAGGACTGGTCCCCAAGTGCTCAGACCAGGATGGCTCTGCAGCACCTGCTCCAGAAGCTGGGAAGGGGGCAGAAGGCTGGGCATGGGGCTGGGTCCTGGGATCATACCGCTAAGTCAAGAAGAATGTTCTCCTCTTCTCCCCCCGTAGCACACGAGGGGGAGTCAAGAGAGGAAAGACAGCATGGTCTTCACCTAGTTCAGCGGCAGGCTGTGCCTTGGCCACCATGGCGACATCTCCATGAAATGGAGGCAAATTAGCAGCAGAGACCCTCCTGGCCCTCTCCCCGACCCTGTCTCTACATGAGCTGGGCGGTGCTCCTCAGCCCATGGCATCCACCTTCGCAGGGAAGTTTCTAAAGACCAGGAATAAAGAAGAGCCATAGCAGAGATAGGTCTCTGTTTCCTTTAATGGCCAAGTCAACCCAACGGTTTAGAGCCGGAGCAAGGATTACCCGTCTTGACTCAGCAGTACTACAAACTGCTCTCGGGCCACAGAGGGCCTTCGGGGGGTAGGGGTGGGGTCCCCTTTCCAACCTACCCTCATTCCCTTCTGTGGCTTTTGGGAAAAACGGCCAGTCACATAGTTCTGGAGGGGACTTGGGGAGTGTGTGCTGGGCAGCTCTTGCTCAGGGCTTCTGTTGAGGGAGAGGACACCCCAGAATAGCTCAGGGTTCTCCCAGCACTGTACCCCACCAGATCAGACTCCCGGGCACACTAAAAGGAAAATCAACACAGATGGGGCCAGGTGTTTGACAGATGCTGTTCAAAGGTCAGTTCAGGCCACTTTCTGCAGGATCCTGTGCCAAAAAGGCACCTCTCTTCTAGCAGTTCCTCAAAGGTAGCTGGCCAGCTTTTCAGAGTGACCAGCTCATCAAAGACCCTGGTCATTATACGTCGGGGAATGGGGCTTCAGGACGCTCTGAGGATTTTTCTCCACTAGAGGGCGCCAGCTCACCTCCCCTGTCAGAAGCAGATCCTCACCATTCATAGAGTCCAGGTACTGTATCTGCAACCAGGAGAACAGGAAAGAGAGAAAAGGGACAAGGGCAGGGCAGACATGAGGTGGCATAAGGAACCAGCCTCCCAAAGGAGCCTCTCACGGAACGGGGGCGCGAGGGGCTTCTGACCATCCCAACTCCCAAACCAGGGAGGGTCCCTCTGATTTCCCAGATTATTTCACTTAAGAGAGTTGGAAGAAAGAAGTAACTGGGGAAGCTTCCCCAGACTTATTTTTCTCCCAGGAATTCCCCATGTGCCTCTGAATGGACAGACACACAAGCCTGACTTTCTGGACTGTTAAGAACTTTTTAGGGAGGGGAGATACGTCCTTGGGGTAGGTGTGTGTGTGTGTCCATTCAGGGTAGTGATATTACCCAAGATGAGCCAATTCCCTTCTCTGAGACTTAAGTTCCCTTGTCTGAGAAAGGGGACAGTAACAGTAACTGCACCCCACAGGACTTAAGTACATTGCTGGCCACTGGAACTTAAAAAAAAAAAATACGTATGCCTCTACTGTCCTCTAGTGGGCCTTGACCCCATGGTTAGTAGGCCCCAGCTGCACCCCTCTGGGATGGTCTGGAGAGTTTATCCCCCTGAAGAATGTGGAGAGGGGACACCTGTGATCCAATGAGTGGCCAAGTCTTGGGCGATAAAGGCCATCTCTGGGAGGATTCTTAGGCTCCTGCTAAGAAGGAGGGCAACAAAATAAGTGCTTTCAGGAACAGGCAAAATCTAGGCTGAGATCTAGGGATCAGAGCAGTAGTCAGCACTGGATTCAGAAAGATGGGGTGCCATTTTGGGGTGAGAAGGCAACTGCAGGGGAAAGGGGAGGTGGCAGGAGTCCTAAGACGAGGCCTCTGATTGACTCCCTCTGCCAAGAATTCCTTCACTCCCACTGCTTCATTTTTAGGCTGTTGACCCCAGTCTCTCACAACCACCTCAGCTCTCAATCACCGCAGGCCTGGCTGTCTTCCTGTGCAAGGAGATCAACTGACCCTTTATCTTCACTAAAATCCACTCCCAATTATTCCATTTCTGCCCCTAATGCCACCACTCTGCCCATCTCCTGGGTTGAATATCTCAATATAATCTCTGATTGCTCAAGACATCTACCAGACCAACTAGCATCATGGCACCGGACTAGCTCCCTGGCCTTCCCCGACTCACTTGCTCAGACTTAGTCCCACCTTTCCTTAGTCTCCCACAGCACTGTTCCTGCCTGGATCGCATCACAGACCGATTTATCCCAGGCTTAGCCTTGTGCCTCACTGGCTTCCCTGCCAAATCATGAGCTGGATCCTTGAGGCCAGGACTGGGTCTTACTAGTTTCTGCTATTTTAACAGAGTGGCTGGCACAGGAGGTGCTCAAAAGGTTTGCTGACAGAACTGGGTCCCCGTCAAAGCCTGCTGCTTTCCTAAAAGCCCCATCACTGCTGTCCGATCGCCTGCCTCTCACTGGGGCAATATGGGACTTCTTCAGGGCCCTCAGAGAGGTCCCGACTTGCCCTGGTCGTGGCCCCTGGCACAAGCCCACCACAGCAGATGGAAAAGTTGGGCTGGTCTCTCAGAAAACATAGCATTTGCTTTGCCAATTGCTACTCCTGTCTGAGGGCGAGTCCAGTCAACAGTGAGAGTCTCAGAATTCTCTGTGGGTGGGGTCCTCTGGCCACAGTGCCTTCTTCCCGGCTCTGGCAGATTTGAAGGATGGTCAAACAGAAGTCCTGGCTTCTGGGGTTCTCTGCCCTCTGGGTCTGAAGAGCCCTAGTATGTGGTTTTTCCAGTAATCAACAAACTGGTGCTGCGGGGCCTGTATTCTCCTGGGAGCCACAGCCTGGCCTTCCCTTTCCAGGCTGTTGGAGGCTTGAAGGCCGTGGACACAGGTGAATAAGAATAACTGTGAGGTGAGGCCCCTTCTGCTCCAGGGGCCAACCCCATGAAGCAAAGGTGTGACTCATGGGACAGCCTGAACTGATGAGCTGTCTGGGGCAGCTGAGGCCTCTAGTGGCTGCATGAATCACCCAGCTTAGGGTTCTAGGCCAGCTGTGCAGAATCGCTCATGGGAGACCCTGGAGAAGCCTGAATGTGCCTCTTCCCTGACATTCAGCTCACTCATCTCTAACGTATGGAGTTCCCATCAATACAGCACCGAGGGGCAGAGAATAGGAGTGAGTTCTCCATGGGCTTGAAGAAAACTATGCAGTTAAGCAGTCCTCACTCTGGAGCTTCCTCTTAGAAACTTTGGTGTCAGTGAGCCCTGGGCTGCCAGAAGGGTGAAGGGTGAAGTGGGGGACCCTGCCTGACTACAGAGAGCACCCAGTGGGAAGAGGCTTATGGGATGTTGTGGAGTGCTGCCTGGAGCCCAATCCTGTTAGGAGCCAGGAGCCAGGAACAAACTCCCGGGGCTCTAAGTGGGTACACAAAGGGGGCTACAGCGGGTGGCTGCTCTGTACCCCATGCAGACTATGTGCCCAGGACCGAGGACAGCACTGGGCACACAGCAGTTAGTCAAACGTGCAGTGAAGGGACATCTACAGGTTTATGGAAGCAGGAGACCTCTCGGTGCCCTTTACTCCCCTTCCCGCTCCCCGACCCCTAGCCTGGCTCATGGTTGGAGCCACAGAGGGTGAGCTTTATGACACTGCTGACATGATCTGGTCACAACCCCTCAGGCTGGGCTCTGGGAACTCAGCCTTTCATGATCTCCTGAAAGGCCAGTATCCCCAGAGCTCAGGAAGGCCCTGCTGTCCAGGAGACTCTGGAGGTGAGCAGAGGGACGGCTCACCTGCTTCCTCACATACTCCACCAACAATTCAAGTTGTCGAGGGTCTTCACATTTCTGGTTGAAGAAGGTTCTCCAGAGGGCAGCGGCAAGCCCACGATCATCTGAAAGGATCCCCTGGAACACAGAGCACAACAACTGGTTTTCTGGGGAGTATGGCAGAGCCATGACACAGAAGCTGGGGATATTGAGAACATGCTAGCGACCACAGAATCAGCTCAGAGGGACCTTACAGACACCATGAGAGGGAAGTGCGGCAGCCACTCTGCAGAGCAGGAAGGGGTCTTCAGAGAGCATCTGTTCCAATGTGTTCATTTTTTTTTAAAACAGTAATCAAATTTTATTTATTTTTTAATCTTTTGTCCTTTTAGGGCCGCACCCGTGCATGTGGAGGTTCCCAGGCTACGGGTCTAATCAGAGCTGTAGCTGCCAGCCTACGCCAGAGCCACAGCAATGCCAGATCCGAGCCGCGTCTGTAACCTGCACCACAGCTCGTGGCAACGCCGGATCCTCAGCCCACTGAACAAGGCCAGGGATCGAACACGTAACCTTATGGTTCCTAGTTGGATCCGTTTCCGCTATGCCACGAAGGGAATTCCTCAAATTTTATTTTTACTTTTTTTTTTTTAATAAGTTTTATCTTTTCCATTATAGCTGGTTTACAGTGTTCTGTCAATTTCTAGTGTATAGCAAGGTGACCCAGTCACACATGCATGTATACATTTTTTCTCACATTATCATGTTCCATCACAAGTGACCAGACATAGTTCCCAGTTCTATACAGCAGGATCCCACTGCCTATCCATTCCAAAGGCAATAGTTTGCATCTATTACCCTAAAATTCCTAGTCCACCCTACTCCCTCTCCCTCCCCCTTGGCAACCACAAGTCTGTTCTTCATGTCCGTGATTTTCTTTTCTGTGGAAAGGTTCATATGTGCCATATACTAGATTCCTGATATAAGTGATATCATATGGTATTTGTCTTTATCCTTCTGACTTACTTTCAGTTAGTATGAGAGTCTCTAGTTCCATCCACGTTGCTACAAATGGCATTATTTTGTTCTCTTTTATGGCTGAGTAGTATTCCATTGTGTATATATACCACATCTTAATTCAATCATCTGTCAATAGACATTCAGGTTGTTTCCATGTCTTGGCTATTATGAATAGAGCTGCAATGAACATGCGGGTGCATGTATCTTTTTCAAGGAAAGTTTTGTCCAGATATATGCCCAAGAGTGGGATTGCTGGGTCATATGGTAGTTCTATGTATAGTTTTCTAAGATACCTCCACACTGTTGTCCATAGTGGCTGTTTATTTTTACTTTGTATTATGGCGTGTTAGAAACTTACACAACAGCCTAGAGATCAGCAAAGTGACACTGTTTTGTTTTGTTTTTTTTTTGTCTTTTTAGGACCTCACCCATGGCATCTAACCCATTCATTTTACACAGAGGACGAACATGGGACCCAGAGGGGAAAAGTGACTGGATAATAAGGTTGATGCAGAGCTGGGACACATGTCTGATGGACACTCCTAGGCCACACCTCCCTCTACTGCACTGCCCAGGCCCAGGCAATGCCTGAGAGGCCAAGAAAAGAAATGGTAGCAGCAGTTGACACTGCTGTCCACAAGAAATGGGCTTAGAGTATTTTGAGTGTGTGTATGTATGTATGTGTGTGTGTGTGTGTGTGTGTGTGTGTATACATATACATGTATTTTTTTTCTTTTTGGCCACACCCACGGCATAAGGAAGTTCCTGGGCCTGGGATCAAACCCATGCCAATGCAAAAACCCAAGCCATAGCAGTGACCTTAACCTGCTGTGCCATAACAAAATTCTGTGTGTATATTTTTTTCTCAGGAACAGAGGTGAGTGTGGATTGTGCCTTCTCTCCTGGTCCAAGGACACACATATGCAAGGCAGTGAACTCTTTAGGGAAGGTAGCCAGGCACTTTGGCCTCACTGTCACCCAGTGCTGGACTGACTATGGCTGGCTCAGCCTCTCCCAAAGCGAGGAACAGGCTCTTTGGCAGCACCGTCATGGGCCACAGATGAGTGCTCATAGCCTGCATGGGTGCTGAACACTGTCTGTCTGGGCACAGAGGAATGAGAGCTCTGTTGGGAGGCCCAAATATCACAGAGGCCTGAGTCATGGACTAGGGCCATATTCTAGCCTGGAGCTCTAGGAAGGGAGAAGGAAGAGTTCTTGCTTCTTGGGCAAGGTTGACTGAAGGGAAAGGCCTTGAGAAGAGCTCTATCCAGGTGCCAAGGTGGTGTGTGGAACCAGAGAGAGTGCTGACTGGGGCTTGGAAGTCAGAAGACTAGATCAGGTCCTAGCCCTGCCACTACTAAGCTCAGGGATGGTGGGCAATTTACCACATGGACTCTCAACCCTCTCATCTATGAAACAGAGTTTAAAATGCCTGCCCTGGGGAGTTCCCACCGTGGCTCAGCGGTAACGAACCTAACTAGGATCCATGAAGGTATGAGTTCGATCCCTTGCCTCGCCCAGTGGGTTGGGGATCTGGCATTGCTGTGAGCTATGGTGTAGGTCACAGATGCTGCTCAGATCCTGCGTTGCTGTGGCTCTGGCATAAGCTGGCAGCTGTAGCTACAATTTGATCCTAGCCTGGGAACTTCCATAGGTCGTGGATGTGGCCCTAAAAAGCAAAGCAAAAAAAAGAAAAGAAAAGAAAAAAAAAAGCCTGCCCTATTTACATCATCTTAGCATTATAAGAGATAACGTAAAGGTGTTTTGTTAAGTGTAACATGTCAGGTACAAAGGTTAGGAGCTCGTTTTGGCATGCAACTGTGAATATAGATAGGGATCTGGGGAACAGACCACCTGAGTTCAAACAGCAGCTCTGTCATTTAACAGCTGTGTGGCCCTTGGAGAACCACTAGCCCTTCCTGAGCCTCAGTTTCTCATAACCTGAACAACATAACAATACTTATCTCACAGAGCTATGAGGATGAAGAGATGATGGCCCTCAAAGGCTAAGGGGTAAATCATTACACAAAGGCCCAGGATCACTTATTCGATGTCATGTTGTGGGCTGGCCTCCAGGGCACTGCGGTACCTGAGGTCTGGCTTGAGGTCTGTTGCCAGGAAGGGCCATGTCCAGTATGGGGTACCGACAGTTTGCTGGAAAAACATTACCCCTGTCCCAAATGTCCCTCCTAAAATGCCCCTCCAATTCCACAGCTTAAGAGACTGTCCTGGCACAATGGCTGAGTCAGGAAAACCAGCTTCCTCTGGCAGATGGGGCAGGAGCCAAGGACAAGCTCAGGCACATCACCGTTCTCCAAGCTATTTGCTAACACAACACCCTGCCTGTGTCTGAAGTGCCCTGGGCACATGCCGGAGTGCTGCTGGCAGCGGCTCATATGTGCTACACGAGAAGGAATAGGAGTGGGAGGGAGTGTTATGAGGACTTAGAAAATGAGCCCAGAGCACAAGAAAGCAAAAGCCCTGGGAGCCACGGCCTGCCACAAATAGGCGAGGGTGAGATGGCTGGGAAGGGGCAAGTCCATAGTCAGGCAGGAGGCAAAGGATGACACAGGACAAAGATTAACAGTGATAACAACCTGACTGTTCCTGACTGTCGAGTTCCTTCACAAACCTGGCTCCTATGACTACCTGTGCCAGGAAGAACAGATATTATTACCCTCACTGGAAAGATAAGTACACTGAGGCTTAGAGCTTCTCTGGCTACCTGGTGGTAGAATTAGAACCAGAATGCACTGGTGAGGGTGAGGGATGGTGCTTGACTAGCTCTGGTTAGGATGCAGTACCTGGCACAGAATGGGTGTGCAATACGAAGGGCTGAATAAATCCACAAACCAATCCAGCCTTCTTTCCAACATACTGCTAGTAAGTCGGTGAAAACAAATGGGAGACTGGTCTGAGAGATGAACCAGGAAAAAAAAGGGTACCTAGGAGGCAAAATTTAGTTTGTATAGCAATTTTTCCATAATCTACTAGGATGCCTACTTTTTTTCCCTCACAATACAAAAAAAGCACCCTTCAGGAAATTAAGACACCTAAGTCTAGAGTAACTGAGAGGACCAAAGAGACTGTCCTGGCCCTAGAGGACCCTGGTTATAATTAAGGGTTTAAAGTGGTAGAGTCTCAATGAGGTACCACCTCACACCAGTCAGAATCGCCATCATTAATAAGTCTACAGATAACAAATGCTAGAGAAGGCTGGAGAAAAGGGAGCCCTCCTACACTGTTGGTGGGAAGGTAAAGCGGAACAGCCACTATGGAAAACAGTATAGAAGTTCCTCAGAAAACTAAATATAGAACTACCATATGATCCAGCAATCCCACTCCTGGGCATATATCCAGACAAAACTATAATTAAAAAAGATACATGCACCCATATGTTCACAGCAGCACTATTCACAATAGCTAAGACATGGAAACAACCTTTATGTCCATGGACAGATGAAAGAATTAAGATGTGAAGGAGTTCTCATCGTGGCTCAGCGGTTAATGAACCCGATTAGTAACCATGAGGATGTGGGTTCAATCCCTGGCCCTTCGTAGTGGGTTAAGGATTTGGCATTGCCATGAGCTGTCGTGTAGGTCGCAGATGCGGCTCGGATCCCATGTTGCTATGGCTATGGCACAGGCTGGCAGCTACAGCTCCAATTCAACCTCTAGCCTGGGAACCTCCATATGCTGTGGGTGCAGTCCTAAAAAAGAAACACACACACAGAAAAAGAAGATGTGATACACATATACAATGGAATACTACTCAGCCATAAAAAGGACGAAATAATGCCATTTGCAGCAACATGATACAACTAAAGATTCTCATACTAAGTGAAGTAAGTCAGAAAGAGAAAGACAAATACCATATGATATCACCTATGTGTGGAATCTAAAATATGGTACAAATGAACCTATCTACAAAACAGAAACACTCACAGACACTGAGAACAGATTTGTGGTTGCCTAGGGGGAGGGGAGAGAGTGGGATGGACTGGGAATTTGGGGTTAGTAGATGAAAACTATTACATTTAGAATGGATGGGCCATGAGGTCCCACTGTATAGCATAGGGAATTATATTCACTCTCTTGAGACGGACCATGACAGAAGGCAACATAAGAAAGGGAATGTATATACATGTGTGTGTGTGTGTGTGTGTGTGTATAATATATATGTATATGAGTCACTTCGCTATGTATCAGAAATTAGCACAACATTGTAAAGCAACTATACTTCAATAAAACTTAAAAAAAAAATAAAGTGGTAGAGTCTCACTCAGTGAGGGCTGATTTGACACCACAATATGCTTAGCAAGATGCTAAGTACACAGAATGACAGTGATATGGTCACAGTTCACCAGGCAGCTTGCAATCTAGTTGAAGGGACAAAGCTAGTATACATCAAACAGCAGCACAGAATTAAATCCTGGAGAATGAAGTTCCTGTTGTGGCATGGTGGAAACGAATCCGACTAGTAACCATAAGGTTGTGGGTTCCATTCCTGACCTTGCTCAGTGGGTTAAGGATCCAGCACTGCCTTGAGTTGTGGTGCAGGTTGCAGACGCGGCTCAGATCCTGTGTTGCTCTAGCTGTGATGTAGGCAGGCAGCTGTAGCTCCGATTCAACCCCTAGCCTGGGAACATTCACGTGCCATAGGTGTGGCCCTAAAAAAGCAAAAAAAAAAAAAAAAAAAAAAACAAAGTTTGGAGTTCCCATTGTGGTTCAGCAGAAACAAATCTGACTAGCATCCATGAAGACACAGGTTCAATCCCTGGCCTCACTCAATGGGTTAAGGATCAGGCATTGCCATGAGCTGTAGTACAGGCTGCTCAGAACCTGAGTTGCTGTGGTTATGGTATAGGCTGGCAGCTATAGCTCAGATTCGACCCCTTGCCTGGGAACCTCCATATGCCGTGGATGTAGCCCTAAAAATAACTAAATAAATAAATCCTGAAGAATGAACAAATGCTAATCTGTACAGGGTGACTCTGAGGAATATAGTCAACACATGGCTGGCTCCTCATTCCTCAGTCTTAGCTTCTGTGACAACTCCTCAGAGACCTTACCAGTCCACACCAAGTACATCTCCCCGTTACTCTCCATCACTGCGCTCTATAACTGATTAGGTATTTATTTGCTTGTTGACTTGTCTACTGCTGCCTCCAAATTAAAAGATAAGTTCGAGTGAGAATAGAATCAGATTATGTTTGTCTTTTTTTTTTTTTTTTGCTTTTTAGGGCCGCACTTGCAGCATATAGAGGTTCCTAGGCTAGGGGTCTAATCAGAGCTTCAGCTTCTGGCCTATGCCACAGCCACAGCAATGCAGGATCCGAGACACGTCTGTGACCTACACCACAGCTCACGGCAACGCTGGATGTTTAACCCACTGAGCAAGGCCAGGGACTGAACCTGCAACCTCATGGTTCCTAGTTGGATTCATTTCTGCCGCCCTGTGACGGGAACTCCCAGACTATGTTTGTCTTATTCATCAATACATTCCCAGTGAATTGCACATGGCAGGTACTTAATAAATACCTGTTAAATGGATGGATAGATGCTGAGATTCAGAGTGAAATGCACAGACCTAGAGAGGTCAGAGAAAGCTCTGTGGAGAAGGGAGCCTTAAGAATGGAGAATATTTGGAGAGCTACAGGACATTTATCAAGAGAGAATATTAGGTCACTAAATATTTACAATGAGAGTGCTTACAAAGTACCAGGCCCTGAAAGCTCAGGTCCAAGGCTGACTGATTCAGCTTCTGGGCCCACCTCCTTCTCCAGGACAGCCTCAATCAGATGGGGCATTATCTGTGGGGCAGTGATGTAAACGGTCTCACTCAGAAAGAAGGCTACACAATGGAGGGCAATGGGAGATAAAGGTGGACAGGACATGTCACAAATGGGTACAGTTTACAGAAGGCCTGGAATGTTAACATGGAGGAATTTGAACCTAATGTAGCAGAAAATAGGAAGGTTCCCAAAGTGCACAATCCAGCAAGATTCTAGGAAAAGGGTACTAGAGAATAGCACTGTCCAATTGAACTTTCTGTGATGGTGGAAATGTTCTAGAGCTGCACTGTCCAATAGAGTAGCCACCGGCCACATACAATTATATGAGCACCAGTGTGACTGAAGAACTGAATTTTCAATTTTAATGAACTTAAATCAAACTAGTCATTGGCTAGTATTGGCAAGCACAGCTCTAGAACCTTGTGACTCCCTCCTGGTGTGGTCACTGCACCCCATCACCTGCTGCCTGTTGGCAATGCAGAATCACAGGCCTCACCTTGGACTTGCTGGGTCTGAATCTGATTTTTACCTAAGTCTCCAGATGATCTGATGCACATTTTATTTTTTATTTTTATTTATTTATTTTGTTTTGTTTTGTTTTAGGGCCACACCTGCGGCATATGGAGGTTCCCAGGCTAGGGGTCAAATCAGAGCTGTAGCTGCTGGCCTGTGCCACAGCCACAGCAACTTGGGATCCCAGCCATGTCTGCAGTCTACACCAAAACTCATGGCAATGCTGGATCCTTAACCCACTGAGTGAGGCCAGGGATCAAACCCGCGTCCTCAAGGATGCCAGTCAGATTCGTTGCCACTGAGCCATGATGGGAACTCCTCCATGCACATTTTAAAATGTAAGAGAAACTGTTCTAGAATTGCACGTTAAAATTACTTGGGGAATTTTTACAACTACAGGTGCCTACTTATATTAATTATATCAGAACTTTTGGAGGGCAGGACCCAAATAATGGTATTTCTAAAGCATCCCAGGTAATGAGTACATTTCCTAAACTTTCCCACTCTGAAAATTCACCTGTGTGTTTATTGAAATACCAGGCCCTACCCCTACTGAACTGGTATCTTTAGTGCAGTGCTTGATAATTAGATTTAAAAAGCACCCCAGATGGCTCTTGTGCTTATGTTTGAAAAATGGCTCTGCCAAGATGGACTGGGATGGGCGGACAGAACACCTTTATTAATACTGGTGAAAGGAATCGACTGAGCCATCTGCAATAATGACTGCAGGCAAACACTAACAGAAAGAAAATGGTATTTTTTCAATTCTAAGCCTTGTTCTTTTATATACTGTAAGGTGTCTGATATCAGAATGTATCCAAGTTAACAGTTGATGTATAGATTCAAGCAGTGTTTCTCAATTCCCATCCCACTACCACAAAACTTATGTTAAATTAATGTATGTGGTATGTGATCTTAACTGCTCTCTTATAATTGAGGATTAAAGTTGAGGAAACTTCGATCTTAACTAGTCCTATGACCCTCAGCAAATCATTTAACTTAGCTCATGTCATGGTTTTAATTATTATCTTCAGGCTGATAACATTTCCTCCAGCCTGAGCTCCAGTTTCTTATTTTCATCCTTTACTCATTTCTTCCCTTCCTCACTCTTCACCTACCATGCTAGGCAACAGAAATGCAAACACAGTGCTCCAAGTGCTGTGGAGTCAGGAAGGCCAGGAGGAGTTGAGCCTGGGGAAGTTCCAGGTCCGTTTCCCAAAAGGGATGCCACTCAAAGGTATATTTGTAATTAAAAATGGTAAAACTGATGTTATTTAAATTTTACAATAAAAAAAAGAAATCGATATAAATGTTCTGATACAGGATACCCAAGATATACTTAGTGAAAAAGCAAGTTGCAGAACAGTAAATGAGGTGTAACTCCCATTTGTATAAAGGAAAGGAAATAAATATACAGGTGCTTGTATGTGCACAGATACCATCTGTAAGGACACCCAGATGTGGGTTTTTTTTTTTTTTTTTTTTTTTTTGTCTTTTTAGGGCCACACCCGCGGCATATGGAGGTTCCCAGGTTAGGGGTCTAATCAGAGCTGTTGCTGCCAGCCTATTCCACAGCCACAGCAACGCGGGATCCAAGCCGCGTCTGCAACCTACACCACAGCTCTCGGCAACACCAGATCCATAACCCACTGAGCAAGGCCAGGGATCGAACCAGCGACCTCACTGTTCCTAGTCGGATTTGTTTCCTCTGCGCCATGATGGGAACTCCCACCCAGCACATTGTTAACAAAGTTTTTCTCTGGGGCAGGGAATTGGGCAGGAGGGGGAAGAGGCCTTCTATTTTCTCCTTCAACCATTTACACCCAGTTTCATGAGTTTTTAAAATAAGTATGTATTGTTTGGTTTTAAAGCCCCCAAAGGTGCGTGAATTGTCTGGCAGACTGTGCTGTTGAGGTGAGCATGCCTTCCTCTCTCTGGAGGCACGTGAGGCTGAGACAGTGACTGATCTGCCTTTGTCCCTCCATCCAGCACCCACAGGCACTCAATAAATGCTGATTAGCTGAATGATCTGACAGTAGAATATACAGTGCTTTCTTTTTCAAGTACTAGGCAAACTGCTGGGCACACTCGTTCTAGTTGCTGAGTCAACAAAGATGAGGAAATAAATACTAAGCCACAATGGCAAGCAGTGACAATGGCTCCTGAAGCTTCTCTGAGATTCTCATCAAAAGCCTTTGTTGGGGGAGGCCACTGTTCTGCCTAAGGCTTGGTGGATAATCTTACCTCATCATATCCCAAGATTGCTGCATAGAAATTATTTGTCATAAGCATCATGTTCTTCTTCAGGATATAGGAATTAACCTACAGAAACAAAATGACAAAAGCAAAAGTATAAAAGAAAGGAAAAAACAAAAAGTACGATTATTGGCTCTTTTTTTTTTTTGGCTTTTTGGGCCGCACCCATGGCATATGGAGGTTCCCAGACTAGGGGTTGATTCAGAGCTGTAGCCGCTGGTCTACACCGCAGCCACAGCAACACCAGATCCAAGCCCCATCTGCGACCTATACCACAGCTCACGGCAACGCCGGATTGTTAACCCACTGAACAAGGCCAGGGATCGAACCAGCAACCTCATGGTTCCTAATTGGATTCGTTAACCACTGTGCCACGACAGGAACTCCTGATTATTGGCTCTTTACTGGTCACAGACACTTAGCAAAACAGAGAGAGAGAGGGTCCCTAACAGGTCAAACTGCCAGTCCATCCTCATTTTCCTGATCAGTCAGGGTTCTCCCCAATTTGACAGCTTCTTTTAGATTTTGGTCCCAAATTATACAAAGCAGTAACTCAGTTTTATGAACTGAGCCCAAACTACATGTCAGGCTTTGTGCCGGATCCTATGAGCACAAAGTAAGAGAAATGGTTTCTTGACTACAGGAACACACAGTTTAGTAAAAACAGACATGTAAGAAATAACCACATTGCAATGCGTTGCCTCAAATTCTATCCCAAAAGTGGTGAGTGATAATGAATTTCAGTACAAATGCTCTGGGAGGGTGCTGGGGAAGAGCTCTCTGGGAGGTAATGTTTAAGTGGACCTCTGAGGAAGAGGAGTCTGACGAGAGTCAGGGAGAGAAAAGAGACATTCTGGACAGAGGGAATCAGCTGCACAAAGGTGCAGAGGCAGGAAAGAAAATAGGGAAAGCCAGGGAGGGCGAATGGATGTGAACATGGGAAAGGCAGGTTAGGAAATGTCTTAAGGGCCACTCAGACGGGCTTGCTGAAGTGAAGGACAAAAGAAGGAAATGGTCAGAGGTGCAAAGAGGAGGAAGAGAGGCAGGGCCGTGAAGAAGTGGAGGAGAAAGGTGGACTCCTGAGGCTGTGGAGGAGGGGAGAATAAGATGGGCTGAAGCAGTAAGACTGTTAATTTAACAGACTGTTTTAGAAATGCAGTGCCAGCGAGACTGTTGAGAACTCGGGCAGAATTCTCAGAGAAGAGCCAGGTGTGCCTTCAGAACTTAGAGTGCAGTTCACAGAATCTCTTCAATGGGATAAAACTTTGACCTCTAAGAACATGCTCGAGGAAAAGGGTCCATGTTTCATTCCTCTGGGATCCTAGTAGAAAACCTTGTATAATGTGTAATACATAGAAAGAATTCATTGACTAAACTCACAAGTTTCAGAAACAACCCAAAGTCATTTGTAACTTCATACGGAAAGTAAGATTTGTGCTTAATAACCATGAACATTGCCCACAATCATCTCTGTTTACTGAGCACCTGTTATGGGCCAGGTGCTTTATGGACATCATCTCCTCTGTCACCAGAGCGTAAGGAGATATGCTACAGTCACGTTTTTATAGACACAGAAAAACTGAGACTCAGAAGGTGAAGTGACTTGCTCTAGACCCCACAGCAAATTAGTGATAAAGCTGAGATTAACATCCAGGTCAGTTTGAATCCAAAGTCCATGTTCCTGACATTCCATCAGCCTCCTGCCTCCAGGAAGATATTTTACTTTGGACCATAAATCAAATACTGAATGATTTCATCCCGGGCTTCATAACTGGTCTCTGAAGAAGGGCAGAAAGGAATAGTGAAAGGATCTGGATTTAGTCAGAAACCTTGGGTTCAAGTCATAATTCCACTGTATAGGATACAATCTTGGGCAAGTTAAGTCTATATTTTTGTCTTTTTTTTTTTCTTTTTATGGCCACACCTGTAGCATATGGCAGTTCCTGGGCTAGGGCTTGAACTGGAGCTACCGCTGCCAGCCTATGCCACAGCCACAA
>PVHT021183543.1:19131769-19156196 GCA_004024745.2 Catagonus wagneri | reverse complement strand
CTAAAAGACACAATGAACCTTCTTACAGAACAGACAATGACTCACAGACTTTGGAAAACCTTGGTTTTTCAAATAAGACAATCTGGGGGGGTGGGGGGATGCACTGGGGGTTTGGGATACAAATTCTGTAAAATTGACTTGTGATGATTTATGCACACCTATAATTGAAATAAAATCCATTAAGAGAAAAAAAAAAAAAGTCTACAAACAATAAATGCTGGAGAGGGTGTGGAGAAAAAGGAACCCTATCACACTGTTGGTGGGAATGTAAACTGGTGCAACCGCCATGGAAAACAGTATGGAGATTCCTTAGAAAACTAAAAATAGAATCACCATTTGATCCAGCAATCCCACTCCTGGGCATCTATCCAGAGACAGCCATGACTCGAAAAGATGCATGTACTCCAATGTTCATTGCAGCACTGTATACAATAGCCAAGACATGGAAACAACCTAAATATCAATCGACAGAGGACCGGATAAAGAAGATGTGGTACATATACACAATGTAATATTACTCAACCATTAAAAGGAAATAATGGCATTTGCAGCAACATGGATGGACATAGAAACTATCATGCTAAGTGAAGTCCGTCAGAAAATGAGACACCAACATCAAATGCTATCACTTACATGTGGTATCTGAAAAAAGGACACAGTGAATTTCTTTGCAGAACAGATATGGACTCACAGACTTTGAAAAACTTATGGTTTCCAAATGAGACAGGTTGGGGGGCAGGAGGTGCACTGAGGATTTGGGATAGAAATGCTATAAAATTTGGTTGTGATGATTGTTGTACAACTATAAATGCAATAAAATTCACTGAGTAATAAAAAAATAAAAATAAGTAAATAAATAAAGTGTTGAAAAATCATCCTAAAAACAAAATGAGATTCAACAAGATCAAATGCACAGTAGCATATGTAGGCCTAAATAAATAGATAAATAACAGGATGAAGGAAGGGTCTAACTAGGTAGTCATAATTAAGACTTAGGAAAAAAATCCCTGGTCATGAGCTGATAAATGAGAAATGCAAAAAGGTAATAATAAATGGATATATAAAAAGAAACACAATATACAAAGGTCATAAAGTTTTCTTTCCTCTATTAGTGTAACAGTCAAGAGTCTTTGTTTTAGCTACAGTACTTAAAAGAACATGAAGAAACCTGAAAAATTTCAATGAAGAATGTCAGATGGGAATGACCACATTGGGCTTGCACTGGTCACAAGCCAGGACAGTAGATTCTAAGGCAAACAAAAACATTCAGAGGCCATTTCATGGGTTGGCCTGGTTGCTTACATCATCAACCTCAATGGATCAGTAGATCTTGGAAGTACTCTAATATTGTTTGAGGTGAAAATCACTCTCTCTGAATCCTTTCTTTAGAAAAGCCTTCCTACTCGCCCCCAACTCCAGATGAGGTAGTAGGCTGCTTATCCTGGAATTCTGTCCCCTCATTGCAGAGTCAGTCTAATTAGATTCTTGTTTCTGAGTAGAAACGTCTAAAGATAAAAGACAGATAAAACAGGGTCATCCCAAAGAGACTACCAAATTCCTATTACTAACCCTAGGGTTCCTGACCTTCCTTATATCTTTCCTTCCTGAGGCCTCTTTTCCATTCTGTAAGCCTTAGTTAGCCTCCAGTAAATTCCTTTGTTTGCTTAAATTAGCTGCTATGTCTGTGACTTGCAATCAATGGATATAGTGTCATTTATCAGTTCAATAAAACCTCTCCATAATAACATAACATCAGTTAAAATTTGTTGAATGCCTACCATGTACAACTGTATTAAAAACTGTTATCTCTTTAATCTTCACAATAATCCTAAAAAGAGAGTGTTATTGTCCTCATTTCATAGAAGAAGAATCACTTCATTTTTTGTCAAGTCTTTCAAGCTCTCTTAAGCTTGCTGAATTTTTCTTCACAGGGTTTTTAATATTTCCACCAGGAAGACTTACCGTGTTATTTTAATAATCTGTTTTCAAGTTGCTCCCTCAACTCACACTGCATTAGACTGTGAGCTCCTTCAGGGCAAAGACCGCACAACCCTCAGCATGTGTCTGTAGAATGAATCAATGTAATATTTCCTGTCATAATTACCTCTTATATTATTGATGCTCACGCACTTTTATAACTGGTAAGAAAGCTCCCTGAGCAACTCTGCATACACGCTACTGCTGTTTTCGAACACAACTCTACCCTAGTCTGAAGAGGTCCAACTCCTGTCCTTTCAGTCTGTTTTCACATGACCTCTGAAACTTCACACCTCTCTCAAAGCAATCCCTTCCACTGAAACAAGTTCCAAGACCGTTTCTAGTTCCTAGGTTACCATCTGCTAGAGTTCTAGATTTGGAGTCAAAATAGATACACAAGCAGTTTGAAGTAAAAAGGAGAGATTCTTATTGAAAAGAAGAGCTTTGTGATTGTCAGGGTAAGAAAACATGAAGTTGGCATCTGAAGTTTTCTCTCTCACTGGTCAGTCTAACAAGATAACAGCCAACTAACTCCCTGACATGAACGGACTGCACATTAACAGACCTTTGATTCTTGACTGCTCCATAAGAAGAGCTGTGGAAGAATAATTATAAGACTTTCTAAGAAGTGCTTTTCTGCTTGTATTTCCAAGTTTAAGAAAGGACTGATGCCCTGCAAATCAGTGCCAATACATGAAAGTTTTAATCAAGCTTTGGTTTTCTGTCATTAAATAAGATTTAGAAAGTGAAAACAGTTTATTAGTGGTTAGTAATGGCCAATAAGCAAGACAGAACCAATCACCAAGACAATTATCTGAAGTATAAGCAAAGGATAATTCCATTAACACCGACTGGGATGGCTATAATTTAAAAAAGGAAAAATAACAAGCATTGGCGAGGATATAGAAAAACTGGAACTGGAGTTCCCGTTGTGGCGCAGTGGTTAACGAATCCGACTAGGAACCATGAGGTTGTGGGTTCAATTCCTGGCCTTGCTCAGTGGTTTAAGGATCCGGCGTTGCCGTGAGCTGTGGTGTAGGTGGCAGACACGGTTCGGATCCAGTGTTGCTGTGGCTCTGGCATAGGCTGACGGCTACAGCTCTGATTAGACCCCTAGCCTGGGAAACTCCATATGCCACAGGTGCGGCCCTAAAAAAGGCAAAAGACAAATAAATACATAAATAAATAAAAGAGAAAAACTGGAACCTTCATGCACTGCTGGTGGGAATCTAAAATGGTACAGCCACTATGGAAAATCATATAGTGATTTCTCAAAAGGTTAAACATAGAATTTACTCTATGAACCAGTATTTCCACTCCTAAGTATATATCCAAAAGAACTGAAAGGTGAGACTGGAACAGATATTTGTATACCAAGGTTCATATGATCATTATTTATACTAGCCAAAAGATGGAAACAAAGTGTCATTAACAGATGAACAGAAAAACAAAATGTGGTATATACATTCAAGGGAATATTTATTCAATCATAAAAAGGAATGAAAGTTTGTATTTAAAGAGTTCTGGAGTTCCTGTCGTGGTGCAGCAGTTAACGAATCCGACTAGGAACCATGAGGTTGCGGGTTCGATCCCTGGCCTTGCTCAGTGGGTTAGGGATCCGGCGTTGCCGTGAGCTGTGGTGTAGGTTGCAGACGCAGCTCAGATCCCGCATTGTTGTGGCTGTGGTGAAGGCCGGCAGCTACAGTTCCTGTTGGACCCCTAGCCTGGGAACCTCCATATGCCGCGCGTGCGGCCCTAGATAAGGCAAAAAGACAAAATAAATAAATAAATAAATAAAGAGTTCTAAGCACAGCTGCGTAGATAGATTTGCCATTGTTGTTTTATTGAAGTATAGTTGATTTAGAAAGTTGTGTTGCAGGTGTATAGAAAAGTGATACATACAAAGTATAGCAAAGATTATATAATAGTTTTTCAGATTTTATTCCATTATAAGTTATTATAAGATATTAAACAAAGCTCCCAGCGCTGCTGGACAAAATTGTTTTTTAAAAGTATGAACCACAAGAGTTCCTGTCATGGCTCAGTGGTTAACAAATCCGACTAGGAACCATGAGGTTGCG
Organism: Catagonus wagneri; assembly: GCA_004024745.2. Classification (NCBI taxonomy): domain Eukaryota; kingdom Metazoa; phylum Chordata; class Mammalia; order Artiodactyla; family Tayassuidae; genus Catagonus; species Catagonus wagneri. The sequence goes on along the minus strand of PVHT021183543.1, from coordinate 19,152,138 downwards.
GGTTCGATCCCTGGCCTTGCTCAGTGGGTTAGGGATCCGGCGTTGCCGTGAGCTGTGGTGTAGGTTGCAGACGCAGCTCAGATCCCGCATTGCTGTGGCTGTGGTGAAGGCCGGCAGCTACAGCTCCTGTTGGACCCCTAGCCTGGGAACCTCCATATGCCGCGCGTGCGGCCCTAGATAAGGCAAAAAGACAAAATAAATAAATAAATAAATAAATAAATAAATAAATAAATAAAGAGTTCTAAGCACAGCTGCGTAGATAGATTTGCCATTGTTGTTGTTTTATTGAAGTATAGTTGATTTAGAAAGTTGTGTTGCAGGTGTATAGAAAAGTGATACATACAAAGTATAGCAAAGAATATATAATAGTTTTTCAGATTTTATTCCATTATAAGTTATTATAAGATATTAAACAAAGCTCCCAGCGCTGCTGGACAAAATTGTTTTTTAAAAGTATGAACCATAGGAGTTCCTGTCATGGCTCAGTGGTTAACAAATCCGACTAGGAACCATGAGGTTGCGGGTTCGATCCCTGGCCTTGCTCAGTGGGTTAAGGATCCGGTGTTGCTGTGAGCTGTGGTGTAGGTGGCAGACGTGTTTCGGATCCCGCGTTGCTGTGGCTGTGGTGTAGACCAGCAGCTACAGCTCCGATTAGACCCCTAGCCTGGGAGCCTCCATATGCCGCGGGTGTGGCCCTAGAAAAAGACAGAAAGACAAAAAAATAAAAGTACAAACCATAAAGTTGAATGAAGGACCAGAGGCAGGACTGCCAGAGGAGGCTGCTGCAATGGCTCAGGTGAGAGTTGGTAAGAAACTAAGTTTCTGTAAGTGGTAAAGGAAATAAAAAGGGAAAAGCCCAGCACGATCACAGGATTTGATTACGAAGCGAATGTGGAAGAGAAAGTGAGGCCATGACTTGCACAGGATCAGACCTCTGAATGCTAGCTGAAAAAACAATGCAACCGTTATACGCAATCGCAGGTTGATGACTTTCTGACCCTGTCAGCACTAAGCGTAGACAACAAGTCTTGTAGGGTTTTAGCAGTCACGGTGCCCTCAATGTCTCCTATGTTGTGGTAATGGAAAATCTTACTTGGACAAGATGTAATATGAGCAAGATGTGTATTTAGCTTGAGCCCGGCAGGCGTCTAGCGGAGCAGCAGTATAGCACACCAGGGCCTAGGAGCCCAAGCCCCTTTCCCAGTAATGTGTTCACGACATGTCAGTGGCCGTCATTCCTCTGGGTCCTCTACATTCTACCTGTAGCCATGAGGTCTGATTTCTGTCAACAACATGATGCCAACACACCTAGGTTTCCACAGATACTTGCAGGCTCCCAATTGCACCCTGGACCTCACGGCTGCATTTGTAAGTGCAGAAAAGCTGCAGGCACAACTTTTGTTTTTTAAATGATTTTTCTATTAAGTTCAGGCAGACTGTGGACAGTGGAAAACTACAGGATATTTGTTCCCCATCAACATTAGCCACCTCTAATGTACAAGCCAAAAAGTAGAAAATGGATAATTAGCAAGTTAGAGAGTTCTTTGCTAATGGAGCCTGGCACTGTCACTTGTTCTGGTTGCTGAGGAATTAAACAACCTAGAGGACCTACAGGCAACAGTGAGCTCACTAACCCCTGCCAGAGTCCTTTCCTACTCAATTCCAGAACAGACATCTTGCTGCCTGGATAGCAACATGTTCTCAGAGGATCCAAAAATCTAGCCCCTTCCTGTCTTGAGATATCTACCCTTTTATCAAAGAGTCCTGTCCTCTGCAGTAATGGGCAGCAAAAGAGGTGGGATTCCCCAATTAATGGGATCACACGTTAACTGGTGGATCCAGCTGGGCAGAGGAGGTTAAATCAAAGTCTACAGCCCTGAACAGTAAAGTGAACAGGTCCATTGCTTTGTATGGATCACAGAATGCATGTTTTTCACTGTTGTTTCCTTACTGCTTACTGTTCAGAACCATACGATTTTCAAAATACTGACCCTGTGGTAATCTGAGAAAGAAGCTGTTCCCTGCTGTAGAGATGAGGAAAGAAAGGCTCAGAAAAGTCAGATGACTCGCCCAGTTATCACTCAGCTCACAAATGCTTGAGATGTTCACAGAAACAAGGTGTTCTGTCTCCTAGCCCAAGGTTCTTTTATCTTAAGACTCAAACAGGAGTTCCCTTTGTGAAGTTCCTTTTGTGGCTCAGCAGAAACAAATCCCATAGGTATCCATGAGGACGCAGGTTCGATCTCTGGCCTTGTTCAGTGAGTTAGGGATCTAGCATTGCCGTGAACTATGAGGTAGGTCGCAGATATGGCTTGGATCAGGTGTCGCTGTGGCTGTGGCGTAGGCCAGCAGCTGCAGTTCCGAATCAACCCCTAGCCTGGGAACTTCCACATGGCGCAGATATGGCCCTAAAAAAAGCAAAAAAAAAAAAAATACTCAAACAGAATTGCCTTTCAGCTGATAGCTTATAGAATTCTGTAAAAGTATCCTGGGAATGGCTGAGCCTAGATTCTGAGCAGGAGTGATAAGATTACTCCTGTTCAAGCAATGAGGAAGCCAAGAGTGAGGAAAGGAGTGACATTCATATGCCCCCTGAAAATGGAACGAACACTTGGTCTTAGGAACTCTGAGAGAGAGAGCCCATCTCTATAGGGTAATTCTTTTCACCCTCTTTTTTTCTTTCATTGTTCTTAAAAAGATAAGCATTTATTTATACAGGAAAAAGAAAACCTCTGTTGGAATGCTCATCTATTAAAGAGATGCTCTTTCTAGTGATCTGTATACAAGTCCCACTCAGACCTAAGAAAAGCTCTGAAATCTAAGTTTCAGGCCCAAGATAGCTCTATTTCCCCACCTTGTGACTCTGGCGTCTCAGTTTTTCCATACAAACTATGCAAAATTGCCTTTCTTTTTTCTTTTTACATTACCACGTGAGATAAAAAATGGTAACAATAAGTAATAAAATTTATAGCAGCAAACAGCTATCTCAGTCCAGGCACCATTCAAAGAGTCTCACACGTGATAATTCACTTAAGGCCCACAATGCCTTAAGGGAGGTAATACAAGCTATCCCTATTTCACAGAGAGAAAACTGAGATTAACACAGAGATTAGAGATCTTGCCCAAGGTCACATAGCTGGGGAGGGACCTGAGCCCAAACAATCTGGCTAAGGTGTCCAAGTGCTCTCAACCACTGTGATACTGCCTTGGAAGGGAGCTGACAAACCCAACCAACTCCTCCACCTGAGGTGAGGGCCTGGCAGTGTCCGTCCCCCCCTTCAGCACCTGGGGGCTGCCCATGTCTTGTGCCATCCTGCTAGCACTCTCACCACTGCTCTGGGACAGCTTCTCTAGGAAGTCTCAGCAAAAACAAAACAAAACCCAGGTGAACTCTATCTTACTTGTTCATCTATTTGGTTTGGAACTTAACTTACAAAAGATTTACTTCATTTTTCTTCTTGGCATAGACTAGATCATACACCCCGTAACATCGTTTCTCTAAGGTATACGCTCCACCAACAGCACTTAAGGATTAGCATGTGGTGAGAGACCAACATGTCCTTTGGAAAAAAAAAAATGAATGACTGAAAACAATCCTTCACAGAGCCATGCAAATTAATAATGCTACTGGACTTGGTGGGAAAAAGAACCCAGTAATGCCTTCATCATTCAACAAATGTATGTTTGTGCTAGCCATGCACCAAGCACTGTTTCAGGAGTTAAGGCTACAGCAACAAACAAGAGACAATTCCTGAACTCCTGGAGCTTACATGCTAAGAAGGGAGGAGGGGTCACAATAAACGAAATAAAATATATGATGTTAGATAGTAATTTAGTGTCATCACCCTACTCCTATCATTCAAGGTCCCTAAGATGAGAACTGCCTCTGTGTAGTGTAACAGATGTGGGGATACAGTTGAGCCTGCCGTTGCTAAAAGTTGGTAAGCACTGATGTGAGGTAGGAGAAACTACTCAAGGACAGAACCAGGGCTGTTTGATGGAAGCTTTACTATAAATTCCTGGAGGATAAGGCCAAATGGTCCCATCAGTATCCCCAACACATCGCAGGCAAGGAGTGAACACTTCATGATGGTGTAGGGCATCTGAGGACTGTGCGGAAGTGAGAATGGGAATCCCCATGCCTCCAAATGGATCACTCCGCTTTGCACCATTTTGCTGGATGAGAAAGGGTCAAGGGGATAGTTGAGGAAAATTAATCAAGAAAATATTATTCAGAACATACTTTACCTAGCACAAATGTCTCAATACCTGTGTCAGTTTTTGAAAGGATTATCTTTAATTCATTCTTCTCTTCCCCTTGAAGCTTCTTGCAATGCCACAAAATTACCTGTCAAATAAATCAAGGGAAGAAGCATTTCCTGTGTACTTAGAATGTGCCTCGCTCTGAGCTGGGCCCTACAGAGGTTACTCAAGGATGTCCCATGATCCTTATACTTAAGAAATTTATAATCACACTGGTAGAATAAGACACAAATGTTAATCTGGATGAGTTAGGAAAGATTGTAAGAGAAGATAGCAGAATACAGACAGACAGAAAAGATCATAAAATGATGGTGAAGGACAAGAAGCCTTGAAGACGGATTAAGGGGTACAGTACACATCTAGCAGGCAATGAGGAGCCCTTGTGGGTTTCTGCGTGATAAGTATTTGACATAAGTAATGTTATGAAAGATGAGCAATGCCATTAAATTATTTGCATGATGGATCTAGGATGAAGAGAGTCAAGGGAAGGTGGTGACCACTGAAAGAGCGACAGTGAGTTCAGGTGAGATGTCAGGACTGGTTCTGAGGGTAAGACAACTGAAGTCCTGATAGCAGTTGTTTTAAAGAAGGGCCCTTTGTAGTTCTTCCTGCTCCTTTGAGCACCAGAGATGTCACACGTATGGCACACATGACTGACACTCAGAAAAGATCAGCTAAACCGATGGCAGTTGACATGGAGAAAAAAAGTCCCTGCTTTCCAGCTAGGCCCCTGAAGCTCTAACCAGCCCCAAAGGATCATTCAGCCAGCACTTCAAGGGAACAATCAGGAAGAAGAGTGTTACAGCTCTCTCACCAATGGATCCAGAAATACTCACAGCACATCCAGGGCAGCGGCAATCAATATAGAGCTCCTCTGTATCCTGGGTCTGACCTCTTGGCTTCCAGAACTTTTTACATAGCAATCCCGACCTTAGCAGAGCCATTGCCCTCTGATAGTGCCCAGTGCAGGGTTAAAGTCACAGGAGAAAAGAGCAGACAGCTGCCTACTCTGCGGTAGGATACAGACTGAAGGACATCATCAGTCTTGCCTTACTCCAAGAACACCACTACAGTCACTCGTTCCGCGTGTACTATTTACAGAAAGCCCCCATTCAAATGCAATGTCATCTGGGACCACTAAAACATTCTTTCTGTTAGCATCCATCCACAATTTAGTGTTAATTAGTTTATCAGGTAAGGCAGTAGGAGGGAGCTGATTCTAATGAGTTAAAGATAGACTCTGAGTTCACTCACTCATCCACCAACACTCAATAAAGGCCTATTATGTACTAAGCCCTGCGCTAGACACAGGAACATTGGCCTTAAGAAAAGAAAGGCCAAAGAGGTTTGTAAGATGGGAAGACTAAATGGAGGTGAGTAGGGTAGCTCTAGGGAACGGCAAAGTTGGTAGGATGATGGCAAAAGTGATGATATAATGTAATGAAAAGAGCAACAGAATGAATCAGCAGTGAGTTTTAATCTCTGCCCTGTTACTAATATGTGACACTGAATAAGCCATTTTTCTCACTAGGACAAAGTGTCCTCAACTGGAAAAGCTTAAATCAGGATTATTCTTGTGGAGAGTTCCCATCGTGGCTCAGCGGTAACAAACCCGACTAGTATCCATGAGGACACAGGTTCAACCTCTGGCCTCTCTCAGTGGGTTAAGGATCCAGCACTGCCGTGAGCCACGGTGTAGGTGGCAGACACAGCTCAGATTCCACAGTGCTTAGCCGGGAGCTGCAGTTCCGATTCAACCCCTAAACTGGGAACTTCCATATGCCACAGGTATGGCCCTAAAAAGGCAGAAAGTACTATCCCGTGGTTGTCAAACTTCTGGGGGATTGCCAGCCACTGGAGTGGCATAAAATATAAACACTGACTGCTTTGCAGTTCTGATCAGCCCAAGCAGTCTAGACTTCCCTAAGTCTCTGGGGGTTGTCACCAAATGGGATTCTTCTGAGATCCACATATACCTACTGCTCCAAACCAGACAACTCTAGCACAATCCGAACCCTACATTTGACCCCAAACCACTCTGGTCTCTTATGGGCTTTTGAGTTGAGGATATTAGGGACAGGGCCAGTTCTTCCAGAGCCACAGGGCAAGAGAGGATTGGAGGAGAACAACTGGGAAGTATGGCAAATTACTACTTACTCTTATAAATCTATCCTGGGTCAGGAAATTTTTTCTTTCTTTCTTTCTTTTCTGCTTTTTAGGGCCGCATCTGCTGCATATGGAGGTTCCCTGGCTAGGGGTCGAATAGGAGCTGTAGCCACTGGCCTATGCCACAGTCACAGCAACGCCAGATCAGAGCCAAGTCTGTGACCTACACCATAGCTCTTGGCAATGCTGGATTCTTAACTCACTGAGCGAGGCCAGGGATCAAACCTGCAACCTCATGAATACTATTTCCACCGTGCCACAACGGGAACTCCAAAAATTCTTATCTCAGAGATTTTTTTTTTTTTTCCCTGAGCTGGAGAGGTCCTTAGAAATAACTTGGTCCATCTGAATCTGATTAGTAGTAGAACCAAGTTTAAATCCTTGCCCTTCTAGCTCCAAGATTAGTGAGTGGTTTTTCAACTCTCCCATCCTCTGTTTCCTCTAGAAGGAGGATCCTCTTTGGCAGGCAACTCAGGGGGACCAAAACCACAGCAGATGATAAACATTTTCTGTCTTTGAAAGAGAAGAGATATAGCCATAAACCAATGTGTTCAAAAGACCAAAGAAAGTAGAGTTCGTTTGAAATCTGAAGAATTTTAGCAAAAGGGCATAGGACACGGATGAAAAGGAGTAATGTGAGAACACTTAGAATCCCACTGAATGCTTAATGGGAACTGTCTCTTACTTGTCCCATAACCAGGTACAAACCACAAGCCTGCTGATTCTTAAACCCAGCAGCTAAACTACCCAAGGCCCAGAAAAGGGGCAACACACACAGTTTACACCTTTTATTATTCTGATAGAAATTTCTCTCCAGGGAGCACAAAGGGGTCAAAAGTCCAAAACCAGAATTATATATCTTTATAAGTCAGAGCAAAGAAGCATTACAGCAGACAGTTATTTAAAAAAAAAAAAAAAAAAGCCTCAGCGAACAGAGCAGAGTAGGAGGTGTTACAAAACTCACTCCAAGTAATTTATTCGCTGGGAACCACAAAGGGCTTTCCCAAGAACAGCAAAAACACCATTAATTTCCCAAGTACCTTCCTTTCAAAGGACTCCAAACACTTCACACATATCGTTTTAAACTGTCCTCAAAGGCTCCAAAATAAGGGGTTACTATTTCCCTGGGTTCACATGGAGAAGCTAAAACATTCATGCCAGCCCTGTATGTCCAAGTCATCCTAAAAGATTCAGCCAACATCAACTGAGTGTCTGCTATGCACATGACCCATGCCAAGCAAATCGGTGATTCAAAGACAAAAGGTATGATCTCCATCCTCCAGAAAGTCAGAATCTAGTGGGGTGTGACAAGTGTGTACATAAATCCTTTTGAAATAAGGCAGCCTATGCTAAGTGCTGTAGAAAAGGTTCAAATTCAGTGCCCCTTTTATCAAGTGACTAAAATGTGCCATGTACTGTGCCAAGTCTTTACTAACAGCATATTGCTTAAGTCACATACTGTGTGGTTTATAGAGAAAGAAATGAGAGGCAAGGAGACTTGCCCAAGGTTTCAAGGCCACATCATGGCAGAGCAGGATTAGCACTCAGGTCTGCCTGGCTCCAAAGCCCATATGACGGGAACCAACTTCTTGGGAAAATGGTCTTTGACAGTTTAGCACAGAGTGTGCACCTCCTTAGAAGCAGAACACAGGAGCCCTCACTGGGTTGTTGGGGAATGGTCTATTTCCCCAGCACAAAAATGCATATACATGTGCTAATCTGGATTTTCCATCATAGGATTGTTCTTGTGGGCCAAGAAGCCAAAGGCAAGTGTCTTCTGGAAGGGAACAGAGCTCTCTCTGGGCAAAGAAGTGTTGCAAGGTCCTGAGCACTTCATGTTCTGCTGGAGCGCACTGAAAATGGATCCAGGAGTTCCCGTCATGGTTCAGCTGTAATGAACCCAACTAGTATCCATGAGGACACGGGTTCCATACCTGGCCTTGCTCAGTGGGTTAAGGATCTGGTGCTGCCATGAGCTGAGGTGTAGGTCACAGACACGGCTCGGATCTGACGTGGCTGTGGCTGTGGCTGTGGCGTAGGCCGGCAGCAACAGCTCCAATTGGACCCCTAGCCTGGGAACTTTCATATGCCACAGGTGTGACCCTAAAAAGACAAAAGAAAGAAGGAAGGAAGGAAGGGAAGAAAGATAGAAAAGAAAGAAAGGAAAAGAAAAAAGAAAAGAAAAGGAAAGAAAAGTACATTCAGGCCAGAGGGTGCAGGCTAGCTGGGGGGCAGGGAGGAGTTCCCGTCATGGCTCAGTGGTTAACGAATTCGACTAGGAACCATGAGGTTGAGGGTTCGATCCCTGGCCTTGCTCAGTGAGTTAAGGATATGGTGTTGCCGTGAGCTGTGGTGTAGGTTGCAGGTGTGGCTCGGATCCTGCGTTGCTGTGGCTGTGGTGTAGGCCGGCAGCTGTAGCTCCGATTAGACCCCTAGCCTGGGAACCTCTATATGCTGCAAGTGCAGCCCTAGAAAAGGCAAAAAAAAAAAAAAAGCCTGTTGGTGCAGGGCCTGGCAGTCAAGATATACATGCTAGCAGAGCGTCCTTTTCTTAGAGCTAGAGTAGAACTCCTGCAGGAAGGAGCCTGGCTTGGTGACGGTTCTGCAGAGCTCACCTGGTGGGGTAACCTCTGCCTCTTGCCAAGGCTCTATTTTAGATGCCAAGGAACAAAGAAAGTGCCAGATTTGGAAGAAGAAGAGCTTATGGGGCAGCAGGCTACTGCCCCCCCAGACCAGACAGATTACAGAGAGCAGAGTCATCCCTGGGTCTTAGCAAGGGCCAGGTTAATATATATTATATATATAAAAACTCTATTTTAAGCCTCCAGGACATGAAGCAGATGGGGGAAAGAGAAAGCCCTCTAAACTCTGGGAGCAAAGTTGAACCTGGACTAAGGAAGTCCAGTCTCCAGTCTGCAGTCTTCCCATTTAACACACATGATCCTTCTCCAGCTGTTTTCAAATCTTAATCTCAACCTTACGAGGCAACAACAACAAAAATGCTTTGATAGGTAAAAGAGTTAAGTAATAATGTGTCTGTCAGAAAAGGAGGATAGTGAATAATTACATCGAAATATCTAAATAAGGGAAGCTCTCTGTACTTTCTGGCAGTCATGGCAATGGGAAAGCGGGATTGTTACACCATTCTCATTGTTAAATAAAGAACCGCACAAATTCATCAGGGCAGAGAAAGTTGTTAATTCTAAATTCAGACAGGCTCATATACACACAAGTGAATGTGCATGTGCACACACATACACATGCACACACGCTTATACCATTTCTCTTTCCAACAGGAACAGGGCAAACAGCTCTCCAGAGCCCTGCTGCCTCTCTGACACCACACTACCGCCGCATGCAATGAAGTACTTCAAGAGTTAAAACATTTTGGTGCCAATATTTTAAGAGTGCAGAAGGTTCCAAATTACATGTAAAATAAACAATGCCAGACTGTGAAAACTCTTGGCTGCAACGTTCTCTGATGTTAACAAGAGTTTCTTTATTACTGTAACCTTTCAGAAGTGAATAAAAATTATTTCTCTGCCCTAGTTTTGCCCTCCAGTAAAAAGGAAGAGAACAGTGACCATGGAAAGAGCTGTACAATGACCTCTCATGACGGCTAGGAGGCTGGGAAGGAGGCAGTTTAAAACACAAAGGCTTCCATATATGATTCTAGTCAAAGGTTAGAATTTAGTTTGTGCTATGCTGATCATATTGTAAAATTTTACATTCCTGATATTTTTATGTAACTAAAACCCTTAGGTGGATGAAAGGGCATTTGCAAGAGCCCAACTAAGCTAGTCCTATGGAGAAAACCCAAATCTTCATCAAGGCTCCTTCATTCAGTGAATCTCTGTACTCAGAAATCGAGTCTGAGGTGCCTTTTAAAATCAGGGAAGAAGATCTATGGGTGGCTAGGACTTAGACAAAATATGTCATTTTGCACACATTTGAGATGATGAGTCTGAATACTGGAGGCACAGAAGGATCTAAAAATGGAGCTAGTCTACATAGTCTGTTTTTACCACTGCAGGAAAAGGAGAAAAAAAGCCCCCAAACAAAGGCAAACCTGCTTGTGTCCCCTCACACCACTCTGCCTTTACCCACAATGTTCCTCTGCCCAGAATGTTCCTGTCTAGCAAACATTTATCTGAAAAGATACAACCTAAATGTCATCTACCCCAAGCTTCTCTCCTCTGGGCAGAACAATTTTTAACTATCATGATCTCTTACAAATGTAATCACCTGTTTGTATGTTTGTCTTCTCCTACTAGACTGGGGAGTCAGGGACAGTATCTTTGTCATTTTTGTATCTCTAGTGCCGAGGAGAATACCTGGAAGCTAACAGACCTCAATAAAATGAATGGGTAGATGGGCAGAACCTTGTTTGTGTCTAGGAACAGAAATCAGAGAATGATGAACTGCTAAAAAAACAACACAAGCTCTGGGATTTAACACAAGGCTAGATTTTCAGATTTTTACAGAGTTGCAGAACGTTAAGTCTGGAAGAGAATTTAGAAATCATCTAGCTCTCCTCCCCAGAGAGGTGAGGTGACATGACTTACTCAAGCTCACCCAGAGAGTGGCTGGGCTGGCCAGAACTCCTGCCATTATTCCACACCATTCCTTCTCTTTCATTTTTAAAACTGTAAGTATAAATATTTATTTGGCAATAAGATGAGAAATATGGTTAAGACTACAGATTACAAGAATGTTATTGCATTATAAACAAATGAACAATGTATATCACATTAGGAATTCAAATAATTTGAAATAAAATACAATATTAGAGGAGCTCTGGTGTAGCTCAGGGAGTTAAGGATCCAGTACTGTCACTGCAAAGGCCCCAGTCACTGCTATGGCGTGGATTTAATCCCTGGCCTGGGAACTTCCACATGCCCTAAAACAAACAAATAAAAAACCCCCCAAAACAAAAAGCCAACATCTGAGTTACTCAAAAAACTAAACATAGCATACCATATGACACAGTAATTCCACTGTTAGGTATATACCCAAGAGAACTGAAAACATATGTTCACATCAAAACCTAAACATGAATGTTCACAGCAGCATTATTCACAAATGCCAAAAATGGGAACAGCCCAAATGTCAGCAACCAAATGATGGATAATAAAACGTGGTATATCCATACAATAGATTATTCATAAAAAGTAATGAAGTACTGAAACATTCTATAACACGGATGAACCTTGAAAACATTATGCTAAGTAAAAGGAACCAGACACAAAAGACCACGTATTATATGATTCCGTTCATATGGAATGCCCAGAATAGGTAAATTCATAGAGATAGAAAGCAGAATAGCAGTTGCCAGGAGCTGAGGAGAGGAGGAATGGGAGTGACTGGTAATGGCATGGAGTTTCTTTTCGAGGTGATGAAAATGTTCTGGAATTAGATAGTGGTAATGATTGCAGAACATTGTATATTTACTAAAAAGCACATTCAGGAGTTCCCATCATGGCTCAGCAGTTAACGAGCCCAACTAGTACATATGAGGACGTGGGTTCAATCCCTGGTCTTGCTCAGTGGGTTACGGATCTGCTGTTGCCATGAGATGTGATGTAGGTCACAGATCCAGCTCAGATCCTGTGTTGCTGTGGCTGTGATGTAGTCCAGCAGCTATAGTTCTGATTCAGCCCCTAGCCTGGGAACCTCCACATGCCATGGGTGTGACCCTAAAAAGACCAAAAAAAAAAAAAGAAGAAGCACATTCGAAATGATGAACTTTTATGGCACATGAAATTATCTCCCTCTCTCCCTTTTTTTTGGGGGGTGGGGGCAAGCCTGTGGTATGTGGAAGTTCCTGGGCCAAGGGACCGAAACTGCACCTATAGCAGTGACCAGAGCCAAGCAGTGACAACACTGGATTCTTAGCCACTAAGCCACCAGGGAACTCCTAATTTTAACTTTTGAACTAAGCAGAATGAAAAATCTTAAGCAATGGCGGGAACGGGAAAAAGCTGTCCCCTCATCCAACATGCTGGCCTCATTTTAATTTATCTTAAGCCCACCTTTCTGCCTTTTCACCAGACCCCTCCCCCTCATGCCCTTCTCTAGGAACACATCTAGGTGTCTCCTGAATTCATTTATTGGCTTTGCCACGCACAGCATAATACCGCCTTTGTTAGGTCTCCCCGAGCACGGTGTTCAGTCTCGGTGTTCCTCTACTCTTAAAAAAACATAACCAAGGAGTCTCTGAAAAATAATTGTAAAATCAACGAAGTTAAATTCAGATGATGTGGAGACTTTCAGACTCTAAATGCTGGAAAAAGGAACAAATTCAGAACATTGTTAGCATTCTCATCTGTTTTTTTTTCCCCCCTTAATCTCTATCAGTCCTGCTGAGTAGGAAACCTCTGCTGTATTGGATTAGAAATTCTGAATAAAGGGGCCTCAGGCTTGGGGCTGCACTGAAGAAATGGAATGCCTCTAGATTCACAAAAAGCTATCAACCTGGTCTTTGGTAATGAGACGGGGGAGAAGGAACTTGCCATGAGGTTAATTTCTACCCTCCACCACGGAGAGATCATCCTATAGTAAAGCAGACACTGGACTGGGAATCAGCATATCCTAGTATTGATTCTCATTCTGCTGTTTTCCAATTGCATGGTCTTGGGCAAATCAATTAACTTCTCTGGGACTCCAGTTCCCTGCACAGAAGTGAGAGAGTGGGAACAAATCTATAGCCCTTAACTTGAGACGTGCATCAGAAATCTTCTGGGGAGGTTTTTCAAAATACACACATCTGAGCACTTTCAGGCTGAGAGAATCTCTGAAGCTGCCAGCCTAATATTCTAAGGTTCATCTACCCTATAAAGTGGATTAAAAGTATAAGTGATGAGACAGCCAGGGAACCCATGAGTCAGGCTGGGAGAGAAGAAAGAGCCTTTTTGAGGGGCAGGGGGAATGAGTAAGAGAAACTGAATCCAAGTGCAATAAGAAATCATTCATTAGGAGTTCCTGCTATGGCACAACAGGATTGGTAGTGTCTTGGGAGTAGTAGGACATAGGTTCAATCCCCAGCCTGGCACAGCGGATTAAGGATCCCATGTTGCCACAGCTGCAGCTTAGGTCGAGACTGCAGCTTGGATCTGATCCCTGGTCCAGGAGCTTCATATGACATGGGGTGGCCAAGAGAGGGAAAAAAAAAAAATCATTCATTAAGTTAGCATGGGCGACAGTGCTGGCCAGGCAATAATAGAAGAAAGTACATATGCTTACCCCACAAGTATCTGAAGGGTGACTGTTAGGCACTCTGTATAAGACACTTTGGATCCGAAGATCCTTACCCCTTTTCATGGGCATGACCTACACAAACCCATAATTATGGTGCAAAGTGCTGCAGGAATAGAGACAGGGGAGTGGCCAAGTATACTAATACTACTGTAAAAAGCTTCTTGGAAGAGATACTATCCAGCTTATCTTCTAGTGCCACAAGCAGGGGAGACAGGGTGAAGACCACTTCAGAGAGAGGGAACTGCATGAACAAAAGCACAGAAGCATAAAGGAACATGAAATACTATAGCAAAAGTGAAAATGAGTGAAATAGGTGTGCATGCGTGCACATGCCAGCACACACACACGCTTGAACATGAACATTTAAATATTAGAAAAGCTTGTTTAAAATTAGAGAGGTAGGCTGAGGCCCGAATGTGAAGGCCCTTCTCCCAATTTTCCACTTTGAAATGCTTCAAACTTGTTTTTTTAACAAAGATTTAAGAGTAACACAACAAAAACTTGTATGAATTTTAGACTCACAATTGTTACCATTTTGTGACATTTGCTTTATCTCTACCCATTCACACGGACTCTTTCCTTTTGCTAAACCATTTGAAGATATCAAAACAATTTCACCCCTAAATACTTCTGCATATATTTCGAACAAGAACACTCTCCAATATAATTACAAAGGGTTCTATACGCCACTGCCAGGAAGTCTGAATTTTGTCCCTTGGTGATATCAAGACAGAGGAGGGTTTTAGAAAGAAAAGCAACTTGGGGAGTTCACACTGTGGTGCAGTGGGTGAAGAATCCAACTAGAGTGGCTCGTCTTGCTGTAGGGGTGTGGGTTCAATCCTAGCCCAGTGCAGTGGGTTAAAGGATCCAGTGTTACCACAGATGTGGCATAGGTCAGAGCTGCAGCTCGGATTCAACACCTGGTCTGGGAACTTTCATATGCTGTGGGTGTGGCCATTAAAAAAGAAACAAAAAGGACTTCCCATCATGGCAAAGAGTACACAAATCTGCCCAGCATCCATGAGGACGCAGGTCCAATCCCTGGCCTCACTCAGTGGGTTAAGGATCCAGCGCTGCTGTGAGCTGTGGTATAGGTACAGATGCGGCTCGGATCCTGTGTTGCTGTGGCTGTGGTGTAGGTGCAGACACGGCTTGGATCCCGCGTTGCTGTGGCTGTGGTGTAGGCCGGCAGCTACAGCTCTGATTTCACTAGCGGGGAAAGCCCAGAAACTAGTTAGGAGGCCATGTACAATAAGGGTAAAATGACGAGGACTGGCATGAGGCAATGGAACTGAGGAGAGGATACAATCCAGATATTTTGGGAAGAAAAGTGACAAGACAACTGAATGAAGAGGATGAGGCAGGAGATGAGGACAACTCTAAGAATTCTAGCTTGATGGACACTGGATTGGTGGTGATGACATCAGAAGTGAGAGGAGTTCCCACTGTGGCGCAGAAGGATTGGTGGCATCTTGGAAACGCTGAGACGAGGGTTTGCTCCCTGCCCGGCACAGTGGTTTAAGGATTCAACGTTGCCAAAGCTGCGGTTTAGGTCAAGACTGTAGCTCAGACCTGATCCCTGGCCCAGGAGCTCCATATGCCGTAGGGCAGCCAAAAAAAGGGAGGAAAAAAGTGAGACAGAAAACACATGAAGAACAGGTTCCTGGAGCTCTTCACCACCTGTCTCCTGAGTGAGATTTACTTAGGAGTAGCATTAGGGACCCCTGCAAGGTGTGGAAAATGGCTTTAGCCTTGCCTGATGCACACAGCTCTAAGCAGTATTATAACTAAGGTTCAAAAGATATCAAATGGACAGGAAACCCAGAGAGATTGGAGAGAAAATAAATGGGTTTGGTTGGAGAGGTAAACAGTTCTGTAATGACGAGCTGAACTGGGAGTACTCAGCTCGAGGAGTACATAAGAAGGTATTAGGGAAAGGCAGGACTATGTCAGTGCACTGAAGCATAGGGCTTTGAAAAATAGAATTAGGTCACTGTTGCTTCTATAGAAATTCCTTGAGGTAAACTGAAGATAAAAAAAGTGGATCAAATTTACTTACTCATTTATTCAGTCAAGAAACATTCACTGAATGCCTACTAAACACAGTGCTCCACTGAGGCATGGTAGGAATACAAAGACAAACAAGTAGGGGAGTTCCCACTTGGAGTTATAGGGGGGAGTTCCCGTGAGGTGGGTTAAGGATCCAGCACTCCTGCAGCTGGGGCCTGGACTGGATCCCTGGCCTGGGAACTTCCATAGGCAGCAAGCGTGGCTAAAGAAGAAAAAAAACAAAAAAATAGGAATTAGACCTCAGGAAACTCTATAACTGAAGGCAAAATGACCATGAAAGAGATAAATGACCACGTGCACAGGTAGCAGTTTCACGCTTTATTTAATTTCAAATACAGAACAGTTTATAACTTCTCTCTCTTTTCTTTTTTTTTTTCCTTTTTAGGGCCACATGTGCAGCACATGTAAGTTACCAGGCTGAGGGTCGAATCAGAGCTATAGCTGCTGGCCTGTGTCACAGCAGCACAGGATCTGGGCCGTGTCTGCAACCTATACTGCACCTCAAGGCAACACCGGATCCTTAACCCACTGAGTGAGGCCAGGGATTGAACCCATATCCTCTTGGATATTTGTCAGGTCCATAACTACTGAGCCACAACAGGAACTCCCTATAACTTCTCTCTCTCTTTTATTATTTTTTTTTTTTTGTCATTTCAGGGCTGCACCCACGGCATGTGGAGGTTCCCAGGCTAGGGGTCTAATTGGAGCTGTAGCCACCGGCGTACACCGCAGCCACAGCAACACAGGATCTGAGCCGTGTGTGCGATCACCACAGCTCACGGCAACGCCGGATCGTTAACCCACTGAGCAAGGCCAGGGAGAGAACCCACAACCTCATGGTTCCTAGTCGGATTCGTTAACCGCTGCACAACGACGGGAACTCCCCCCTATAACTTCTCTTTCAGGGACACTCCCTGGAGTGAAGTGAATCCAGTATGCCACTCAAAAGGACATGTGACCTGAGCCATCAGACTGGCAGTCTAGTTCTACGCGCTTAGGCCTCCAGTTAGAAAACCACTTAAAGCACACCCTCCACGCACTCTTGCTACCTCACATGGTCTGAGGATAGGAAACTTATGTAGAGAATGGAATGCATCTAGTCCAGGGGTACAATCTTGAGTTGGTCCTGCTTAAATTTATGAGCCAATTCCAAAATCGAATTGCTCTGCCTTCTAAGAATTTAGCCTTCTCTCCCCTAACAAATAAGTATCCACTCCAACAGCTTAAGACATTTAAAAAACATCCAACAGAACAGTTGATATTGGAAAACAAACATGTATTCTTATTTTAAAGGCTTCGAGCCCAGCGGCTTGCTCTGTATTTACACTCCATCATTCATACTACTGGTCACAAAAATTATATCCTAAAGTGGTCCTTGCCTTTTAAAAAAAAAAAAAACCTTTAGGGAGTTCCCATTGTGGCCCAGTGGTTTAAGAACCTGACTAGTATCCATGAGGATGCGGGTTTGATCCCTGGCCTGGCTCAGTGCGTTAAAGATCAGGTGTTGCTATGAGCTGTGGTGTAGGTCACAGATGCTCTCAGATCAAACTTTTGGCGGTGAGTTTTAATTCTGGCCTAGAGATACAAAGTATAGCAAAATTTTTACCTCATGGTAAAACAGGAGTTTGAGTGAAGATTTTTGTTAGGGGGAGGGAGGGATGGGAATCAAATTACAGAGGCCTGGAAGGAAATTTCCAGAAAAACTAAGGTATGTGGAATTCTTATTTCTACTGTCTTTTATAGATTTAAAGCCTTTGCTGGTTTAAAAATGTAAAGTACCTTATGTATAAATTGTTTTTTTAATCAAATAATTCCACTAGAAGATGAGAAAGCATGGACAAAGAGAAACCGAGATAATTTCTCATTGTTTTGTCTTCCAATATTTCAGAATAATGAGCAAATAAGTATCCTCAGAATAAAAAGGATAGCTCCCCATCCCATTCTTTCCAACACTTATAATGTGTTTCCAGAACCATCTTCTTTCCTCAGATATTTACTGGGCACACATTCAGCCAAGGAGCAATGAGAGGCACTTTAGAGAATACAAAGAGGGATGCAGGTGATCCTGCCCTTAGGAATTTACCCAGAAGGCAGCCAATGTACATGAATGACAGTGAGGCAAAACAGAGACCGTAAGATCGAGAAGGGTAGAAATAAACTATGAATGTACTCACAGCTAGGGAAAAGCGAGACTGGCTTCCAATTTGACATGGAAAGATGTGAAGGAATTAGGGCTAGCATGTTGGAGCAATCTAGGTGCGCGTATCGCATGAGGAAAGGCGCAAGACAGGAAGAGCAGGACATTCAGCTTGGCTGCACTGAAAAGTATGTGAAGCAAGGAATGAATGTTACGTTCACTGAGTGTTTACTATGCGCCAGGCTCATGTGCCGGAGTTTTCTCATATTTAATGTTCAAGAAGAGCTGGGGAAATGAGTTTGGAAAGGTAGTCTGGAGTAAGATCACAGAGGACCTTGCAAAGCAAAATGCTGGTTCTGAAAAGCAAAGCAGAATTTCACAAAGAAGTCCAGTTCAGTACATAGCTCCTCCACCTCTTCCTAAGCCCTCTGTACCATTCCATCGAGCAGCTCTGCCACAGAGAGAGCAGGAGACTCTGGGTGACAGGAGATTCATCCTTACTCTGGAAGGATGCTAGCAAGAAATCATCTGACATCCTGCTGAGTCAACTGGTACACCAGGGACCACTGACGAAGATAAATTTGCAATTTCTTAACTAAAGGCCATCCCCATCCCCTCCCACCTTAACTCCATGGTTTGGAAAGCTTAGACCTGCTCATTGTAAGCCACAAGGTGGAGATGTCTGGCAGGGCAGAATGAGAGGAAGTCGTTTAGCCAGCCTAAGGTTACCATTAACACTTTGAGCCACTGCCTTGAGCTAATTTTTGTGTTTGTTTTTTAAGTTTGGTTGAAATGTCACAAATGGAAAAATTAAGTAAAGCGCCTGGGTTAGCCACAAGACTGGACACACCTGGCTGCAAACCCAGCAAAAGAAACTTACTTCATTAGTAGGAAAGGCAGAAAGTGAAATTTACATCTGAAATCTGCCTGCACCAGGAGAAAGTGCTGAGGCCAAAGGCGCTGTCTGTTTTTACAGCTGTGTCAAGTCTTAGTTCTCTACTCTTAGCAACACTCAGGAGTGAGGCAAGGGCCCAAGGAAAAATGGTCTCCAACCTCTTCAGCTGCAACTCAGCTCACAAAGGTTTTTAAGAACTAGTTAATGAAATAAAACAAGACCAGATGAGGTGATATAATCAACTTTATTTCCACAGCTAATTTATATGTTTAAATCCCAAATAATGTTTTTGTAAAGTCAGAACACTCTAAATTATTGATGTGATTTTGTAACCTCAAATTTAACACTTGCTTTTTATACCAGCTTCACTGATGATATATGAGACTGACATTTTTTACAATAGTTGGGCTCCTAAAAAGCTAGTAAAAAGCAAATTTTTGTAAAGTGAAAATTTTCCCACTGAATGAGACTGGAACTCAAATTTCAAAGGATTTCTTGATTCAAATTTCTAATGTGTCATTAATTCACATTCTTAATCTTCCCCACACCAATCCACTCAAGTAGGGTGATGGCCTCTAAGAATTCTTTGGCATGAGAAAAATCACCACTACATTGATCAGTCTTATAAATTCTACTTTTTATAGGAGTTTTCTTAAAGATGTACACCTGGGATGCCAAATAACACAGAAATAGATTTGCAAATTACCACCTTCACATCATAGGTTTTCAAAGCTGAAAAGAAACTTGGAATCATGTAGCCACTCACCCCAAGTTTTGTTTTATTTTGTTTTTTTAAAACCAAGAAATTGAAACACAGAGGAGAAAACATTTGCCAGGCAAGTTCAAAACCAGGCCAGCCTGGCTCCCTCTGTCTGTTACTTTTCTCCAGCCCAATCTTCCCATTCTTTAGGCTATGCACACACCAAAAACTGAGGTCCCGTCCACACACACGCATGCGCGCAATCACACAACTTAGAAGTGGCTACTACATAATTTTCTTGCTTATAAAAGGGTGTCTATTTATAGCATGAGATTAGAATGGGAGGATCAAGTCAATTATAATAGAATCACAATAATATTAATTCCCAAACTCTTTCTAATCTCTACTTTTAAATCATCTTTTATTTATAGTCTGTGTAACTAAATTGAACCTTGGCATTTTCCCTCATCAAGGCAAATTTAAGAGTCTTCACTTGGGGAGAATTATGGATCATCTAAAACCTTGCTATTCAAGGTGTGGCTGCCCCTTCCTCAGTCTGTCCCTCACCCTCATCTTCAGGCATCACCTGAAGCTTTTTATTTTTTGTTTTGTCTTTTGTCGTTTTTAGGGCCGCATTTCTGCGGCATATGGAGGTTCCCAGGCTAGGGGTCGAATCGGAGCTGTAGCCACCGATCTACACCACGGCCACAGCAACGCGGGATCTGAGCCGCGTCTGCAACCTACACCACAGCTCACGGCAACGCCGTATCTTTAACCCACTGAGCAAGGCCAGGGATCGAACCCGCAACCTTCATGGTTCCTAGTCGGATTCGTTTCCTCTGTGCCACAATGGGAACTCCCTTTTTTTTTTTTTTTTTTTT
>PVHT021183543.1:19033788-19122052 GCA_004024745.2 Catagonus wagneri | reverse complement strand
CAATGGGTTAACGGTCCGGCGTTGCCGTGAGCTGTGGTGTAGGTTGCAGACGCGGCTCGGATCCTGCGTTGCTGTGGCTGCGGCGCAGGCCAGTGGCCACAGCTCCGATTAGACCCCTAGCCTGGGAACCTCCACATGCCGCGGGTGTGGCCATAAACCCGCGGCCATAAAATGACAAAAGGCAAAAAAAAAAAAAAAAGAACAGATGAGGAGGGGTTCTCATCATGGTTCAGTGGTTAGCAAATCCGACTAATAACCATGAGGTTGTGGGTTTGATCCCTGGCCTCGCTCAGTGGGTTAAGAATCTGGCATTGCTGTGAGCTGTGGTGTAGGTTGCAGACGCATCCTGGATCCCCTGTTGCTGTGGCTGTGGCGTAGGCTGGTGGCTGCAGCTCCGATTAGACCCCTAGCCTGGGAACCTCCATATGCCGTGAGTGCAGCCCTAGAAAAGGTAAAAAGACAAAAAAAAAAAAAAAAAAAAAAGAACAGATGAGTCTCTCAGAAGTTATCCTTTTCTTCCCAGCTTAATCCAGTAATTAAATATCTGTGTCACCAAGGCTGGAAAAATGACAAATTTGGTGAATATTTACTTTAGTGGAACTACAGTATTCACAATGGTCTGATCCAGAAATTTAAACACAGTGTACACCTGCCTTTTGAGAGGAATGCAACAGCGAAGTTTGCTATAACCTGCACCTAATTTTGCTAAGACTAAAAATTCAGAAAATATAGATTCAAGTCTGCCAAATGCAAGGAGGGCAAATTCTGATTACTCCTAAAACACTGTACCTAATTAGTTCAGTAGACAGTTGATAGAAAACACTTTCAAATAAATTCTACAGTAATTTTTATCACACATAGTTAAAGTTATAAAATCAAAAGTCTTCTCATCAGTAGGAAGTGTGCTAAAGATTTCCATGAGTTCTGCTAGGAAAATAAGATTCTGGTCCATAGGGCTGTCCATTCATCCACCGTCACCAAATTCAGCTAACTAAAAGCTTAACTTATTTCTGTCCTGAGTATGTAAATTGAATTCTCTAGGCAGTGATGGAACATGATGGAGGATATCAGAAAAAGAATGTGTGTATATATATATGTATATATTTATATATATATATGTATATTTATGTGTATATATATATATTCATATGCATATGATTGGGTCACTTTGCTGTACAGCAGAAATTGACAGAATATTGTAAATCAATTATAACAGAAAAAATAAAAATCTTACAAAAAATATTTTTTAAAAAATTATCTGGGTAGTTAAGGACAGAAAAGTCATCTTGTTGTGAAGAGTTTTTGTGTTTGTCCTCTTCAAGGAAAAAGGCATAGCTGAAGGCTGGGGCCCACATCTTAGACAGTCAGCTGCCTGAAATGTCCAGACCAAAACTGAAGGTCAGTTCTTAAGGCAGCTGACCTTGAAGCCTACATGTTCTGTCTACCCCTTTCTTTGTTTATTAACTGTTCTGCACATGGTATTAAAAAAAAAAAAACAAAAAACCTAAGTCTCCTTCCTAGCCACATCCCCCAACCACCAGATCCCTCTCCCTAAGGTAACCACAGTTAGTAGTATCCTAGGAATCCCTTCCCATGTAATTCCATACACACACAAGCTTATGTGTCATGTACTCTTTTTACATCAATAGCAGCTTCCCTTTTTCCCCCATTTTTCATAACGGTAGCAATCTACACGCACTTTTCTTACACTGAAAAAACGATCCGCTACAGAAGGATTAGACATGAAGAAATCTCAACTGCAGCTCTGTGCTTCATCCAGAGATACTACAGTCACCCCAGGGAAACCTTTTTTAGGATAAGAGAATTCTAGTAATTTATTTAGCGATTATTTGGGTAACATCTGATATAGGCTGAATTCAGATTATCTGGCAATTTTTCCCATTTTAATATGACTAATAGGAAGAAACCCCAAAAAAGAGTCCTTCAATAGCAAAAATGGACAAGTTCTATAATTAACAGCTAACACAGCTATGTGCTAAGCACTGTGCTAAGTCATTCAGATGTATTATTTCATTTACTTCTTACAACAACTAAAAACTTTATACTGGTATTCTTACTGTCCCCACTTTAAATTTGAGAAGCTGAGTCTTAGAGAAGTAACTTGCCCAGAGTTAAAAGCTTATTAAGTGTCAAAACTGAGATCTGAACCTGATAATCTGATCCCAGAGTTATCTATCTCTATAATGACTAGAACAAACCTTCCAAAATCCATTTACTCTGTTTTATATTTAATCCTCACAAGGGCAACAGCTAAGTTTCAAAACTAGCATCATATTAGAAATAAGGTATCAGAAAGGAAAAGACTGGTTAACCTGAGCAAACATACCTGCAACAGCAAAAAGTTACTGCTGGCAACCTAAAAGGAAAGAACCTTAAAAAAGAGCAGTTCAGGGAGTTCCCACTGTGGCTCAGCCGGTTAAGAACCCAACCATAATGTCTGTGAGGATGCGGGTTCAAGCCCTGGCCACTCTCAGTGGGCTCAGGATCCAGTACTACTGCAGCCTGGGTATAGGTGGCAGACACAGCTCAGACCCAGCGTTGCCATTGCTGTGGCTGTAGCGTAGGCTGGCAGCTGCAGCTCCCACTGGACCTCTTGCCGGGTAACTTCCATATGCACATGTTCGGCCCTAAAAAAAATTAAAAAAAAAAAAAGAGCAGTTCAACAGGGAGGGTATAGCTACCCAGTGCAATTAAAATAAGACAACATGCCAAATTACAGTTAAGAGTTATCAGAACCTCCTGAATGATCCAGAAAAGGTTAAAATATATTGGAAGGTGAAAAAAAAAATAAGTGAAACAAGTTCAAAATGGTAAACAAGAATAAAAAAGATCTGATGGTCCTGGTACCTACTACAAAATAAAGCTAACACTTGTCACAGGCTCTGACCATACTTGAGTCATTAAGTAAACTACTCTGCAACTGAGAATACTAGGTTTTATAAATAAAGAACAGGACAGCTCCACTTCAATTTACATCATGAATGCATTCCTCATAATAAATTATTAAATTAAATGTTGAAAGGTCAAATTACATTTTGCTACTGAATAAACTTCATAATTTCAGAGCTCTGTTCTGTGGGGGCACAGGAAGTGGGGACGGGAGACTCCCATGCTAAAATATAATAAAAACTGCCCTTCAGAATGAAAAATAAACTTTAAAAAGAGAATATTCCTTTCAAACCTAAAACTGCTCTAAAAAAATAGTCTACTTTTTAAAAAAATTTAAAGAGACAATCTATAATTTAAAAATTCTTGTGTTAAATAACATTCATTTAACAAGTAAAAGTACCTACACTGAGCATGGGCTTAATCTATGCATAAACTACTCTGTTTAGGAGCAACTCCAATTGCCCCTCCTAAGGTTGATGATGTTCTTAAACCCACAATTTATTATTGAGGTTTTAAGCTTCACAGTACTATCCATGTCTCTCAGTGATTCTAGTGCCTCATAAATAATACTGATCTCTTTTACATATAAGGAAAGCAAATAACCCAGCTAGTAAAGTAAAGGAAAAAACAAGAGTGTTCAGGCCCTAGTCCAATGGGTCCCTAGTATCTCTAAAAGGCAAGCAGACACAGGAGAAAAGGCAAAAAAGACTCGCTACTAGAAGTCTCAAAATAAAAAGGGCTAAGATGTAAATGTTGCCTTGTGGCAAACTGTAATGAGGATTACTATAACTTACTAAATCCTCTGAGACTTGTCATTGTAAGTATATCTGCATTCATTCACCTGTCAATGTACATAACGATTGTACATAACAATGTACATAACTATCTAGTGTAACTGTCCCCATTTCACAGGGAAGAAAACTGACACTCTGAGGAAGTTAAGTAACTTAAGGTTGAAGAAGAGAAGGAGAGAGGAGCTGGAATGAGGCCTGGGCTCCCGCTCAGCCCCCCAAACCAAGGTTCTCCCAGGGCAGTGTCAGTGTTGCCTGTTTCTCCCATTCTGGACAGCACAGCTCCCGAAGCCTCTTCGTGCTAGCTCAGACAAGTAGGAACACAACAACACTGCCTGCAGAGTGCAAAAGAAGGAAAGTTTCCTCCTCTCTACCTAAACCTGGGAGGGAAGAATTCTTGTTATTTCTAACGCTGACCTCCTGCCACGTGCTGGCAGCAGCCAGCATCCTGTCCCGCTTGCTCAGTTTGGGCCTTCTGACAATGCCAGTTGTGTGTTGGCTTGTTTCTCCCTCAAGGTAGTTCATAAGCTGCTCAGAGAGGATCTGATTATTGAATTCAATGAAAACTAGTGGGTACTTGGGCAGGTCTGTCACTCTGGCTGCTATGAAGGAATTCCAAAGGGACTTTCTCGTACCTTGTTTCCCTTACTCCACCACCAGATGAGGCCAAGAAAGCAGAGCCTACATGGCCACACTCAAGTCTCAGCAGTGTGCTAATGAATGAGTTTATTTATTTGTGAGCTGGCATGCTGGCCTTTTCCTGGGGCTGTGTACATGGCTATCTCCACCTGGTTTCCTAAACTCCCTCCGCATGAAGCCTAACCTTTATGTGGGGAGCATGGGGGCCACAGGACAGTCTGTGGGCAAACAGACAAGTGGGGCGAGGCCCTTCCTGAAACTCTCTCACCTGACTGTGAGCCTCCTCCAAGAGCTACACCTGGCCTGCAGCCTGCCTGTCAGATCCACTATAAAGAAAGAACAAGCTCCTGGGTAGCAGGTACCAGTGCTCTTAGGTTATGCAATGTCATTAAAACGATGCTGCAGAGAGAGGCCTTTGGTTTGGGCAAAAAGCTAACCGTGTGGGTGTTTAAACAGAGCAAATCTGGCTGGGGAAGGTAGAGAGAGGATGTGCACATGGCCAGGGCTCACCATATATAGCAGGTCTGGAGCTGCTGGAATCCGGCATGAACTCGAAAGCCCTACAGCTACATCAAAACTGCTGTGGCGGTTTTAAAGAGCCCTCTTGCAAAGGCCGGGAGTGTCTGCCAGCGCAGTTCTCTGACTGGACTGAGACTGGAACCAGTCTGTTGTCCAACAGACAACCCTTCCACCCCCACACTTTACTTCCTTCTCTTCTTTCCCAGACACTTCTTCCTTTAGCCTTATAAAAACGTTCCAGAGTTTCCCCATCTTAAAATAAAAAACAAATAAGAAAATGCTTCCTCCCTCCATCCTGTTTCTCCCTCTAATGATCATCGTCTCATCTTTCTTTCTCACTTGGAACGTCTTAAAAAGTAGGTTACAATTAATTCTTTCCCTCCTATTAACTCTTCAAGACCCCATGTCCTACAGTTCTGGACCCCAGAAGGCCAATGTGACTTCTTTCCCTGACCATTTCCAGGCTGCCCCCTCTTCCCCGTGCTCCCATAAGATCTCTATGTCTGCTTATCAAACACAGCACTTATCACTCTGTATTATTTTCAGGTTTACTTGCTGCCTCCCAGGACACAGTTAGTGCTAAGAAACACAGTTTCATATAGTTGGTAGTCAGTGCTTTGCAGTTCAAATTCAGGTCAAGAGACTCCCATCCCATGAAGTGGACATGCAGGAAGAAATCAAAGTGTCACAGAAGGAGCAGTTCACATAGTCAGCTTCGGATTTGAGTCTCGAATCCTCCACTGCTGATAAAGAGGCCTGTGACAAAACCTTTAAAATTACCAAAACCACCTCTACATTTGTAAAACGAGGCATCTGGACTAGAACTGTGGCTTTTAAACTGTGCTGAGTTTCCAGGGAGCTATGTAAGGGTCCCTGGGTCCCTCACCAGTGCGCATGCTGTGAGACCTCACTTCTCCAACCCAAGTAGCAATCCTTTTATCTATTCATACCTTGTGGCTGAGCATAAAACTTCATTTTTTAAAAGGGTTCTGCTGGTAAAAAGATTGAAAACTATGAGGTCTCTCTGCCTGCAATGCCCCCCTCCTTTTTTTGGCTGCCCCCATGGCATGCGGAAGTTACCAGGCCAGGGACTGAACCTGGGCCGCAGCAGTGACAATGCTGAATCCTTAACCCTCTAGCCCAGCAGGGAACTCCCTGCAATGCTTTTCATCCATTCTTTGACTTGTTAACTTCTACTCAGCATTCAGGTGTCAGTTTAAATATCACCTCTTCGGTGAAACCCTCCCTGAATGACCACCCCCAACTAAATTATGTATGCCTCTTCTCCCACAGAGCCTTATCACTTACTTTCCTAGCACCTACCCCAATTGTATTTTACCAAAGATTTGTTTAATGTCTCTCTCCTATACTCTGAGCCCTATGAGGAAGGGAACAAATGTGCTGCATACAGTAGGTTCAACTAGAAAATTAATGCTGCAATTTTATGGATTTATGTTCAAGAATAAGCAGGTTCTTTAAGTAAAAAATAGTCTTAACTAATATTAAATATTATTAGCATTAATAAATAATTATGTGGTTACTCGGCAGTTTTAATTACCAATGAGGAAGGTAACTTAATACTTTGAGTAGGCTAGACCCATACTTGAATTTCCTCTCCACCATGTATTAATTCTGTTGACAAGCTCTTTGGCTTTTCTAAGTCTCTGATCCCTCATATGTAAGTGGAAATAAAGTAGTTTTTTGGTTTTTGTTTTTTAGGGCCATACCTGTGGCATATGAAGGTTCTCAGACTAGGGGTCGAATCAGAGCTGCAGCTGCCAACCTACACCACAGCCACAAGCAACATGGGATCCAAGCTGCATCTGTGAACTAAAACCACAGCTCATGGCAACACTGGATCCTTAACCCACTGAGCAAGGACAGGGATCAAACCTGCGTCATCATACATACCAGTCAGATTTGTTTCCACTGAGCCACAATGGGAACTCCGGAAATAAAGTGATTATAAGACTGTGTGAGATAACATATGTAAACAAAGTTGTAAAAGACCTAGTAGTAGTTATTATAATTTATAATATATCTGACTTTAAAATAATTTTAAAAAATATAAACTGCAGAGTTCCCGTCATGGCTCAGTGGTTAACGAATCCGACTAGGAACAATAAGGTTCAGGGTTCGATCCCTGGCCTTGCTCAGTGGGTTAACGTTCTGGCATTGTCATAAGCTGTGGTGTAGGTTGCAGACGCGGCACAGATCCCATGTTGCTGTGGCTGTGGCGTAGGCCGGCGGCTACAGCTCCGATTAGACCCCTAGCCTGGGAACCTCCATATGCCGCGAGTGCAGGCCTAGAAAAGGCAAAAAGACAAAAAAAAAAAAAAAATAGATAGATAGATAGATAGATAGATATAAACTGCATTATCCTCTCTACTCCACCTCCATCACAGGCATATTCTCTTTTCTCTCTTTTTATTTTTTTTGTCTTTTTAGAGTTATACCCATAACATATGGGGGTTCCCAGGCTAGTGGTCAAATCCACGCTCCAGCTGCCAGCCTACACCACAGCCACAGCAACACCGGATCCAAGCCGTGTCTGAGACCTTCACCACAGCTTATGGCAACGCGGGATCCTTAACCCACTGAGCAGGGCCAAGGATCAAATCCACACCCTCAGGAATACTAGTCGGGTTCGTTACCACTGAGCCACAATGGGAACTCCATCACAGGCATATTCAAATTTCATTTGTTTCACTCCATTTTCTAAAATTAATTTCTGCATCTATAAAGAACTAGTGTTCCATGACAAATTTTAAAATGGAGGTCTCCACAAATCTATGAATACTTAGAACACCAATATAAATTCTACCTCTATATATCTTAGTAGCCAGGGAACTTAAATAAGTAAAGTAAACTTACTTACAGAAACTTTAGAAGAAGCACAGCTTTGGTGCTCTCATCTGACCAATAGGCAGTGGCCAGGATCCTTTCAATTGCCACAGGAGCCAAGTCAGATCGAGGTCATAGATTATTTAATCAACATTTACCAATGTAAACTAGAGTAAGACATGGGACTGAAGGAAAGAAATATCTCATTTTCCAAGAGGATAATAAAAATAATTCTTGCTCTCAATAAATTCACCATCCACAAGGAAGACTGATACATATACAGCAAAACATAAAAATGATGTGTGATGAGTGCTATAACAGAGGTGTCCAAAACATTAAAGGAACACTACTAACTCTGCCTTCAGAGGGAAAGGAAAGTATCAAAGAAGAAATGATGCCTGAGTAGGATACTGAATGAAAAACAGGAGTTTGTCAGATAGAGAGGAAGGAGAAGGGCTTCCTAGGCAGCTTTTTTGAAATTTCCATAACACAGTTTAGGAGTTCCCATCGTGGCGCAGTGGTTAACGAATCCGACTAGGAACCATGAGGTTGCGGGTTCGGTCCCTGGCCTTGCTCAGTGGGTTAACGATCCGGCGTTGCCGTGAGCTGTGGTGTAGGTCGCAGACGCGGCTCGGATCCTGCGTTGCTGTGGCTGCGGCGTAGGCCAGTGGCTACAGCGTAGGCCAGTGGCTACAGCTCCGATAAGACCCCTAGCCTGGGAACCTCCACATGCCGCAGGTGCGGCCATAAAAATGACAAAAGGCAAAAAAAAAAACATAACACAGTTTAATCTTTTCTTGCATAATGGTGGTAGTATACCTAGAACAGCACCAGATGAGAGAAGCAAAGGCTGCGTATTTGGTGGGATATGAATGCCATGCTAGGAAACATACTTTAAGTGAGAACAATGGAGAATATTAAGGAGACAGGGAGAGGGAGGGAGGGAGAGAGGGAGTGAAAGAGAGACAGAGAGAGACAGAGAGAGAGAGAGAGAGAGAGAGAGAGAGAGAGTGTGTGTGTGTGTGTGTGTGTGTACTAATCCAACTTGTTTTGAGAAGACTGGCACAGGAAGAGCGAAGTTGGAGGCCAAACAACTCAGCTGCCATAGTGATTACTAATCTTGTTTAGCAAAGACAAAGGACACACAATCACAGCAGCTGCAAGCTCACAAGACTACATAACTGATAAGGGCCTTCTAGGAACTGGAGGAGTCCCAGTCCTAAATCCCAACACACACACACACACACACACACACACACACACACGGGAACTAGAAAAAGCAGACAGGATAAGGGAAACATCAACACCTCCTCCAGGGACTAACAGGATATGAGAAATCCTGTCCCTATTCTAAGAGCCAACAGGAGTCATCACCTTTGGGAACCCAAACAAGCTTTCTGGAAAGTCCACTGCCAGGGTATGCTAGTTTTTATGAGTTTCTTTCTTTCTTTCTTTGAGGTGGGGCATTCTTTCTATTTTTATGGCTGCTTTCTAAGCCTCCCCACCTCTCCCTCACACTACCACCCACAGGAGCTACTTCAAACCTACACATCTCTAGCAAGATCACTGAGCCCTGTAACACTGGATCTGCCTATTTCTCAGTTACCCTCCTAGAGCATCAGGCTAAGAGAACAGGATTAGGAGAACACAGCTTTTCTGCTGACCTGGGGTGGTTCCATTACTCCCCCATCTCCTAGAAGAGAGTTTCCCCAATTTTTCTTGGAGGATGACAGCACAATTGGACATTAAACTTCCTTTCCGGTGACCCTTTCCAATACCTTCCTCCACAAACCTGCCCTGGACACTTCAGACAACTTGGCTGACCTCAAATTCTCCATGTTCCTATACAGGATCTATGTTTTGCTCCTAATATTCCCTCAACCTAAAATGCCCTCCTTTTCTCCATCAGAAATTCTACTCGCCCTTCATGGTACCATCTCCAATGTCACCCCTACCAGAGAGCAACTCTGCCCAATACTACGCTCATCCACCAAATGTGGATTTAGTCACACCTCCTTGTCCTTCCATAGTATCTGCTTGAACCTTCAGCATAGCACTTCTTTCACTGTCATCCATTATAGGCAACTGTACCGTGCTTGTTTTCTACTAGACTGTTTCCTGAAGGGGCATACCACGTCACATCCTTCTCTTCAGTGCCCCCCAATCCTTAACATAAAGTAAATCCTCAGTCAGAATTTGCTGATTCAAACTGAAAGCTACTGATTCACCCCACCAAATCGTGCAGATCATGAAAACCAAGGAGGAAGGATGGGGGGGAGACTGAGCGTAGATTGAAAGCAGACAGCCTGCCTTGTCCCACTTAACTGGTGGTGGTACCCTTCAGCCTCAGCAAGGAAGACTGAGCAGGCACCTTTGGAAATGGCGGCTAACCTGAAAGAACTACAAGGAGTTTCAAGGTTCTCCCAGCTGCTGTTAGTCAGGTATTGACCTTGGGATGTGGTCACAAGGATTATATTCTTTATTTTGCCATCCACTCCCTCTAACACTCTGATACCTCTGGCTAGTGGGCAATAGAGTCTTTCATACAAGCTCTGAATATTATCTTTGAGCTCCTCTGGGAACAGCCTAGCCTCCTCTCAACCCTCCCACCTTTCTAGTGAGTAATTCCACGGTGCCACCTCTTCAGTCCTCTCCTCCTGAAAAAGCAGTTTTCCTCTCAGTACATCCAGCGTCCTCCTCCCTGAACCTTTTCCTGACCTTCACCATTCAGATAGTAGGTAGTCTGACTAAAAGAAGGTACCTTTCAAAGAACAGGTGGCACTAGTAACAGTGTTGATAGTTGCCTTTCTCTATGATCCTAAAGGCACTACTTATTCATATTTATTATAGAATTTAGCCATTCCAATTTATAACCATTAAACACGTCTTATCTCCCTCTCTAGACGGTGAGCTTCTTGACAGAGTTTGCCCAGGACACAGTGTACACTCAATAAACAACCAACTTGGCTAAAAAATAACATAAAATAAACTGCCACCGTAGGCCTCTGAGTCAATCTCACTGACTATGTGAGTTCAGAAGAAATACTTCAGAGGTGATCAAAACCAAAAAGTCTTTATATAGTAGTCAGCCCTGTGATGCAAAGCTCAGCTGAAGGCAGTCTCAAACAAGGAGCCTTTTGACAGGGCAACCATTCCCCACGTTCCTCAAATGCTATGGTCAAAGCAGTAAACTTAGTTCTCCAGAATTTACTTTCCCAAGATCTGGCAGTTCAATAAATACATTCCCCAGCCCCCACTTCAACATCTCTCCTATATCCTTCTGACCTTTAATACTGTGTAACATTAGATGAAAAACTGATTTTTTTGGCTACTTAATTTCCAGCTGAAGAAAAAATATACTGTTTAAGGTGTCAGATATTTTTACATGCAACAAACCTGGCATGAATCTAACCTGTATGCACATTTTAGAGGTACAGACGTAAATGTCAGTGCTATAATTTGTTATAGGTTTCTGATGACCAGCAATGAAAATGACCACGGATGCTCACAATTCAAACCACTTTTACGTAAATGTGAACTTTCCTAAAACAGCCAAGGGAGAGAACTTTCCACCCAAGCACACAGGGTCTCTTAGAGATACTGATAGCATTGTTCACCGGGTTAGGTGTTCTTTGAGAAAACCCTACAAATACTAGTTTCTTTCTGGGACTACGCTTTGACCTTTAATAAAAATGTGCTACAAGACACCAGTTATTAAAATGAAAGGAACAGTTTTTAATGCCTGAACAACTGCCATTTCATATAATCAGCCCTGCTGAAGGCTATACCTTAACAAGTCGGCAGTGTTTTAAAAAATATATATTCGTTGACTTCACTTAAATTGCTCACTTACCAGACGTGAAGCAGAGTTATAAGAAACCATGAATTGAATGTATCAGGCATCTGACACCCTAGAAAATAACAATAAAGTATAAACATGTGAGGGTTTAGAAGAAGAATATGGACTAAATTTGAAATACTGGTAGGAATTTGTTCAACTAAAATACACAGCAATCACATGCTGAAAGATAAAACTGCTTAAGCTATCATAGAGAGGGCCAGTGGAACCACAAGGCAAACGCATTGGTTGACAGGGTCATGAATAAAGTCTGACAACCAGCCTTCTAGTTCCAGCCCCATTACCACTTTGCTGTGTGGCCTTGGGCAAAGCACTTCTCTTCTCTGAGTCTCAGTTTTCTTACTCTGTTTAACGTAGCCCAAATGATCTCTATGATTCATGGTCCATGTAATTCAATGTGATTTTCCCTTCCCAGTCTCAAATTCTTCCAGAAAGACACCAGAAGAGTCAGACACTACCTTGCCTATCCCACTTAAACACTGGCTTTCTTTTCATTACCCTGCTGAGAAATCGAAATTCTTCTAGTCTCCTTTTCCTGCTTCCTTTCTTTAAGGTGACCCAACGTGCTACAAACACGGGTATGTTAAATGATACGACCAAACTAAATGATCTGCAGAAAGAAGCAGAACTCTAGGGAGCTGTAGTTCAGTTAGAAGATCATACCTAACTAAAGACCTTTCATCACCTCCAGAAATGACAAAACCAGCTAGGGCTTCTCCTTGGTTTAAGAGACCAAAATCGGGTCAGTGCTTAGACATCCAAGCCTCTCAGTTCTCAGATCTCTAAAAAATGCCTCTGGCTAGATGAGGAGTCCCCCTACTACTGAATGAGCCCTCCTTATTACATGGCAGAGAAAAAAGGTGGAGCAAGCAGATAAAGAAAAAAGAGAATCAGTGGGAAACTAGGGCCCTTAGAGTAGAATCTGTCCTTTAGAGCAATGACTCAAAAAAGAAAGTAGGAAGTTTTCTTTTGTTTTATCTTTCAGCAAACAATGAAGTATATAATGTACAAAATGATAACAAACAGGGGCCACTAAGAGAGAAAAGCCAGAGCAGAACCCGTTAGGTATACTAACAACGCCCACCATACGAAAGAACTAAAATTCATTGTGGGCCCACTATGTGCCAGACACTATAATAGGTACTTCACATGCATGAGCTCAATGAATCCTCCCAACATTCCTATGAGACTGGTATTGATATTACCCCCATTTAACAGGTGAGAAAACTGACTTAGAGAGATCGTGACAATTGCCCAGGGTCACACAGCTATGAAATGAGACATCTGATATCAAATTCAGATCTGCTTGATTCCATATACTGTAGTTAAATCTCAAACTGCCTCTCTAATACTAGTGTCAGAAACTAATATTCGCTAAGGCCCATACTTCCCATCAGGCCCACTGTTAGTTATGTCAATCCATTATCTCAATTAATCCTTACTTTAACCCTGAAGGAAGACATTACAATCCTCATTTTAGAGATAAGGCTCAAAAAGGCTAAGTAACTTGTGGGCAGCCACAACATTAAAAAACTAGTGGCTGGACTGGGGTTTAAGTCCAAGTCTGTCACAAAGTGACACCAAAATATTCTAGTGAGCTTACTGGGAGGTGCCCAGCAGCTGTCAAGTGGACTTCCTCTTGGATCCCAGCAGGAGGGAGGTGAAGGCTGGCCTGGCCAGCCATTCAGCTATTAAGACACATGCCATCTGAGAGTGGGCCAACCACCCTCCACCTAGAACAAGAATAGCCATGAGAAACTCTCAAGCCCGGATCTGAAGTTGGGTCTTTTTTGGATGCTAGAACAAAACATTAAAAAGAAAAGTTTTCTTGGAAGTCTGTCTTTCAATCTGGAAAATGAAATTTGGCTGCTTCTAAAGGACAATCTGTTCAATTGCTACCTCTACATCAAAGCTTCTCAGCAGCCTCCAGGAGCCTTTCCAATTTTCTCAAAGAGGGAATCAGTTCTTGGGCTGGAAAGCACAGACAGACAGGCCAGCAACTGGACTTGGGTCATAATTTTCCCTCTGGGGGTCAGCTCAGGGCTGAGGATGGGAAAAGAGCTGGCATATGACCGACTGCCTGTACCCACCAGGGTCAGAACAGAAACCCATGGGGTAAAGCCCTAAAAAACAAGACCAATGAATGTCTGACTGTGAGCAACTCAACAACACAGCAAATTCTTTAGCTTAATGTAATGTATTTAAACACTTCAAAGTTAAAACCTGCTATAAGGGTCTTGCCATGATCACACTCATACTCCAATGAACACTCAGTGCATTATTTCCTGAAGCTAGGCGTTTGCTTCCTCAACACTAAATTCGATAAAATTAAATAATTCATTACTGTTATGGGGCAGCAGTATTAACATAGTTGTTTAACACAGACTCTAAGGTCAGACATCCTGATTCAAATCTTAATTCTACCTTCTACTTAATATATGACTCTGCGTAAAGTTACTTTACCTCTCACTATAAACAGGAGAATAAGAGAATTGACCTCACACGGTTTTGTGAAGATTAAATGAGATAAGGCCTGTAGAATGTTTAGCAAAGTAATTAGCATTTAATAGGTACTTAATCAATATTCACTATTGTTTTTTAGTGAATTATTTAAACACTAGGGTTTAAATTATTTGTGAAAAAAATCACTATTTAAGACTATCAATAAAATGATGAACCTCAATCTCTTTTTTCTTTCAAGTTTTAAAAAATATCTGTATCATAAATTTTCAAAGATGATACATTTTGATAGCTAAGTATTAGTAGCTAAAAGAGATAAAGGTAGAACCTCAGTCTTAAAATTTATCTATTAAAGAGCCTCCTCTCCAAGGTATGAACTCTTAAGGGCTAAAAACAAAGCAGTTTACAGACAACAGCGTGGAATGAAATACAATTTAAAGATTGGCTAGCCACTTCTGCCCAAATGCTCTTAAAACAGGACTGATCTCTAAAAGACGAGTTGGCAAACACTGTGTGCTCACAGAGGGTACACTCATTTATGCCACAATGACATCATCAGGACATCTTGGAAATAGCAGTGGGCTGCTAAGGTATCTCATTAGTCAGAATCCCCAATATCTAGGTCTTTGGATCAAGAGCTCTGAACACTCTGGCTCTGCGATGACAGAGAATCTGTAACTTTGGCATTTTATGAAGGCTTGTCCAAGAGGCTGATAGGCATATTATTTATTGAGTAAAGAACTCAATCTTCATGAAATACCATTGGCCTCACTTTTGTTAGAAAAGTGAGAATGACACTGACTAGCTGTCTGAGGCTCTCTCTATCCTTTTAAAAAGTTACTGAATTCTCAGGACTATAACAGTTAAACTCTAAAATACCAAAAATCAGAGTTCCTGTCGTGGCTCAGTGGTTAGCAAATCCGACTAGGAACCATGAGGTTCTGGGTTCGATCCCTGGCCTCGCTCAGTGGGTTAAGGATCCAGCATTGCAGTGAGCTGTGCTGTAGGTTGCAGACGCGGCTCGGATCCCGCATTGCTGTGGCTGTGGCGAAGGCCAGCAGATACAGCTCCTGTTAGACCCCTAGCCTGGGAACCTCCATATGCCGAGGGTGCAGCCCTAGATAAGGCAAAAGGCAAAAAAATAAAATAATACATAAATAAATAAAACCTGAAGTAAGACTGCTGTCACTAAAAATGTATTGCCTCCCCAGATAACTACTTCAAAGGGTAATGCTTGGACAAAGCTAACTGTGTTGTACATGCTTTAATATATATAAACACCAGGTCACAATACTAATGGAACATATCACAGAGACAGTTCTCATTTAAAATTATAAAATACAAGCAGTTCCCATTATGGCTCAGCAGTAATAAAACCCAACTAGTATCCATGAGGATATGGACCTCACTAAGTGGATTAAGGATCCAGCATTGCCATGACCTGTGGTAATAATAAAACCTGACTAGTATCCATGAGGATATGGACCTCACTAAGTGGATTCAGGATCCAGCACTGCCATGACCTGTGGTATAGGTTGCAGACGCAGCTCAGATCCTACATTGCTGTGGCTGTGTGTAGGCTGGCAGCTGCAGCTCAGATTTGACCCCTCGCCTACGAACTTCCATATGCCACAGGGGCGGCCCTAAAAAGAACAAAATAAAAAAATTAAAAAAAAATTATAAAATTAAAAAATATTAAGATGAGTTATAATTTGTGTTTGCAGTTATATTCATTCATAGGCAGTTTGTCAGAGTAGAAAAGTTCCTGGATTTTAAGCCAGATGACATAGGATTAATATTTGACTAAGGAACTTTGGGCAAGTTACTTAGCCTCATTAAGTTTGAACTGTTTCTGAAAACAAAACAAAAATGAAAATAAGAATATATGCCCTTCCGCTGCCGTCCACACCCTGCCTGCCGTCCGCTGCCTCACTGTCCTTGCTGGGGGTGTTGCTCCAGGACCTTGCTTCAGACAAAACAGAATTTTGGGGAGATAGGATTAAGATGGTGGAACAGAAGGACTGGAGCTCAACTTCTCTCCCAAAAAACAGCAGAACTACAACCAAATGCCAAGCAACCTTCAACCAAATGGACTGTAAACTTCCAAAAAAGATATATTCTGCTCCAGAAGACAAAGAGGAAACCACATCAAGAGTAGGAGGGGCAATTACACGATAGAAGCAACCCCATACCTCCTGGGTGGGAAGTCCCACAGACTGGAAAGTAACTTTATCACAGAGACTCAGCTACAGGACTGAGAGGTCTGAGCCCCACATCAAATACCCACGCCTGGGGATCTGGCACAGGGAGAAAGAGCCCTCGGAGCATAGGGCATTGAAGGCCAGCGGGGCTTGTGTGCAGCTCCACAGGACTGGGGGAAACAGAGACCCCATTCTTGAAAGGCACACACAGACTTTCACGTGCACTGGGTCCCAGGGCAAAGCAGTCTCCATAGGAATCCGGGTGGAACCTGACTGCAATTCTTGGAGGATCTCCTGGGAAAACAGGGGTGACTGTGGCTTGTTGTGGGGGAAGGGCATTGGAGGTGAAGCACTCGGGAACATTCATCAGCCTGCATTTCTCTGGAGGGGACCATTTCTGGGAAAATCTGGTCCCTTCCATCAGCACTGAGAAGCCCCAGGCCAAACAATAATCCAGGTGGGATCTCAGCCCCACCCATCAGTAAACAGGCTGCCTAAAGACCCCTCAGGCACACAGCCAGCCTCTAATCTCATCCAGAGACAAAGCCCCATCCATCAGAGGGAGAGGAATCAACCCCACCTACCAGGGAGCTGGCATCACTCCCTCCCATCAGGAAGCCTACAGCAAGCCCCCTCCATACCAACTTTAGCCACAGGGGAGCAAACGCCAGAACTAAGAGAGGCTACAACCCTATTGTCTACAAAAAGGTTGCCACACCAAAAACCTATAAAAATGAAAAGACAGAAAACTATAACTCAGATAAGGGAGAAAGAGAAAAGTCCAGAAAAACAGCTCAGTGATGAGGAGATTACCAGCCTCCCAGAAAGAGACTTTAGACTGTTGATGCTGAAGATGATGCAAGGCATTGGAAATAGACTGGAGGCAAAGACTGATAATTTACAGGAAACACTGAGCAAAGAAATACAAGCTGTAAAAATTAAACAAAAAGAGATGTAAAATACAATAACTGAAATAAAAAATTCATTAGAAGCAGCCAACAGTAGAATACAGGAGGCAGAAGAAAGAATCAGTGAGGTGGAGGACAGATTAGTGGAAATCACTAACACAGAAGAGAAACGAGATAAAAGATTGAAAGGAAATGAGCAGAGTCTCAGAGAACTCTGGGATAATGTTAAATGCACCAACATCTGTATTATAGGGGTGCCAGAGGGAGAAGAGAGAGAGAAGGGGACAGAAAAAATATTCGAAGAGATAATAGCTGAAAACTTCCCTAATATGGGAAAGGAACCACTCACTCAAATCCAGGAAGCGCAATGAGTACCATATAAAATAAATCCAAGGAGGAACACCCCGAGACACATATTAACCAAAATGACCAAAATTAAAAACAGAGAAAATATTGAAAGCAGCTAGGGAAAAGCAACAAATGACATACAAGGGAACCCCGATAAGGTTATCAGCAGATTTTTCAGCTGAAACTCTGCAGGCCAGAAGGGGAATGGCATGATATACTAAATGTGATGAAAGGAAAAAACTTCCAACCAAGATTGCTTTATCCAGCAAGGCTCTCATTCAGATTTGAAGGAGAGATCAAAACCTTTACAGATAAGCAAAAGTTAAGAGATTTCTGCAACACTAAACCAGCTTTACAACAAATCCTAAAGAAATTCTCTAGGCAGAAAAGAAAAGGCCACAACCAGAAACAAAAACACCACAAATGACAAGGCCCACCAGTAAAGGCATATATACAGTAAAGATACTCAATCATCCATGCACAATTATGCTACCAAAATCAGGAATCATGAGAAGAGAGCACAAATGCAGGTCACTAGAGAAGCACGTGCAATTAAGAATATATGCCCTTCCTGTCTCACAGATTTTTTAACTCCTAAATGAGACAAATGTTAAAGTATACCATGTAAATGTGAGTTATTAAAATATAATGGTAATAATTTTAATAAAGTTTTATTTTTATAAGTAGTTTACAACAGATTATAAATTGAAACATGATATATTAACATAAATATGTAATAACTGTCTCATTATTCAATACTATAATATTAACTCAAGAATCTTCAATAAAAGGATTGGTTAAACAAAGATAGCTAGTAAGCATCCTTTCAAAATAATTACAATAAAAAAACAAAATAATTATAATAAATTTATGACATTTGATATTAAATAGATGTCTAGGATGAGGTTTTAAAAAGATCTGATGAAAAATACTTGAGCACATGGATTTAAGAAATCTTTTAAAAAAATTCAGCTACTAATATTAAGTTTCTTCATCAGGTACAGAAAGAATACTTTCTCCTTTTAGACTGATTTCTCCTAAAATAAAAAATTGCTAGAGATTAAAAAGAAGCAGATGGGTGTTCCCATTGTGGCTCAGCGCTAAAGAACCCAACTAATATCCACGAAGATGTGAGTTCAATCCCTGGCCTCACTCACTGGGCTAAGAATCCAGTGTTGCCACAAGCTGTGGTGCAGGTTGTAGACGAGGCTCAGACCCTGCAGACGCTGTGGCTGTGGCGTAGGTTGGCAGCTGCAGCTCCAATTCAGCCCTTAGCCTGGGAACTTTCATATGCTGCACGTGTGTCCCTAAAAAGGAAAAAAAAAAAAAGTTTTCTTTCCTCACTATGAATAAAAACTAGAAGGTAGATACTAAATTAGGATTATAACTCAGCATAGTATTTTAAATTTATAATACTGATCTGCTGAAATAGTAAAATCAACAAAACAACTTGCATTTGTTTTTTTTTTAATAAATTTTATTGGAGTATAGTTGACTTAGAGCATTTGGTTTTAAAAAACAAAATATTAAATAATCAAAACTGTATCTTGGAGTTCCCATCATGGCCTAGCGGAAACACATCCAACTAGGAACCATGAGGTTGAGGGTTCGATCCCTGGCATTGCTCAGTGGGTTAATGATCCAGCACTGCCGTGAGCTGTGATGTAGGTTTCAGATGCGGCTCAGATCTGGCCTTGCTGTGGCTCTGGTGTAGGCCGGGAGCTGCAGCTCCAATTCAGCCCCTAGCCTGGGAACCTCCATATGCTGTGGGTGCAGCCCAGAAAAGACAGAAAAAAAAAACAACTATCACATTCTTCATTGTTAACATAAAATATATAATTATTAGCTATCCATGAAAAATATCATATATATATAGTTAAGGTTTGTTGTTTTGAGAATAATGACTATTAACATAGATGGGCACAGGGGTGGGGGGATGCACTGGGGGTTTGGGATACAAAATCTGTAAAATTGACTTGTGATGATTTATGTACACCTATAATTGAAATAAAATCCATTAAGAGGAAAAAAAAAAAAAAAAACATAGATGGGCACAGCACACACTTCCTTCCAAAATCTGTGACAATGGAAACAGCCTAAACTTTCCCAATGACTTTTTAAGTATCTGCTTTAACTGACTTTGTTTATAACTACAATAGTTTACAACATCAAAATGAATATTGCATTGATATAACAATGGCTAGTGATGATGATTTAAACCAGTAAAACACTTTCAGAAAGCAATTTATCAATGAGATATAAATAATAAAATTATATGTGACTTCTAGTGCAATAGACCTTTAACAGCAAGAAGAAAAATCATGAGGTATAGTCCAAGATTAACTAAAACAATTTTGTTCTTCTTCCATTTTTTTTTTTTTTTGTCTTTTTAGGGCCACACACATGGCATATGGAAGTTCCCAGGCTAGGAGTTGAATCAGAGCTGCAGCTGCCAGCCTATGCCACAGCCACAGCAACTCGGGATCCAAGTCATGTCTGCAGCCTATACCGCAGCTCACGGCAATGCTGCATCCTTAACCCACCGAGCAAGGCCAGGGATGAAACCCAAGTCCCCGTTGATACTAGCCAAATTTATTACTGCTGAGCCATGATGGGAACTTCAGAAACAATTATAAACTAGAAATAAAAGATGAATGATTGGTCAGAAGTTCATGTCAAAATTCTAGGTAAGGAATTGCTGTGGTATAGCAAAGGCTGACCCAATGAGCCCCCTAGCCTGGGAACCTCCATACACCGCGGGTGTGGCCCTAAAAGGCAAAAAAAAAAAAAAAAAAAAATTCTAGGTAAAGAATTCCCACTGTAGCTCTGCAGTTTACAAATCCAACTAGTATCATGAGGATGTACGTTTGATCCATGGCCTCATTCAGTGGGCTCAGGATCTGGCATTGCCATGAGCTGTGGTGGAGGTGACAGATGCGGCTCAGATCCTGTGTTGCTGGCTCTGGCACAGGCCGGCACCTGCAGCTCCAATTTGACCCCTAACCTGGGAACTTACATATGCTGCAGGTGCTGCCCTAAAAAGAAAAAACAGAAATGAAAAAAAAAAAGCTAGGTAAAACGTCCAGAAGTAAAACTGGATATGTTTACTACATGAGTACACTTATGTAAAATGAGGCATGCATGTACAAGTGGGATGATAATGCCAAAGTACTGAACACTTTTTAGGATTTTTTTTTAAACTTGTTAAAATGTCTTATCTGTCCTTTTGGCTTTTGTTTATTCTATTCAAAGAGAAAAATAAGTAGCTTTTCTTATACATTCTGTACATGAAAAACTGTTTTAGTAGTAACTTTAAAATAAAAAACTACCCTACCAAGACACAATCATAAAAATGAAAAGCAGAAATTCATTTTCCTTTTCAAAACTATCAAAAACAGTAACTTACTTAGAAAGAATTCCTCGAAGTCAGTTTTCTCCACACAGCTAGTATACATGCGCAGGGCCGCAATCTTAATCTTCTAGACAAAGAGAATAAAACCAAACTCAAGTCATGACCAAGTGAATGTTCCAGTGCCATAAAGTGTAGGTCACGGAATCTTATATTTTTTCAATAGAAGGAGGGGGTCCAAGCCCATCTCCAGGTAAATTTAATAGCTAAACCAACACAGATATTTCTTTCTTTTCTTTTTCTTTTTTCTCTACTTTTATTTTTTAAATTTTTTGGGCCATGCCCACAGCATGTGGAAATTCCCAGGCCACAGATCAAAACCAAGCCACAACAGTGACAATGATGAACCCTTAACCACTAGGCCATCAGGGAACACTAATATTTATTTTTTTAAAGCTAGCCATTCACAGATTTTGCAAATTTTTCATATTTTATATTACCATCAAATCGTCAACAAGTTTTTTCCAATATTTAGATGAAATCTCTCCATTAATTCAACCCACTGCACCACATTAGAGCCTCAAACCACCACTCAGAATGATCCACATTAATTCTTTTTTGGCCGCACCCACAGCATGCAGAGGTTCCCAGGCCAGGGATCACACCTGCAGCACAGCAGTGACCTGAGCCACAGCAGTTACAACACTAGATCCCCACCCACTAAGCCACTAGGAAACTGCACACGTTAATTCCTTTTTTTTTTTTTTTGTCTTTTTGTCTTTTCTAGGGCCGCACTTGCCGCATATGGAGGTTCCCAGGCTAAGGGTCTAATTGGAGCTGTAGCCACCGGCCTACGCCAGAGCCACAGCAACACCAGATCTGAGCCGCATCTGCAACCTACAACACAGCTCACAGCAATGCCAGATCCTTAACCCACTGAGCAAGGCCAGGGATCGAACCCGCAACCTCATGGTTCCTAGTCAGATTCGTTAACCACTGAGCCACGACGGGAACTCCCTCCACATGTTAATTCTTTATAATCTGAAACCCTTTATATTAAAAAATTACTCATTCTCCTGACCAAAATCAAACAAAACCCCTCAATCCTTCCATCGTTCCTCAAAAGCACTAATATCTGTTCTGTAAATCTGTGTGTTTGTGTGAAGGGAGGGGGTCACTTTTTCCTACATTCGCCCTTTGATTAACAGAATACTACATTTATAAATAAGGGTTTCTAGAATGTAAAATATAGTAAAAGGATCAACCTTCAGCTAGTCCCTGAAGCACTAATACTCTCTTAGAATCTTAATCTAAGTGGTGGTTTTAACCTAGTCAAAACTTACATACTTAAGACTTGCGTATTTTATTTTGTGCCTTCCTAAAATTCAATCTACAAATAAAAAATAAATTCTTATAAGAGTTGAATTGTAGATATGAAGACCAACTCAGTCCTAAAGGAACAAGAATTTCTAAAGACTTTCAAAATACTTCCTTAAGGATACAATTAAGTTAGTCCATCAACAAAAGGCTTAAAGAAGTTTATTTTTACTTAAAACGACAGAGAAAAGTACTCAAAGAGAATAACACAACTGAAGAAAAACCAATCTAAAATTTTAGTAGAGCTGTTATTAACGTTCAAAGTCACCAAGGATATACTATATCCAATACTATATAATATTCATATTTTAGTTTCTGATGGGCAGAAATACCTGTAATAGCTCATATGGGGGGAAACAGAACATATAACAAATTGAAATCATATATACTTATATGCATAGTAACAGCTTTAGAAGTCCATATTTTTTTTAATAATGATTTTTATTTCTTCCATTACAGCTGGTTTACAGCGTTCTCTCAATTTTCTGTTGCACAGCAAGGTGATCCAGTCAACATAAACATGTATACATTTTTTTCCTCACATTACCATGCTCCATCATAAGTGAATAGATATAGTTCCCAGTGCTATACAGCAGGATCTCATTGCTAGAAGCCCATAATTGAACAAAACCCATGGTGAGACACTAAAAAAGAAGAGCAAATTAAACCTAAAAGCAAGCGGAAAGAATGATATATAAAGAGCAGATATCAATCAAATTGAAAACGGAAAAATAACATAGAAAAATCAAAGAAGGCAAAGCTGCTTCTTTGAAAATATCAATAAAATTGATAAAACTTTAGTAGAACTTATCTAGGAAGAAAAAGAAAAAAAAGAGAAGATAAAATTTACCAATATCAGGAATCAGAGAGGAAAGGGAACTTCACTATATAGCTTAAACATATTAATAGGATAATAAGGGAATATTGTGAACAACTTTAGGCCAATAAATTTGATTACTTAGATGAAATGGACAAATTTGTTGAAGGATACTAATTACCAAAGCTCACCAAAATAAATAAATAACATGATTAGTCCTATCTCTATTTTTAAAACTGGATTTATGGGAGTTCCCTTCGTGGCTCAGTGGTTAGCGAATCTGACTAAGAACCGTGAGGTTGCGGGTTCAATCCCTGGCCTTGCTCAGTGGGTTAAGGATCCAGCGTTGCCGTGAGCTGTGGTGTGGGTTGCAGACGTGGCTCAGATCCCGCGTTGCTGTGGCTGTGGCGAAGGCCGGCAGCTGCAGCTCCTGTTAGACCCCTAGCCTGGGAACCTCCATGTGCCGCAGGTGCGGCTCTACATAAAGGCAAAAAGACAAAAAAAAAAAAAAGAAGAAGAAACAGGTTTGAACAGATTGATCACTAGTAGGGAAACTATTATAACTTAAGAATTCCCAGCAAATAAAAGTCCAAACCATATGACTCCACAGGGGAATTCTACTCAAAGTATTATCCTTCTCAAACCATTACAAAAAACTGAAGGGGAAGGAACACTTCCAAGTTCATTCTACAAGGCCATTACCCTGAGCCAAACCTTAAGACAATACCAAAATAAATAAATAAATAAATAAATAAAATAAAATTGGATTTATGGTTAAAAACCTTCCCCAAAATAAAACTCCAGGCTTAATGGCTTTACTAGTGAATCTATCAAATACCTAATAATACCAAATCTACATAAACTCTTCCAGAAAAAGAGGAAAGATACTTCCCAGTTCATTCCATGAGCCAACATTACCCTGATATCAAAACCAAAGTCATTAAAAGAAAACAAAACTGTAGAACTATAGCCGTCAATGAGCACAGATGCAAAATTCCTTAACAAAATCCTAACAAATTGAATCCACCACCAATATTTTAAAAGGAAAACATATCAATCAGGATCAACTGGGATTTATCCCAGGAATGCAAAGTTGATTCAGTATTCACAAATCAACCAGTGTAATTCACCATATCAGCAATATAAAAAAGAAGCATGTTTAACTTTGTAATAACTGCAGTTCCGGGAAGTATTTAACACGGAACACATTTT
Source organism: Catagonus wagneri (assembly GCA_004024745.2). Classification (NCBI taxonomy): domain Eukaryota; kingdom Metazoa; phylum Chordata; class Mammalia; order Artiodactyla; family Tayassuidae; genus Catagonus; species Catagonus wagneri. Next base: position 19,097,818 of record PVHT021183543.1, on the reverse strand, counting down.
GAGAGGCACTGGTTTGTACCATTACCAAACAAATGATATCCCAGTGATATTACTACCCTAATGCTTTGGTCTTGACAGGACTCTTCCTATCCTTGAAGCAGAGAGTTCAGGACATTTGTAAGCTCTACATTTCAGCCAACAATTTATTAAGCAGCTAATTCAGTGCCCAACACTGATTTGGACGCTAGGAATACAGTAGTAAACAAGGCACTTAAAAACTCCTTTCACAGATCTTAAGGCCTAGTACAACTACAGACACATTTATAATTTTTAAGTAAAATTCCTAATGGCCTATGTGTTGATTTTTTGTTGTTGTTGTTAACTCTGTAGTTTCCTTCAGATCCTTATATACAGTATTATAGGTTCATAATTAATCATTCTGCCTAAAGAAAGGCAAACTTGCCTCTAAAGTCCAAATCTTTCCTTGAGAAAGAGGTTTTCCCCCACAACATATTCATGAAGCAAGTACTCATTACAAATAATGAAGACCTCATCAGACTGGCCAGTGTATTTATACAGTGCTCATACTGTGGCAATCAGGAGTATTTTATAGTTCTTCACTTTTCCTGCAGCAAAGCCAAGCCTTTATACTTGGGTGAGCCATTTTCCTGGACAAATCTCCAAAGCAAGTCCCTTAAGACCATCACACATGGACTGGAAATAACAACTCAGGGAAAGAACCTCTTCAGGATTCATGTATGAATATAAGTTAAGGAGGTAGATGGACTAAATTTCTACCCAGTCAATACAAATTGTTATGGTCCTCAAATGACATCATGTTCGTTTCATTCTAACTTTGGAAGACTTCATCAGTCTGACTAAAACACAAGCACCTAAGACAGCTTTAGGAAATGAAAATAAGCTCTCCCACTAATTAATGCATTTTATACATCCTACAAGATGAAAAATGAATCTAGTAAAAGGCTTACACTAACAGCTGTGTGAGAATTGGATGGGCTTGAAGTCATTTGAACTTTCTATTCTGTACTGGAATTCCTGCTACAGAATTCTTGATTCACAGTCAACAATATGGGCCCCTGTTCAAACATGTCTAACGGCCTTGTGAGGCTACCTATCCCACTGGAGGACAGCTCTTCTTAGATTTTTGTTATACTGAACATAAATCTGCTTCATGTAACATTCATTGAAACACCATCTATATACTGGAAGGCCTGAGATTAAGTCTCTCCACCTTTTTTTTATATTTGCCCCTCAAATACCCAAGAACCGTCAAGTCTTCTCTTTTCTAGGCAAAGCATCCCTATTTCCTTCAACCACTCCTCACTCTGCACAGTTTCTGAAGCCTTTACGAGCCTCACTGCCCACTTCTGAATGTGTTCCAGTTTGTCAGTGTCCTTCAGACCAGGAATAACTTTTTGGCTTGATGCTAGTCTGGAAACTGCCTATTCAACGACATGTGGCTGAATCTGTTAAACGTTATCTGTATCTTACCTGATATTGCTCCATAAAGATAAGTGGGAAAGGATGGTTATTTCAGGACAAATAGGCAAGGAAAAGCTATATTTAAATTCCTAATTATGGATCTAGAAGAAAAATGGAACTACACATGAGAACATTACATAAAAAGATGGAGGAAAGATGCTGCTGATGTGGGGAGACATCATCAATCCCTAATGAAAGACATGAAAACACAAAATTCATAGATTTTGCTAGTGCAATCCAATACAAGTGTCTGCCATAGATTTGAGTCAAGATTTGCTGAAAAGGGCTCACAATCTTTCAAAATGGAAAGTTATATACATTTTCCCACCCAAATTACACTAGAATGTCATACTTTGATGTTTTGATGTCACAAATTTAAAAGTGAAGGTTACAGAAATAGACACTGCCACATCACAAAAGATTTTTTTAATGCAAATATTAGGGACTTAGTTGAGATCACAAGGAAACTAAGAAAAATCAGAGACTAATAACTTAAAGTGAAGAAATTTTCCTGATGATTTAGTAATCCTTCAAATGGTAGCCAACTTTCCCTCTGGAATCATAAAAATACAGACGAGACAAAGCATATGGAAGCAACCAAGTGGAACTCAACCATCAAGAAATGAATAAAACAGAAATTTTTTTCTTTTCCTTCTTTCTGCTCTCATTTCCCTTTTCTTTTAATTAATTTCTAACTTTCAAACAAAACACATATTTTAAGCTTTAAATCCAAATGCCATAATCACAAACCCATTTTTTAATAGAGGAGAAGATTCTGATTAATAAATTTCAAATATACCAATGGTTATCATTTATCAAAGAAACATGATGTAAAAAAGATAACTTTAATGAACATAACCAATATTTCATTAATGATTAAGGAGGCACTGCATAGCTGTAGACTCTTAACATCACTTTAACCTATTATGTGTGTTATCTTCTATACTTTTCAAAGTCCCTTATAAGCAAAATATTTGTGGAATTACTGTTCAATTTATGTAAAAGGGAAATTATAAAGAGAAGCCTATATTTGCTACAATGAGAATTGTTGGGAAGAGAGCCAGACAATATAAGAAACTAAAAGTAAAGTCCATAATAAAATTGAAATTCTAATTTGAATCCAACTTGTTAAAATGGTGCAACTGGAATAATTTAGTCATTTTTGGACAAAGCTATGATGTTTTCTAGAAAAGTCTTCCCTACTGCTTTGTATTGGTTTGCTTTAAAATATAACATATGACTGACTAGATTTATTCAACATCTAGCAACCTTGGAAAGTATTAAAAAAGTACTTTTGCCATAATTGTAGGTAGAAACAGCAGAACTAGGAGATAATCACTGGTGTTTTATTACTTTAATTGGTTAGAGGCATTGTTATAAAAGTCCAAGGGTAGTAGCACCTGATGCAGGGAGAACATTCACTCATTTATAGCAAGTACTACAAAACAGATAACATGCCAGGGAAAGACTTGATTAAAATGGCATAGCAAAGAGCCCACCATAAGATGAATTAACAATAAATCACAGAATTGATTAATTTTAATTGTAAAAATGCTTATTAGTAAAATTTTAAAGAAAGTCACTAAAATGACCTAGGGAAAATTACTTACAAAGCTTAGAGAATAATGTTTCCTTAAGAATATCAGGACATTTGGCCCATCTAAATACTAAGAACTTATCTATATGGCATATCATGTAGCAAGGGCCTGGAAAGACCAGTCCCTTTTTTTTTTTTTTTTTTTTTTTGCTTTTTAGGGCCACACATACGGCATATGGAAGTTCCCAGGCCAGGGCTCAAACTGGAGCTGCAGCTGCCGGCCTACACCAGAGCAACGTGGAATCCAAGTCATGTCTGGGTCCTACACCACAGCTCATAGCAATGCCAGATACTGAGTAAGGCCAGGGATAGAACCCTCATTCTTGTGGATACTAGTCAAGTTCATTACTGCCAAGCCACAACGGGAACTCCCTGGAAAAAAAAGTCTTATTGGATTGCCTGCTATGAGATACTCCTAAGGAATCCGATTAAGGGAGCAGAAGGAATATTTCAGCCACACATATCTGACTTGGAATGGGGGGGGTGGGAGGGGGCAAGGGGACAATAACATATTTTGACACTCTCAAAATAACATATGAATTTCACAAAAAGCAAAGCAGAAACTTTAAAATATCTTCTATGAGAAGCAGAAAGCACAGCTCAAAAAGAAAAACTTAAAAGACTTTACCCATTTACTGTATTTCAAAGGTCCTGTGAATCCCATGGCTTCTATTATCTTTGTAAAGGCACCAACTTTCTCTTCAACAGGCTGTGGGGAATCCTTGGTAGCAGAGAGCTATTTAACCAAAATGAAGGGAACCAAAATTAGTTGCAATTTTTTTTTAAAGAATGCTTTTATTTCTCATTAGGTCTACGGCATTTTTTATTGCTTAGATTTTTTTTTTCACCTAAAACTTTTAATTCTTACTTTTTCCAGTAAGTACCTTATCACTCAATATAAACACATCTGGAACCTTAACAGATATCCTCCAAATTTCAGAGCAGACATACCCACCTCATTGACCACATGCCCATGAACCCATGTTCAAGAAATGATAGACCTGGGGTATCAGAATAAAAGTTCTATAGAAAAGAGTACTTTAAAAAGTAAATTTTGGAGTTCCCTTCGTAGCTCAGGGGTTAACGAACCCAACTAGGATCCACAAGGACATGGTTTCAATTCCTGACCTCACTCAGTAGGTTAAGGATCTGGCGTTGCCGTGAACTGTGGTGTAGGTTGCAGACGTGGCTCAGATCCTGTGTTGCTGTGGCTGTGGCACAGACAGGCAGCTTGGGAATTTCTATATGTACCTGATGCAGCCATAAAAAGCAAAAAAAAAATTTAATTTTGACCCCAAACTCCCAAAGAACAATTCATAAAAGAGAAATGCTCTATGTTTATTAACATTACAGAAACAAAAAAATACTATCTGAAAGCAGTCAAAAGTACTTCAAAGCCATAATCAAACAAAGCAGGACTGAATAAATATTATTTATTTATTTATTTAAAATGTTATTGGAGTATAGTTGACTAGAGAACTGGCTCTTTTATTTTTAAGGTATTTATTTTATTTATTTATTTTTGGCCATACCTGTAGCATGTGGAAGTTTCCAGGCCAGAGATCAAACCCACACCACAGCAGCGACCTGAGTTTCTACAGTGACAATGCCATATCCTTAACCCACTGCACCGCATTCCTGAATGTTTAGTATAACAAATTTTAATAATGACTACAGAAGATAAAAGTTTTGGAGTATACAAAGAAACTCAAAGGAAAACCTTTTTTTTTCTTTTTAGGACCGAACCCCTGGCATATGGAGGTTCCCAGGCTAGGGGTTGAACTGAAGCTGCAGCTCCCAGCCTATGCCACATCCACGTCAGATCCAAGCTGCATCTACACCCCAGCTCATGGCAATGTAACCCATTCAGAGAGGCCAGGGATTGAACCCGTATCCTCATGGATACTAGTCCACTTCTTAACCCGCTGACCCATAACAGGAAATCCAGAAAACCTATTCTAATGCTAAGCCTCTCCAAATGAAAGCAAGCTACACAATCATAAAGAAATTCTCCAGAAGTTAAATATTACTTTATTTTTAACATAGAAAAAAAATCTGTAACTTTTTTCTCTAAAGTGTTTTCAAGCAAGGGAGTACAATAGAAGAATCATAGGACACGGGATCAGAAGTCTTGTTCCAATATACAGTTGGTCTTTCTCTTCCTTCCTTATGACCTTTGCGCAAGTCATTTTATTTCCCTGAACCTCACTTTCTGCATTCAATAAAATTTCTTGCCTCATCCAGCTAATAATTTTGCTGAGCTTCAAATAAGAACACTTGTGTGAAAGCACTTTATAGACACAGAAAGAAGCTGTAAGTCTCACCTTATTTGTGGTGTGATACTTCCTATTCAGCTGAAAGTCTACTCCAGGAATCTGACCTGATCTGCCACAAGCTAGAGGCTGGCTCATCTGGGGCCACTGGGGGATTAAAAACAAAAAACAAAAACAGATATAAGCAACACTGAGCATTCACGCAGAGGGTTAATATGAGCAGAGCTGCTTCAAAAAATAAAAACTATAGAATCTATCTGACCTTGCTTAACCCAGTTCCTGATGATATGATCACTAAGAGGATCCAAAATGGGGACCTGGAACGGTATCTGGTACATGCTCAATAAATAGCTATTGAATGCCTGAATAAATAAAAGAATATAAAGCACCTTTCACAAAATAGTACTAGCTTCCATCATCACCATCATTGTTAACATCATTGCTGTTCAGATCAAAATTGTCTTCCTTCTATGTTTACACTTGATTTGAAAGCACTCTGGAAATATAATACCCATTAGTTACAATTATTACGTGCCAGGCACTATATAGGTTTTTTATATATAGTATCTTATATAATCCTCACCATAATCCTATCAGGTTGGCATTATTATAATCAAAACCAATTAAACATAGTTTTGAAAATGAATTCCTAAGGAAGGAGTTCCCACCATGGCGCAGTGGAAACGAATCTGACTGGGAACCATGAGGTTGCAGGTTCTATCCCTGCCCTTGCTCAGTGGGTTAAGGATCTGGCGTTGCCGTGAGCTGTGGTGTAGGTCTTAGACACGGCTCAGATCCCACATTGCTGTGGCTCTGGCATAGGTCAGAGGCTACAGCTGCAATTAGACCCCTAACCTGGGAATGTCCACATGCCACGGGTATGGCCCCCAAAAAGACAAAAAAAATAAATAAATAAAATAAAATAAATTCCTAAGGAAAAAAAAAATACACAGGAGACCCTCATTATAACATTATTCACAAGAGTGAAAAACTAGGGAATAAGTCAAATAAGAAAGAAGATGGTTACTTAAATTAAGGTACTCAATGGGAAATCAAGCAGTCAGATTTTTAATAGATTTGGGGGGGGGGGGTCACATCCACAGCACGTGGAAGTTCTCAGGCCAGGGATTGAACCTGTGCCACAGCAGCAACCTGAGCCACTCACTACAATGACAATGCCAGATTCTTAACCTGCTGTGCTACGAGGGAATTCCTAATAGGTTTTATTTTTAAAAGCAGTTTTAGGTTCACACTAAAAATGAGCAGAAAGCACAGACAGCTGCCATATACCCTATCCCACACATTCACAACATCCTCCACTATCAAATATCCCCAACAGAGAGATACATTTGTTACAGGTGATGAACCAACACTGACACAACATTATCACCTAAAGTTCATAGTTTGCATTAAGGATTATTTTTAGCAACATGAAAACACACATATAATATGTATAAAATTATGAATAAAAACATGAATGCACATGGGCAAGTCTAAAAAGAAACACAAAGAAATGAAAGAGATTTTTTTTATGCTAGCAGAATCACGGAAGAGTCTTAAGAATCGAGCGTCCAAACTCTCGGCAATGTTGTTTCCTTTACAGTATAAAACGGCATGGAAGGAGCAGGAAGAGGGTTCAATTCTGTTTTATTGTAAGACGAGATGGGACTCAGAAGATGAAAATGAATTTTTAATTTAATCCCAGTGAAGGAAAAAATAGAATTTCTAACTGTTACTATTTACTTTTCTTTCCAAACAAGGATATTAAAAGATTAGTCAGGATTCTTCTGGTCAGTCCCAAGGACACTTATGCTTTAATTCATAAGTATCAAGCAAGCTTTGTGACACAGAGACTAAACACAGAACACCTCCCATTACATCACATATATCAATGTAACGGTCCACTAAAACATGAAGCATTTAAACAGGTTCAAAGAACACAACTAACAGCAGTTTCAATGAGCTATGCTGTGGGGTGAGTTCTATTAAGTGACATGATCTTTTTCTTCTCTTAGAGCTCCTGGAGTAACCACTGGATTCCTTCTGCAACTGTCTCACCAACTCCTGTATTTCTGTCCTACCGTTATTTTTTTTGTCTTTTTGCCTTTTTCTAGGGCCGCACCTGCGGCATATGGAGGTTCCCAGGCTAGGGGTCTAATCGGAGCTACAACTGCCGGCCACAGCCACAGCCACAGCCACAGCCACGCCAGATCCTAGCCACATCTGCAAGCTACACCACAGCTCATAGCAACGCCAGATCTTTAACCCACTGAGCAAGGCCAGGGATCGAACCTGCAACCTCATTGTTCCTAGTTGGATTCGTTAACCACTGAGCCACGACAGGAATTCCCCTGCCCTGTCATTATTCATGGGTTAACATCGAACACTATATTGAACTACTGAAGTACCTAGGTATCTGGTACCAAGGACAACAGCTAGTTCCTTCCTACCTAAACATATCTATAACCATACACATTTACTTTTTTGTACTACCCATTCTTGCTCTTGCCCACCCAAAAAAAGATTTCCTTGATCCTTAAAACATTAGTTTTTACTGTTTAAATCTAAAAGATGTCAAATAACTTTCTGTAAAAGACAGAAAGATACCCAAAATACTTAAATGTCACTTTTTCAAAGAGGCCTTTTCTAACAATTTTATCTAATGTTTTATCTATGGCTATGATAGCCATAGTCTGTTCTCTATCATAGCCATAGTCTGTTCATTTCATTCACAGTACTCACTACAATGTACAATTATATATTCATTTACATACATACTTATTTTCTATCTCCACCGCAAAAAATATCCATGAGAGCAAGAACTAGGTATAGTACCAGAAACAAGTACAGTGCATTATACAGAGGAAAAACTCAAATATTTGTTCAATGAACAAACCCAACTACTTACACAGTTATTTCTTATTATATCTTTCTTGTCCTCATCCACACACATGCCATGCATACATGTTTCATTTATCCAACCTTTATTAAATACCCACAATATACCAGCCCTTGTGCCAGGTTTAAAGTTAAAAGATAAAACAATCCCTGACCTTATAGAGCTTATAATCTTGTGGATAAGAGAAAGAAATCTCACTACACAAGAAACAAAACCAAATGTAACATTTAAAAATGTTTAGAGACCACCTACCAAACACACTTATACACACACAATGTTAGAAAGGATATAGAGCAACTAGAACTCTAATACACTGCTGAGTGTAATGGTACAATCACTTTGGAAAATTATTTGACAGTATCTATGAAGCTAAGTGTATACACATTCTGTAAGACTCAACAATTCCATTTCTAAGTATATGCCCCAACAGAAATATGTACATCTGTTCATTAAAAAACATGTATAAGAATGTTCATAACAGCACTATTAATAAAAGCCCAACAAGAAACAATCCAAATATCCATCAATAAATAAATGGATACATGAACTGTGGTATATTCATATAATAAAATACTATGCAACAATGAGGATAAATAAACTATCACTACAGAATAACAAAGATGAATTTCTAAAACAAAGTTGAATCAAAGCAGACAAAAACAAGCAAGTACATACTATATGCTTAAAAGGTAAAATAGTTCCTGTTGTGGCTCAACGGTAACGAACACAACTAGTGTCCATGAGGACACGAATTCCATCCCTCACTCCATAGGTGGATTCCTAGTCTGGGAACTTCCATGTGCCGCAGATGCAGGTCTAAACAAACAAAAAAAAAACTCTTGTCTTTTAAAAAAACAAAGGTAAAACTACTCTCTGATGTTTAGTGAAGACTGTGGTTAACCTTGGTGAGGGATAGTGACTAGAAAGCGATCAAAGATCTTCTAGGGTTCTATTTCTTGATCTGGGTGCTGGTTATGTTCACTTTGCAGTAATGCACTAAGCTATATACTTTTGACTTAGGCCTTTTTTGTATTTTTATTATACTTCAACAAACAATGGAAATTTAGAAATAGAAAAGATCTAGAACCATCAGAAAAGAGATGATGGATAAGCCTGAAAAAGTAGACAGGATAGGAGCTCCTGATGTGGCTCAACAGAAACGAATCTGACTAGCACCCATGAGGGGGCAGGTACGATCCCTGGCCTCAGTCAGTGGGTTAAGGATCTGGCATTGCCGTGAGCTGTGGTGTAGGTCACAGACATAGCTTGGATCTGGTATGGCTGTTGTGTGGGCCGGCAACTATAGCTCTGATTCGACCCCTAGCCTGGGAACTTCCATCTGCCTCTGCTGTGTCCCTAACAAGACCAAAAAAAAAAAAAAAAAAAGTGGGCAGGGTAGAGAAGGTAAATGAGAAGGCAAAGGTGAGAAAGAAGCATGGTCTCATGGAAAGAGAAAAACATTGAGCCAGAAGCTCCAGCTCTGCCTATCTCATAAATTTGTTTTAGAACCAAATAAAATATAAATCTCTATGTGAAAGGAGATGTATAAACTATAATGCATAACATAAATGTGAAGAGCTGTTCCAGAAAAATCCAATGGCAAACTCTACTTCGGGCAGTTCCGCATTAAAAGAAATATTAAGGTTTCACTCTTATTTTTTGCTTCCAAAAAGGTTCTGCAGAGTTCCCTGGTAGCACAGCAGGTTAAGGATCCAGAACTGTCACTGCTGTGGACTGGGTTGCTGCTGTGTCACAAGTTCCATCCCTGGCCCAGGAATTTCCGCATGCCTCGGGCATGGCCAAAAAAGGAAAAAGAAAAGCTTCCAAGAGTGAAAAGACCTCCCTGATGTGGAAGGAAGGAAGGAAGGAAGGAAGGAAGGAAGGAAGGAAGGAAGGAAGGAAGGAAGGAAGGAAGGAAGGGGAAAGAGAAAGGGAAAAGGAGTAAAGAAGGGAAGGACTCAAGAAATTCTTAAACACTACATGTGTCTGGTCTTTTTAACAAAACTATAAGCTCCACCAGGGCACAGTCTATCTTATACTTCTTTTATTTTCTGTGCCATTGCTCAACACCATTCTGGGCATGAAGTCGGCAGTCAATAAAAACTAGGTAGGTTTTTTGTTTTTTTTTTAATAGAAGGACAGTCTGGAGAAGGTCCAGAAAAGAACCGCAGGAATGATCAAAGAGATGAATAAAAGGTCCTAGTGGAAAGGTTAAAATGAATTGAGGCTGTTTAGCTTGGAGAAAAAGCAACTGAAGAACTAAGCAGTAACTTAGAATAACAACACTTGAGCTGGAAGAAATCTCAGAGATCTTCTAAGTCCAACCTTTTCCTTTCACAGATGAGGAAACTAAGACCCAGGGAGAGGTGGTAACTTGCTTAAGGTAGTTTTAGGACCAAAAAAAAAATTTTAAGTTTCAATTTATAAAGTGTGGAGAAAATTTACCCAAGTAGTATGAACATAAACAGCAATAAAAGTAGCACTTAAAATTTAATGAATATCTCCCATATGCCCAGCACCTACATGCTTGCTATTTTACTTATGTTATCTCACAGAAACCTTGCAAAGTTGACACTATTTTTTCCCATTTTAGAAATAAGGACACTAAGCTTCAAAGAAGTAAAGTTCATTAAAGGGTAAAACATATTTAGACCTATCTTCTTTCCCCTATATCTAGCTGCTTTAAGAAAAACTGAGTAGAGTTCGGTAACAGGCTTATGCATACTTAGCACCCAGATCTTAATTTCTAAGTATTCCAAATACCATTATCCAATAAAAGGAATCAGAGAAATCACTGACTCTAGGGCTAGAGCAAAGAAAATGCAACATGAACCTGAAATGTCCTGTGGCGCCAAAACATAAGAAGTATTGGAGTTCCCATCATGGTTCAGCAGAAACAAATCTGACTAGTATCTATGCGGACGCAGGTTCAATTCCTGCTGGGTTAAGGACCCGGCATTGCTGTGAGCTGTGGTGTAGGTTGCAGATGTGGCTCAACCTGGCATTGCTGTGGCTGTGGCACTGGCCAGAAGCTACAGCTCTGATTTAATCCCTAGCCTGGGAACCTCCATATGCCACAGGTGCGGCCATAAAAAGCAAAAAAGCCAAAAAATAAAAAAGGAAAAAAGAAAGTGTTAAAAAAATAAGCAAAAACAAAAACCTCCTGGGCATCTATCCAGAGAAAACCATGACTAGAAAAGATCCATGTACTCCAATGTTCATTGCAGCAATATTTACAATAGCCAAGACATGGAAACAATCTAAATGTCCACTGAGAGAGGAGTGATAAAAAAGATGTGGTACACATACACAATGGACTATTACTCAGCCATTAAAAGGAAAGAAATAGCAGCATTTGCAGCAACACGGATGGACCTAGAAATTATCATGCTAAGTGAAGTCAGTCAGACAATAAGACACCAACATCAAATGCTATCACTTACATGGACACAGTAATGTAACTTACATGGACACATGATGACTCACAGACTTTGAAAAACTTATGGCTTCCAAATGAGACAGGTTGGGGGGTGGGGGGATGCACTGAGGGTTTGGAATGGAAATGCTATAAAATTTGGTTGTGATGACTGCTGTACAACTATAAATGTAATAAAATTCACTGAGTAATAAAAAAAAAATTTTTTAAGCATGTAGAAAGGAAGTTGAAGGAGTTCCCAATAACCAAAACATGGGACAATATGATAAACAAAATAAATAATGAGAATAATGGAGGATGAGTCATAGAACAAATTAAATATCCATTTGCTCATACTAATACAAACAAATGATTGAATAAATAAGTAAATGGGAGTTCCTGCTGTGGCACAACGGGATTTAGTGGCGTCTCTACAGCACTAGATCACAGGTTCAATCCCCAGCCCAGCACAGTGGGTAAAGGATCTGGCATTGCCACAGCTGGCCAGGGAACTCCATATGCCAACCAGGCAGCCAAAAAAGGGGTGAAAAATGAATAAATAAATAAATGGAGAGGAAGTGACTGCTCTTCCTTACAGTAGAATTTCAGTCAATAAATGCACTAGGTAATGATGTAAATTAGACAATGACTATAAAGCAAGCCTCACAGTAATGACTATAACAAGATCTGTAACAATGTGGATACATTTCACACTACTGAACTGCACACTTAAAAATGGTGGTAACTTTAAGGTTATGTGGGGTTTTCACCATAACTTTAAAATAACTAATTAATATGTATCATTTTAAAAAAAAGAACCATCAACGAATGCTAAAAGTAATGAGCAAAAGTATGATAAGAAACAGGATTATCTGCATAGTTTCAAAGTATCTTCTCACAAGATACTTGCTGATTGCAAAAGGGAAAATAGTAACTTTATAGTAGGGAAACCTGACAAACACCAATTTAATAACCAAGTGATCAAAGTTAACATCACCAGTAGTAAGGCATTCTGTCATCAAGTATCCCCTGATATGGTGCACTGAGAAGAAAACAATGTCACTTCTGTCAAAAATGCATAGATAGCCTCAATCTAGTTTTAAGAGAATGTTAGATGAACGCAAATTGAGGGACCAAAAAAAAAAGAACATTAATGGGAAAAAAAAGTAAAATTGGAATGTGGTTTATAGATTAGTTAATAGTATCATATTAATTTTCTTTCCTGGTTTCAATAAGTGCACTCAGGTTATGTAAGATGTTAACTTTAGAGGAAACCAGATGAAGGGTGTGTGGAAACGTTACTATTTTTAAAACTTTTAAGTTTAAATTATTTCAAAATTAAAAAAAAATAAGTAGGAGTTCCCGTCGTGGCGCAGCAGTTAACAAATCCGACTAGGAACCATGAGGTTGAGGGTTCAATCCCTGGCCTCGCTCAGTGGGTTAACGGTCCGGCGTTGCCGTGAGCTGTGGTGTAGGCTGCAGACATGGCTCGGATCCCACATTGCTGTGGCTGTGGCGCAGGCCAGCAGCTACAGCTCCGATTAGACCCCTAGCCTGGGAATCTCCATATGCCCCAGGGGCAGCCCTAAAAATTACAAAAGCAAAAAAAAAAAAAAAATTAAGTAGACTCATCAAAGTATAACAGAACTTCAACAGGTTATTTAGAAAAGACAGAGATGAGAGTCCAATGTCCCTAGCCTTTTGAAAATGTTAACGGGATTATAGCATCAGACATTACATTAGAGATCATCTGATACTTGCCACTCATCCAGTGAAGGCTACTTCTCTATGTCATACCCCTAACACAGTCTTCTAACCATTGCTTGAATATTTCCAGCAAGAGTAAATTTACTTTGTCAAAATACAGCCAACACATCCCATTACAGCACAATTCTAGTTAACACAAAGTTCTTCCTCATTCTGAGCCAAATCTGCCTCCCTGTCAGACATGTACCTGAGAATGTCATTCTGAGGCAGAGTTTTCCAACCAGGAGAACTCAAAGATGGGAAGATGTGCCGGTGAGGTAAGGTCAATATGACAAAATGTCCAGTTTATTAACCTTGGTTAAAATTACACCTTGCCAGCATGAGATAAACAACTCTAAGTTATTTACACGGATGTTTTGTTATAATGCTGTTCCAGAATCTAATACAGTACTTGGAACATATTAGGTACTCAAAAAATGTTTACTGATTTAAGGAATGAGGCACAAGTCAGAGACTGATATAAAGAGTTCCCCCTCCACCATCTCTGCATATATTATTTACAAATGATTTAGAACTATAAGATAAATTCTATTAAAATTTTCCAATGCACACAAAAAAATAGAACACGGCCCAACTCTGAAAAGAAATAGTTACATGACGACTTAAAGTAGATGCCTTTTCTGCACAAGCATATTCTTCATTTATTCAACATACATTCAGTGCCTCCTCTGTGCCAGACTTGGTGAGAAGCCCAGGAAACACAGAGACAAAAAACACATGTCCTCAGAAGGGCAAGGCTTATACATTAGTTGGCGGTGATTACTCAAATATTTTTAAATACTTATATAGATAAATTATATAATTAATATATATAACTATTTATCAAAATAATTTTTCATTGCACTAAATAATTAATGGCTACAAAAGGAATTCATATATATTGGGAACGAAAATAAATTCCCAGTAGACAAATGGAGAAATGATGTAAGCATACAATTTTTACAAACCATAATACAACCAATAAACACAGAAGAATGTTTAACCCTGATGAAGAAATGCAAAGCAAAATAAGACAACGTTTTCTACCCAATTAGTTTAAATTTTCAACCCAATTAGTTCAAATTTTTAAAAAAACATCCAATTTGATGTTGGACAGCTGCATGGAAATCAATGAAGTTAGAACACACCATCACACCATATACACACACACAAATTCAAAATGGCTTAAAGACAAATATAAGACAAGACACCATAAAACTCCTAGAACACAGCATAGGCAAAACATTCTCTGACAGAAATCATACCAATGTTTTCTTGGGTTAGTCTCCCAAGGCAATAGAAATAAAAGCAAAAACAAACAAATGGGACCCAATCAAACTTATAAGCTTTTGCACAGCAAAGGAAACCATAAACAAAACAGAAAGACAGTCTACAGACTGAGAGAAAATATTTGCAAATGATGTGACTGACAACACATCATTTCCGAAACATACAAGCAGCTCATACAAGTCAGTAACAAAAAACAACCCAATCGAAAACAGAAATATTAGGCAGAAAACCTAAATAGACATTTCTCCAAAGAAGACATACAGATGACCAATAGGCACATAAAAATATGCTCATCATTGCCAATTATAAGAGAAATGCAAATCAAAACTACAATAAGGAACCACCTCACACCAGTCAGAAAAGTCTACAAAATACATCATTAAAAAGTCTACAAATAGGGAGTTCCTGTCGTGGCTCAGTGGTTAACGAATCTGACTAGGAACCATGAGGTTGTGGATTTGATCCCTGGCCTCGCTCAGTGGGTTAAGAATCTGGCGTTGCCGTGAGCTGTGGTGTAGGCTGCAGACGTGGCTCAGATCCCACGTTGCTGTGGCTGTGGCGTAGGCCGGCGGCTACAGCTCTGATTAGACCCCTAGCCCGGGAACCTCCATATGCCGCAAGTGCGGCCCTGGAAAAGGCAAAAATAAATAAATAAATAAAATAAAAAGTCTACAAATAGGAACTCCTGTTGTGGCTCAGCAGGTTAAGAATCTGACTAGTGCCCTTAAGAATATGGGTTCGATCCCTGGCCTCACTCAGTGGGTTAACGATTCAGTGTTGCCACAAGATGAAGCATAGATGGCAGACACAACTTGAATCCTGAGTTGCTGTGGCATAGGCCAGCAGCTGCAACTCTGATTCAACCCCTAACCTGGGAACTTCTGTATGCTGTGGGTGCAGCCGTAAAAACGGAAAAAAAGGAAAAATAAAAATAAAAAGGTCTACAAATAACAAATGCTGGAAAAGATTTGGAAAAAAGAGAACCCTCCTATGCTGTTGGTGGGAATGTAAACTGAGGCAGCCATTATTTAAAACAGTATGGAGGTTCCTCAGAAAACTAAAAATAAAGTTGCCATATGACCCAACAATCCCACTCCTAGGCATATATCCAGACAAAACTCTAATTTGAAAAGACACATGTACCCCTGTGTTCATAGCAGCACTACTTACAACAGTCAAGACATGGAAATAATCTAAATGACCATCAACAGATGAATGGATAAAGAAGATATGGTACATATATACAATGGAATACTACTCAGCCATTAAAAAGTATGAAATAATGACATATGTAGCAACATGGATGGACCTAGAGAATCATACGAAGTAAAGTCAGAAAGAGAAGATAAATACCATATGATATTATTTACATGTGGAATTTAAATACAATATATAAATCAACGAAACCTCAACTCAGGATATAGAGAAAAGACCTGTGGTTCCCAAGGGGGAGAGGGTAGTGGAAGAGTGAGGGATTGGACGTCTGGGATCAGCAGAGGCAAACTACTGTCTATAGGATGGATAAACAACAAGGTCTTGCACAATATCCTCTGATAAACCACAATGGAAAAAAGCATCTTTTTTAAAAAGAACATGTGTGTGTGCATATATATACATATATATACATATATACATATGAGTCACTTTGCTGTACAGTGTAACACAACATTGTAAATCAACTATATTTCAATAAAATTTTAAAAATATCCAGTTTATGGAGGTAAAGATGAAAAACTAATTATATATACCTTGCTGGTGGCAGCATAAATTAAAACAACTTTTTGGAAAACTGTTCATACCCTTTGACGTAGGATATGCCCTTCTAGGGTTGTTATTATTAATAAATAATAAAAATAAGAAAAACCATATAACAAGAACACAGTGACCATAGTAAAGTTCTATAACGTCAAAAAACTTGGAAATAATTTTAATATGAAAAAGACTAAATAAATAGAAAAACATGTAGCCATTTCAAAAATGAATAATGAAATGTACCTAACAATGTGAATAATGTCTATTCTAATAAGTGAAAAAGTATCAGAACATAAAATTCTGTGGATATTTGTTAAGGTACCTAAGGAAAAAATTAGTACACACACACACATATTTAAGGATTGGAAAAGAACCAGCAGATGCTTTTGGGTTTGAAGTCATGGGTGATTTTTATTTCCTTTATTACTAAACTATTTGTACAACTAGCAAAAATCATGAGAAAAAACTCTCAAGGTGGGTCCAAAATAAACTACATTATAATGAATCATGCGATCAATGGTAAACTAAGGCCTCAAATAATTGTTCCTCGGATTTTGCTCAAAACAAAAAAGAAAAAGAAAGACTTCTTATCCCAAATAAAAGTAGCACAAAGAGGCTACAAAAAGAAAATGAAGAAAGGTTAACTCGAATGAATATCTGGAAACACTCCCAACAGTAAAAATCATCAGACTGTAGCATGGTATCCTAGGCTAAGTTCCACTGCTGGGGTATTTAGAAGCAACGCCCTAGACACCATACTGTAGGAATCAGTTCTGAACTGACACCACAGAGACCCAGAAGTGGTCTCATGAGGTTTTTCCATCTCACAATTTGGTTGGCTAATCTATAAATACATGACATTTACACATAAACACTTGGGTTTTTTCATACCAAGCAAAGAAATAACAAATCTTACCTGGGAAGTACCAGACAGAGCCCTGCTCCACTGTCCCTGGGTAGGAGACATAAGTACCAATCGGCTGCATGCTGGAACCCACTGGGAGATACTAATCTGGTTCCTCTAGAGGAAGAAGAAAATATTTTATCAGGAATCCATATCATACTCTATGTGGAAGGCAAAGAGTGTATCTAAGTTTGGAAATCCTGCCAGAACAGGGCACAGGAAAGGAGAATTTCTAAAAACAGGACCAAAACCAAGCCTTCCCATATTCATCTCTCCAAGGATAAAATGTACTCCTGGCTACTGTGAACTAAGAGAATTCTGGTAATAGCTGACTCCGGCAGGACATGAGTTCCCTCTCAGGAGAGTAACAAAATAAACCTACTTAGGGCATTTCACAATTAGATTATCATTCAAATTAGAGTTTGCAAATCCTTTTCATAAACACTGATTATCTGCTCTTCATAGAATCCCTTCATAGTAAATAGTACCAGGATTACCATCATCCACAAAAGGACGAAGAAACTAAGGCTGAAATTTTCAGGGTGGGAAAACACACTTGGGTAACTTGATTTCCAAGACAAAGGGAAATTAAACAGCTGTTAGAGCTGACTGAGGTCCAATTTTTCCCTCTGGCATGAACTGACCTCAGAAAGGTCTCTGGACCAAAGTGAAAGGCTGGAGAAAGGAGGAGCTCTATCTTGCTAAATGAGAAGCCTGTTTCATTTTATGAACCTGAAATATATTCCACTGTATAAATGGCATCCATAGACACAGCACTGGAATCTCTATTCTAGGAACCAACTCTGAGGAATCCACGGGTTTCTTTCACTTGGCCTGTAGACCTTACAGGTCTGCATAATGAGGACTGGATATTACGAATTGTTTGAAAACACTTTGCCAAGCATCAACTACAAAACTAGGACTCAAAAATCTGGATTCCAGTTTAAACTCGGCTACTTTAATATAATCTTTAAAGGTAATTAAACCTCTATGATGCTCAGTTTCCTCTTAACAATTACTAGTAATATTTAGAAACACTTAAAATGTGCCACGCACTTTTCTAGGTACTTTATATACATGAATTCATTTAAATCTTACAATCACCACCCAATGACTTAGGCATATTGTTATTATTCTGTGTATATGGATAAAGAAAAGGGAGGTATGAATAGGATAAGTAAATTTCCAAGGTTACACAGTTAATAAACGGCCCAGTTAAGATTTGAATCCAGGCAGCCCAACTCCTGAATCCATGCTCATTTATGGTATGAAAGAGTAAAGGAAATATCTCAAGTCTCTTCTAGCTCTAACACTCTATGACCTAGCCTTGAACCAATTAAAATATAGCATAGTACTATGGAAAGGGTCCTATACTTGGAATCAGAAAGCACTGAGTTGACTCTTGGCTCCACTGTTGGTGAACTATGAGTCTTTGTTGCCTCTTCGATAAAATAAATAAAATCTCTACCTCTCAGGATTTTAAGAGAAAAAAATTAGCAAATGTATCCTGCAACTCAATACATACTAAGCTGAATCTCAATCTCCATTTCCTTCCTGACTAGGCAGGAAGGGTTGGGGATAAGGTGGAGAAAGGTGTTAGAATTTTAAACCTAGAGAAGCTTTCTAAAACATCTCACAGGGAGTTCCCTCCGTGGCACAGCAGAAACGAATCCACCTAGAATCCATGAGGCTGTGGGCTCGGTCCCTGGTCTCACCCAGTGGGTCAGGGATCCAGCGTTGCCATGAGCTGCAGTGTAGGTTGCAGACGCAGCTTGGATCCAGAGTTGCTGTGGTGTAGGCCAGCAGCTATAGCTTTCATTCGACCCCTAGCCTAGGAACCTCCATATGCCCCAGGTACAGCCCTAAAAATACACGGCACTAAAAATATACGACCCTAAAAAGGCAAATAAATAAATAAATAAAGTGTCTCAAGGTTCTAAAATTGTGTGACTGTTTCTAAGAGGCCACTCACATCAACTTATGTTTCAAATAAAAGTAAAGCTTAAAAATAGGATTTTATTTCAGCTGAAGTCTGACCTGTTGGGATTGTTCTCAAAGGAGATATATTTACTGGCTTTTTATTTACTAACAGCTGACAGATTTACCAGAATCATTCAATGGCAGATGTTCCTTTCCTAAACATGTAAATATGTGATAAGATGAAATTTCAGCAGATTCAGGCCCAAAAAGGGGCAGGGAAAAAAAGGTAAGAGGAAATTACAAGTAGGAGCAATGCAAACTTCTGGAAGATTTTCTGAAGAATTTCATCATATTTTTTCCAATGTCAATAAAATTTTTCTTTGTAATATCTGACTCTACTTGGCCTCATGCCAATACTTTAAATCACTTCTTATTAGAAGAAAGGAGCAATCAGCTCTGTTCTTTCCTTCTTCAATCCTACAACAACAATTCTTTGTCCAAACCCTTAATTGAAACTGAGATGTAGCAAAAAAAAGTATTTGAATCTCAAGCCTGCCATTAAATAACCTTGTTACTAGTTACTCAATACTCTGGACCTCCATCTTCCCTTATGTAAAAGTGGGAATAATAAAAGCTACCTCACAGAAGTGTCCCAAGGAGCATTTGTAAAGGTACTTCAATAACAGTAAAACACACACATACACACAAAAGCTTCATTAACTAACAACTGTTACTGAATTTCTGTAAATAAGCTCTTCCTTCCCCCACAAACTGTCACAGCAGCAAGAACAATTTACTTAAAATATTGTTTTTGAACCTTTCTCAAAAGCTTACAATGCTTCCAAGTGCGTCTGTAGTCAAACATAAATACCCGGGAGTTACCGTTGTGGTGCAGCAGAAACAAATCCAACTAGGAATTTGTTGAGGCGGGTTCGATCCCTGGCCTCGCTCAATGGGTTAAAGATCTGGCATTGGCGTGAGCTGTGATGTAGGTCAGCAGCTGTAGCTCTAATCCTACCCCTAGCCTGGGAACCTCCATATGCTGTGAATGCGGCCATAAAAAGCAAAAAGAACAACAAAAACATAAACAAACACCTTATCTTTACCAACTGGACTCCTCTAGACCCATCAATACATTTATATATCCTGCCTTGCATTTTCCACTCAGCAGTCCCAAAACCTGACTCATTTTCTCTGGTTTGGGAATTACTGCTCCTCTCCACATAAGCTAATCCTCTTGTAATCAGTCCCTCTGGGACTCTCTTCTTCACTCCTACCCAAACCATGAGATCATTTGCTTCGATAAGTCTCTCAAGATTCCAGTTCTGGCTCCACTAACTCTACCTGGTCCTTTTTCCTTCTCAACTCTCCCAACACTTCATTTATAAATATAAATCTGTAGAAGCACTTAACATCCTCTTATAGGCGCTAATATATTAGGCCAATAACAATTAGCAAACTTCAATTTTACCAAGTTCAGAAAAAATTTATAGTCATTTCCAGTGGTTAAAATTATTGCTTTAGGAGTTCCCATCGTTGCTCAGTGGTTAATGAATCCAACTAGGAACCATGAGGTTGCAGGTTCAATCCCTGGCCTTGCTCAGTCGGTTAAGGATCCGGCGTTGCCGTGAGCTGTGGTATAGGTTACAGACACGGCTCGGATCCTGCGTTGCTGTGGCTGTGGCGAAGACCAGCAGTTATAGCTCCTGTTAGACCCCTAGCCTGGGAACCTCCATATGCCGCAGGTGCGGCCCTAGATAATGCAAAAAGACCAAAAAAAAAAGTATCGCTTTAATTTAGGATAATATATACACCATCACTAAGTGGGAACTGGTTTTATCGTTTTTGCCTCATCAACACCAAAATTTTAAAGATTGGTTCTAGGTTTTTATTTTGTGCATACTGTAAATTACAGGTGATTTTACACTGTACTTCAAAATATTCTGACATATCAGCTCTTTTTGTGAATATACTTTATGTTTTTTTCTTTTTTTGGGGGGGGGGGTGCCCGCACCCACGCCATATGGGAGTTCCCAGGCTACGGGTGGAATCGGAGCTGCAGCCGCTGGCCTACACCACAGCCACAGCAACACCGGCTCCTTAACTCACTGAGTGAGGCCAGGGATTGAACACGCATCCTCATGGATACTAGTTGGGTTCTTAACCTGCTGAGCCACAACGGGAACTCATCAATAGTCCACTGACCAGACTGTTTCTTCATGTGGTTTTTAAGACACATAGTATTTTCCTTGGCTCACTTGTGAAGGAGAAAACTACAAGTAGTCAATCCTCCTATTCCCCACAGTTCTGTTTTGCAAAATGATTGCAAACACTGAGTTATCAAATACTGAACCACTGTTCCTAGAGAAAAACAAGGTTAGGTTCCTGTAAGCCTCTGATCACAACATTTTCATCAACCAATCGATACATAACCTTGTTTTATTTGTTGCTGTTTTGACACCTTATTTAATATGTTCTATCGATTTATTAACAATGAACTCACAGCCAATAGCATATAACTCACTCCTGAACAAAACTTATCTAACACACAAATTTTCCCCATAAAAAAAATCACAGACTTCTTGCACTTAGCAACACTAGACAGCACTTCAGCACTACACTGAGGGGCTATTTTAAACAGGGAAATCATAAACAAAAGCACAAAAATGAAAAAAACATGGCACTAAATAGACCATGAGAAGGATACTTGTTTATAATACAGAAGCTGAAACAAGAATTCAAAGTATCACCTCGGCCAGGAATATGCATGTTGCAGTTCAAATTTTCACCCGTCTGCACGTCTGCACGTGTACACAAATGATTACAAAAGCACCATGAGTACTGATTTGGGGATTATAAATAAATTTTACCAAGTATGTTAATTCTCAAATACAGAATCTGTGAATAAAGAAGATTGATAACAGTCACCAAATTTTCTACTCTGT
This sequence comes from Catagonus wagneri, assembly GCA_004024745.2. Classification (NCBI taxonomy): domain Eukaryota; kingdom Metazoa; phylum Chordata; class Mammalia; order Artiodactyla; family Tayassuidae; genus Catagonus; species Catagonus wagneri. Next base: position 19,075,634 of record PVHT021183543.1, on the reverse strand, counting down.
AATTCTCCAGTGCTGTCTGTATTATGAATGTCACTGATGTTAATTCAATTCTATGGTCCAAAGGACAAACACTACTATAGCAAAATCTCCTACAGGTTACAGTGTGCCATGATACAAAATGATACTATACAGATATGAGAAAGAAGAGACTATTCAACCATTCCTTCAATAATGACTAAATATTCTGGCTCCTCCTACTCTGTTAGAGAAATCTAAAGAGATTTCAAAAGAATGATTACAGACAGGAAAGATTTGAGCAAACAGTAAATAAGGATGATGGATCACGTTTCTTTCAGAGAAAAGAATTAACAAATATGAAAAGGCAGAAGGATAAAATAAACCCAGTGTTACTGGGTTTGATTTAGAATAACTGGCATGAGTTTTTAATTTATAAAGAAATCAATGTATGTATGTTTACATATATGTATACACATACATAGATTTGCTACTCCTGTACTCATAGGACCTGGAAGCAATGACACCCCAGTTGCAACGACCACATGTAGCATCCACACCTGGTTTCTAAATAGTAATATTCACTAAAAGTAACTAGCCTTCTCTTGAGAAAAGTTGACTCCTGAATGGGGCTGAAGCTCCTCAAATTTCACTCACAAAGGTTTGGCATTATTTTATTTACCTGGCAGTTCCTTAAAACTACATCTGTCTTGGAACTCACCTAGTATGAAAACCATTTTCCCCAGGAGGTCCCCAGGAGCACTGGTTGAAAACAGACAGTGGCAACTGTTTAATTTCGTGGCTGCCTGAGGCAACGGACAGATAATACTTGGGGAAAACAATAGGCTAACCAAAATTTTAAAAGGAAAAGCAGGGGAATAAGATATTTATAGGAGGGCTGAAAAGTTCTGACATACACCTGGGAATCTGAAGGTCACGAAGATGCACAGGGCTGTGTACATGCCTAGAAGAGAAAAGACCCGAGACTGCTCTATGCTCTCATCTCTGGTTGCCCTTGAGGCTCTGCACAAGCAGGAAGTGAAGGATAAGGCAGAAATGTCAAATGATTGGCAGAATGTAGAAAGAAAGCCCCAAAATGCACACAGAGCCCTTCTACAAAAACTGAGAGACCCACTGGTTCCAGGCATTTAAGTCTGACCATTAATCTAACTAGGTAGAGACACAACGAAGAATATAGACTTTACAGAACTAATTCAGAGTAGTCAGTAAATTCAGAGTTGCCACATTATATTATTTAAAATGTTCAGTTTTCGGAGTTCCCATTGTGGCTCAGCAGGTTAAGAACCCAACTAGTATCCATGAGGATGCAGCTTCAATTCCTGGCCTCAATCAGTGGGTTAAAGGATCCAGCTTTGCCGTGAACTGCGGTATAGCCTGAGACGAGGCTCAGATCTAGCATTGCTATGGCTGTGGCCCAGGCAGGCAGCCGCAACTTCAACCCCTAGCCCAGGAACTTTGATATACCACAAGTGTGGCCATTAAAAAAAAAGGTTCAGCTTTTAATTTATGAAACACGTAACAAAACAAAAAAGCATGGTCCATGGTCCATATAAAAGGGAAAAAAATCAATAGAAACTGTCCCTGGGGAAGCAAAGATATCAGACAAACTAGACAGACTTTGAATCAGCTATTTAAAATGTTTAAGATCTAAAGGAAACCATGTCTAAAGAACCACAGCAATGTATGAGAATGGTATCTCACCAAATAAAGAATACTAATAAATAGAGAAATTATACCAGAAAATAAACAGAAATTCTGGAGATGAAAAGAATAATAAATAAAATGAACATTTCTCTAGAGGAGTTTAACAGCATATTTGAGCAAAAGAAAGAAACAGTGACTTTGAAGACACGTCAACTGAAATAACCCAGCCCAAGAAATACAAAGGAAAAAAAAATTAAGAAAATTTAACAGAGCCTCAGAAACCTTCTATCAAATGTACTTACACCATAAAATGTACCAACATAGGTTTAATGGGAGTCTCAGAGAGGAGAGAAAGAAAGGAACAGAAAAGATACGTTAAGGAGTTCCCGTTGTGGCTCAGTGGTTAACGAATCCGACTAGGAACCATGAGGTTGCGAGTTCGATCCCTGCCCTTGCTCAGTGGGTTAAGGATCCGGCATTGCCGTGAGCTGTGGTGTAGGCCATAGACGCGGCTTGGATCCCACGTTGCTGTGGCTCTGGCGTAGGCCAGGGGCTTCAGCTCCGATTAGACCCCTAGCCTGGGAACCTCTACATGCCGTGAGCATGGCCCTAGGAAAAGGCAAAAAGACAAAAAAAAAAAAAAAGTTATGTTAAGAAATATCAGCAGAAGACATCTAAAATTTGATGAAAAACATTATAAATCCAAGAAGTTCAACTAACTCCTAATAGGAAAAATTCAGAGAGATCACAAATAAAAATATCATAATCAAACTGTACAAAGACAGAATCTTGAAAGAAGTAAGAGAAGGGACTCACCATGTATAAGAGATTCTCAATAACATTATCAGCTGTATTTCTCCTCAGAAACCATGAAGGCTAGAAGGCAGTGGGATGAAAAACTCAAAATGCTGGGGGAGGAGGGGAAGGGGAAGGAATGGCCAATAAGAATTTTATACCCAATGAAATTAACATTCAAACGTTAAGGGAAAATTAAGACTTTCTAGATAAACAAAAACAGAGAATCTGTCAGTAGAAGACCTGCCCTACAATAAAAACTAAAAGGAGAATTTCAGGATAAAATGAGACTTTTTTTTTTTTTTCAGCCACACCCACAGCATGTGGAAGTTCTGGGGCCCGTTATCAAATCCAAGCTGGAACTGCAATCCACACCACAGCTGCAGCAACACTGGATCCTTAACCCACTGCACCAGGCCAGGGATTAAACTGGTGCCTTCACAAAGACAAGCCAGATCATTAACCCACTATGCCACAGTAGGAAATCCTGAAATGAGACCTTCAACATTACAAACAAATCCATATGAAGAAATTAAGTACACTGGTAATAGGTAACTATTTGAATAAATTAAAAATACAGTATAGGGAGTTCCCATCATGGCTCAGCGGTAACAAACCTGACTAGTATCCATGAAGATAAGGGTGGGATCCCCGGGCTCACTCAGTGCGTTAAAGATCCCGCGATGCTGTGAGCTATGGTGTAGATCACAGATGAGGCTCAGATGCCATGCTGTTGTGGCTGTGGTATAGGCTGGCAGCTGCAATTTTGATTAGACCCCTAGCCTGGGAACTTCTATATGCTGCACCTGCGGCCCTAAAAAGGAAAAAAAAAGAAAACCTGTATAAATTTTTTGCCTATAATTATTTTTTATTTTTAATTTAAAAGACAACTGCACAGGAGTTCCCATCGCGGCTCAGTGGTTAACAAATGTGACTAGGAACCATGAGGTTGCGGGTTCGATCCCTGGCCTTGCTCAGTGGGTTAACGATCCGGCGTTGCCGTGAGCTGTGGTGTAGGTTGCAGACACGCTCAGATCCCGCATTGCTGTGGCTGTGGCGAAGGCTGGCAGCTACAGCTCCTGTTAGACCCCTACCCTGGGAACCTCCATATGCTGCAGGTATGGCTCTAGATAAGGCAAAAAGACAAAAATAAATAAATAAAAATAAATAAAAGACAACTGCACAAATACTTATAAATCTATATTGAAAGGTACACAATAATGAATGAATGAATGACAATAATGGCACAATAAACATTGAATGACAATAATCGCACAAAGGAAGAGGGAAGTAATAAAGCAATATAGGATCAAAATTTTGATATATTATTGAAATCACACTGGTATTTTTCAAATTAGATTATAAATTAAGATGTTAACTGTAGTCCCCAGGGCAAATTCTAAGAAAATAACTAAAAATATAGTAAAACCTTACATCATACATATAAATTAACTTAAAATGGACCAAAGGCATAAAACTATGAAACTCTCAAAAGAAAACATAAAGGAAATGTTTCCTGACTTTAGATTTGGCAATGATTTTTCTGGATATAACACCAAAAGCAGAGGCAATAAAAAATAGTTAAGTTGGACTTCATCAAAATTAAAAACTTTTGTGCACCAAAGAATACTACCAAGAAAGTGAAAAGGCAACCTAAAAGGGAGAGATTACAGGATATATAAAGTACCTCTATAACTCAACAACAAAAAAAAACAAACTTGATTAGGAAAACAGACAAAAGAACTCAAATAGACATTTCTCCAGAGATATACATAATGACCAATGAGCATAGGAAATATGCTCAATACCACTAATCAATAGAGAAATACAAATCAAAGCTATGAGATTATCATCTCGCATCCATTAAGATTATGAAAAAAAAAAAAAAACACAACAGAAAATGACAAGTGTCAGAGTTCCCATTGTGGCTCAGTGAGCTAAGAACCCGACTAGTAGCTCCTATTGTGGCTCAGCAATAAGGAATAAGACTAGGATCCATGAAGAAGTGGGCTCAATTCCTGGCCTCAGGCTCAATGAGTTAAGTATGTGGCATTGCCATGAGCTGTGGCACAGGTTGCAGATGCAGCTTGGACCCTGTATTGCTATGGCTGTGGCACAGGCCAGGAGCTACAGCTCAGATTCAACCCCTAGCCTAGGAACTTCCATATGCCACATGAGTAGCCCAAAAAAGCAAAAAAAGTAAAAAAGAAAAGAAAAAAGGAATCCTACTATCTGTGAGAATGTGGGTTTGATCCCTGGCCTTCCTCAGTGGGTAAAGGATCTGGCATTGCTCTGGCTGTGGTGTAGGCCAGCAGCTGCAGCTCTGATTCAACCCCTAGCCTGGGAACTTCCATATGCAGCAGGTGTAGCCCTAAAAAGAAAAAAAAAGAAAATAACAAGTGTTGGCAAAGATGTGGAAAAATCAAAACCCTTGTGCTTTACTGGTAGAAATGTAAAATGGTGCAGCTGCTGTGGAAAACAGAATGGTGATTGCTCAAAAAACTAGGAGTTCCCAGAGTTCCCTCTTGGCTCGGCAGGTTAAAGACCTGGCACTGTCACTGCTGTGGCTCTGGTTACAGCTGTGGCAACGGTTCAATCACTGGCCCAAGAACTTCCGCTGCTGCAACCAAAAAAAAAAAAAAAAAAATTAGGAGTTCCCTGATGGCTTAGCAGGTTAAGGATCCAGCATTGTCACTGCTATGGTGCAGGTTCTTTTTTTTTTTTTTTTGCCTTTTGTCATTTTATGGCCGCACCTGCGGCATGTGGAGGTTCCCAGGCTAGGGGTCTAACCGGAGCTGTGGCCACTGGCCTGCGCTGCAGCCACAGCAACGCAGGATCCGAGCCGCGTCTGCGACCTACACCACAGCTCACGGCAACGCCGGATCGTTAACCCACTGAGCAAGGGCAGGGATTGAACCCGCAACCTCATGGTTCCTAGTCGGATTCGTTAACCACTGCGCCACGACGGGAACTCCAATGGTGCAGGTTTGATCCCTGGCCTGGGAACCTCTGCATGCCATAGCCTCTGACAAAAAAAAAATAAAAAAATTAAACATGGAACTACCATGCGATTCAATAATTCTACTTCTGAGCACATGCCCAAAAGAAGTGACAACAGGTACTAGAACAAATATTTCTACACCTATGTTCATGCTAGCACTATTTCAAATCACCAAAAAGTGTTCATCAACAGATGAACTGTTGAAATGAATAAACAAAATGTGATATATGCATACAATAGAATATTATTCTTCCTTTAAAAATTTTGGAGCTCCCGTCATGGCACAGTGGTTAACGAATCCAACTAGGACCCATGAGGTTGCTGGTTTGGGGTTCGATCCCTGGCCTCATTCAGTGGGTTAACGATCCAGCGTTGCCATGAGCTGCATTGTAGGTCGCAGACACAGCTCAGATCTGGCATTGCTGTGGCTATTATGGCATAGGCCAGCAGCTGTAGCTCCAATTCAACCCCTAGCCTGGGAACCTCCATATGCCGCAGGTGCAGCCATAAAAAAAAAAAGAAAGAAAATAAAGAAAAATTTTGACATGCTACAACATGGATGAAACTTGAGACCATTAAGTGAAATAAACCTGTCACGAAAGGACAAGCACTGTATGATTATAGTTACATGGGGTACCCAGAGTAGCCAAATTCATAAGACAGAAAGAACGGTGGTTGCACACAGCTGAGTAGAGTGGGGCATGGGGATTTATCTTTTAATAGGTACCGAGTTCCATTTTTGCAAATGAAGGGAGTTCTGTGGATGATGGTCATGATGAAAGCAAAGCAATGTGAATGTACTTAATACCACTGAATTGTACACTTAAAATTGCTTAAAATGGAAAAAAATTGCTTAAAATGGTAAATTATGCTATGTGTATTCTACTACAATTTTTTTAAAGTCCAGCGTGGCTTTCTGCAATTTCTACTATTGCCAAAGAAAAGCAACATTACCAATGCCCAAGATGGCTCATAAAACCATAAGAAAGTCCCATAGCACTGTTCAAATCTCCTATTCCTATGCTAGAGCTATTCAGCAATAGCAGTATTTTAGTTTACTCCTCCTTCCCAAACTCATCGGGAGAAAGATAAAAACTGGTCAAAAAGACAGAAGGACAAAGGGGAGACTAATGAGAATGATTCAGGACTACTACTTCTCAGTAGTTCAATTCTCTTATCTGCAAAATGGGGTAATAATAGTCCCTATATTTTCAAAGGGCTGTCATAAGGATTAAATAAGCTCATACATATCAATAGTATTTAAGAGCACTTACCCTATGGGAAGTGCCCTATAAATGCTGGCTACCAATATTACTGCTCATGAAACAAAGTTTTATTTCAACTGCAGCCTCTATTTCAGCTCTTTCCTGAACACCAAATCGATAGCTGCAAAAACAAAAAAGAAGAACAAAAATCTCCAGCTAGATTGTCTCAGTTAAGAACACTGTTAACTCAGTTATCCTGAGCTGACCTGGGAGTCACTGTTAGACTCTTCCCTCTTCCTCATTCTTAACATCTAATCTCTCACCAAGCACTGTAGACTCTCTTTACACGATGCCTCTTGAAACCATGCCTTCCTTCTTCTTTAACCACACTGGCCCTCCCCTCTTCACTTGTTCAAGGCCTTCACTTACTCAAGGATTACTTAGGTAGTTCAAGGACTACTTAGGTAGTTTCTGACTGGCCTTGGGGACTCTAATCTCAGTCCTCTTTGACTGATCCATCCACAACTGTTGCAGGGATCTATTAAAACAAAAAATCTAGTAGTCAGTATATGAATGTGTACTATATTGCCTTTTTTTTAAACTTTATACTTTTAAAATGTTTAAATTTTAATTTAAAAATGAGAGAAAAGGAGTTCCCTTCGTGGCTCAGTGGTTAACGAATCCGACTAAGAACCATGTGGTTGCGGGTTCGATCCCTGGCCTCGCTCAGCGGGTTAAGGATCCGGCGTTGCCGTGAGCTGTGGTGTAGGTTGCAGACACGGCTTGGATCCCGTGTTGCTGTGGCTGTGGCGAAGGCCGGCGGCTACAGCTCCTGTTAGACCCCTAGCCTGGGAACCTCCATATGCCATGGATGCGGCTCTAGATAAAGGCAAAAAAAAAAAAAAAAAAAAAAATGAGAGAAAAGAATGAGAGAAGAAACAGAATGTCCCCCTGATCACTGGTGGTTCAAACAGGGGATAGCAATAAAAGGAATGCAAAAGTGCACAAAGAAATTTTCGGGGAGTCATGGATATGCTCATTATTTTTACCATAATTACAGCTTTTCAGGTGTATACATGTGCCAAAACTTATCAAGTTATATGATTAATAAGTGTGATTTACCATATGTCAACTACTCCTTTTTTTTGCCCTTTTTTTTAGGGCCATACCTGGAAGTTCCCAGGCTAGGGGTGGAATCAGAGCTATACCTGCCGGCCCAAGCCACAGCCAGAGCAACGAGGAATCCGGCAACTCCAGATTCTTAACCCCCTGAGTGAGGCCAGGGATCAAACCTGAGCCTTCATGGATACTAGTCAGGTTCATTACCATCGAGCCAAAATGGGAACTCCTATTTCTCAATTTTAAAAATTTAGGGAACTATACTCAGTATCTTATAATAATCTATAAGGGAAAATATCTGAAAAAGTATAGATATTTATGTATAACTGAATCACTGCTGTATACCTGAAACAAACATAACATTGTAAATCAACTATACTTAAAAAAAAAAGTTAATTAAGCATCAATAAATAAAAACTAAAAATTTAAATGAGGAAAAGAATAAATGTATCCAAAAAAAAAACTTTAAAATCTTCCCTTTGCTTAAAATACTTCAATGGCTCCCCTCTGCCTCAAGATAAATCTCCAACTCCTAACCATGATATGTAAGGCAACGCTTCTATCATTTACCCACAAGTGCCCCTCAGCCAAAGAGATTTACTTAGAGATCCTTGGTTGTCTAGCACAGTAGCATAAGCTAATGCTTCTCCTGTATGCCCTTTCTCCTCTTCCCCATCTAATGCTCTCTCATTTAGTTCAAGCAGCTCCCTGATGGATGCTTGTCCTCAGGCTGGGTTAGGTACCTTCTACTGTGCTACCATAATATCTGCTTCAGACTTCTATCACAGAATTTCAAGAACTGTATTAGTAGTTTTCTTTTCTGTCTCTATTAGATTATAAACATGAGAATTATAAGCATAAGGTCTATGTATTTCATTCTTCAGTCCCTTGGAGAGTTCCTAGAATGCAGTAAACATTCAACATAGTTGCTCAATTAAAGGAAAGAAGGAGTTCCAGCTGTGGCACAGTGGGTTAAGTACCCGATGTTGTCTCTGTAAGGATGAGGGTTCCATCCCTGGTCTCACTCAGCGAGTTAAGGATCCATGTTGTTAACAGCTGTGGTGTGGGTCAGAGATGCAGCTCAGATCCGGTGTTGCTGTAGCTGTGGCATAAGATCCAGCTGCAGCTGATTCAGTCCCTGGCCCGGTAATTTATACATGTTGCAGGTGTAGCCATTAAAAAAAAAAATCCAGACTACAGCAGCTCAGGTTGCTATGGAGGCATGTGCTCCAGTTTGATCTGTGGCCCAGTGAAGTGGGTTAAAGGATCTGGGATTGCCGGAGCCACCCCATAAGTCACAGCTGCAGCTCAGATTCAATCCCTGGCCCAGGAACTTCCACATGCTACAGATGCAGCTGTAAAAATTTTTTAAAAAAAATTTTTTAGGAGTTCCCGTCGTGGCTCAGCAGTTAGTGAACCCAACTAGCATCCATGAGGACGTGGGTTCAATCCCTGGCCTCACTCAGTGGGTTAAGAATCCAGCATTGCCATGAGCTGTGGTGTAGGTCACAGACAGGGCTCAGATCCTGCATTGCTGTGGCTCTGGCACAGGCCAGTGGCTACAGCTACGACTGGACCCCTAGCCTGGGAACCTCCTTGTGCTGCGGATGCGGCCAACCCTAAGAAAAAGACAAAAAGACCAAAAAAAAAAAATTTTTTTTAAATAAAAGGGAAAAGAGTATTTAAAATGTCACTTGTGGGAATTCCCATCGTGGCACAGCAGAAACGAATCCGACCAGGAACCATGAGGTTGAGGGTTCGACCCCAGGCATCGCTCAATGGGCTAACAATCCAGGGTTGCCGTGAACTATGGTGTAGGTTGCAGACACAGCTCAAATCTGGCGTTGCTGTGTCTCTGGCGTAGGCCGGCAGCAACAGCTCCAATTAGAACCCTAGCCTGCGAACCTCCACATGCCACAGGTGCAGCCCTAAAATGCCAAAAAAATAAAATAAATTAATTAACTAATTAAATGTCATTTGTATCAACTCATTCTCTGATCAATCCTATCAAACCTACCCTTAAGAAAATCTGAGGCTCAGAGAAGTTAGATAACTTGCTCAAGGCCAGTGTAAGTAATGGGACCTAGCTTTCAAACAAGACTCTTCTGAGTCCTAGACAGGTGCATTTTTCCCTATTTGTGAATTCCTCACAGTGCCTACCCCAAATGCCTCTTCACCATAGGTGATCAATAAATATCTGCTACTTTCATGTTTACTGTCTCTCTCTAGTCCTAAGGGAAATTCTGTTGCTTTGCCACACATTACACTGTAACCTGTAATAAGAGTTCAAAGAATTACAGTACACAGTATAAAGTGAAAGTGCCTTTCCTTATCTAAACTTGATTTTTAACTAAAAAGATGAATGGGAAGAGATAAAGAGGAAAAACAAAAAATTCAACTAATAGAAGACAATTAGAGAAGTTGTTTCCATGGACAGAAGAAATGAACCTGCAACCATCCACACGATCAACGGCAAAAACATTTAAGATAGCTGGGGCAACCCAGGAAGAAATGAACCTGCAACCATCCACGTGCTCCATGGCAAAAACATTTAAGATAGCTGGGGCACCCACACACTTCCAAGATAAGTCAAGGTGTTCATTTCAGGTCTATAGCCCAACAAAATTCTCATCTTTTCCACCATATATCCATCTTAAAAACACTCAGGACATCCTAGCTGCCATTTCCTCAGCAGTCTCAGATCTGAATCAATTTCTGCCCTGGCGTCAACAACCACTTCGCCAAGTCAATCTTTCTATAGGTGTCAGGAGCTACTCTTCAAACATTTACTAAGCAACAACAGAGGGCACTGCACTTTGCTAGGCTGACAAGGAATACAAGAAGTAAAATCTTGTATTTGTGCAAACCATACACAAAAATATTTAAAATAAAAGTTCCTAACGTCGCAACTCAAACGATAGCTACAGGCAGGAAAAGGCAGTGACTGCTATGAAACAAAATGTCCTTGACCTAGTTTTTTAAAGACGTAATAATTATAAACCTTCCCATCACTCCAAGATTAGGAACCAAACCCTGTATCCTCCTAACCTTTTTCTACTGCCTCTTTTGTTCTCTTTAATTCCTAGAAGTCACGGTCTGCTAGAAGGATCAGGACTGAATCTCAAGAGGTGCAGTAGCTTCCCATGTGGGTATTAGTCGAGTAGTTCTTTCTCACTTATATCATTCATTCCTTCAACAAATATTTTAATGAACATCCAGATGCGCCAGACACTACGCTAGGCAAAGAGAAAACGGCAGATATGACCCCAGTTCTCAACCCAATAGCCTCTAACAGTACTCCACTTAACTGTACGGTTAAGTATTGATCAACTGATCTCTGAGACAAACCCAGAGAACCTCAGAATCCGAAGGACCTGCAGATTTACGTCCTCGCTTTGCCCACGGGGACTCTGATGCCAAGAAGTTATTCGTTCAAGGTTACCCTGTGCATTAGTGACAGAATAGGAACTAGAAACTCCAATCAGTGCCCCACGCGCTGCCTCTCTCCCTGAGGGTAAGCCGCCACAGGTGGTGACCGAAGAAAAGCAAGCTTTAACAAATTTAGGTCCGATGTCACTCCCCGCCCTTCTCCAACGAGGGGAAAGCCACGGCAAAACCGAGGGTAAGGGGAGGTGAGCAGCTGCCTCAGTTTCCCCGCAAAGAGGCGGCCGGGCATCCTCGCTATGGCACAGGCTCCGCGCCTGCATTTCCATCTACTTGCTCTCGCTCGGCCCTCTCCGACTCCAACCCCGGGGCCCGGCGGGCGATAGCACAAAATAACTCCTTCACTCACAAGGACTCGCACCAGCAACGCCATGTTTCTCGACAACCATTTCCGGGTGAAGGGTGGGCTTCCGGAGTCCCAGCTACCGCCACTCCTTCACTAGTTTGTCTTTTCGCCGGCGGGTGCGGAACAAGGGCAGCGCAGGCGCACAGAGGGCGCTGCGCGCACGAGCCCGCGCTTCACGCGCTGTGCACTGGGAGGCAGGGCCGGGGAGCGCGGCCCCACCTCGGAACGTGCGCGCGCGTGTCCCGCTCAAATCTCCGCCAGACACGTCACAGAGGCTTAAGTCAAGTACGCGTAACCCTCTGCTGCAGGCTTTTTAGAGCTCACTCCTTAGCCCCACACTCCATCAAGTCTCGCTTCTTAGCACAGACTTGTTAGAGTCCCTGTTCCTCAAGACTATCACCACGAAGATTTCCCCTCTTTTCACTGGCGGCTGAAAAAAACAGGATCTTGGAGGAATCTCAACATTTAAGGGCCTGAAAATAGCCTGCCGCGGAGGAGAAACACAGGACACAGAGGAGTCCTGAAAGTCAGGGGAAGAGGGCCGTCACATGCTGATCTGAGACCTGAAGAAGGAACTTTAGGGATTTCTGGTTGGTCGGTTGTGATTGGGGGCGTCTTTGAGTATTGATAGAAAATTAGTATAAAGATGAAGATACAGAAGAAAGACTCAAGGGCAGAAGGAGTTTCCACAGGAGGTCTCGGGAGTGAATGGCCTTGGCTGAAGGCCTTGGGAGAGCAGTAGAGGAGAGAAGGTGTCAGCGCTTCTGGAGTAACTGGGAGCAAAAAAGCAGGATGTTGAAAGACTTCCTTTTTTTTTCCCTCTCTCTCTCTTTTTAATGATTTTTATTTTTTTTTTTCATTATACCTGGTTTACAGTGTTCTGTCAATTTTCTGCTGTGCAGCAAGATGACCCGGTTACACATACATATATATTCTTTTTTCTCACATTATCATGCTCCATCACAAGTGACCAGACATAGTCCCCAGTGCCATACAGCAGGATCCCATTGCTTATCCATTCCAAAGGCAATAGTTTGCATCTATTAACCCCAAATTCCCAGTCCATCCCACTCTCTCCCCCTCCCCAAGACTTCCTTTTCCTTCAGTCAATTTAGCCTATTGAATGTCCCCTATGTGCTGGATACAAGACAGGTGTGGATATTGGCTTCCAGGAGTTCATAGGCTGGGTGGGTGGAGGGTTGGACACACAAAATTCCAGTAAACCAATGAAAAAAAATAATTTTAAAATGTGGGGAGTTCCCATCGTGGCTCAGGGGAAATGAATCCGACTAGGAACCATGAGGTTGTGGATTCGATCCCTGGCCTTGCTCAGTGGGTTAAGGATCAGGAGTTGCTGTGAGCTGTGGTGTATGTCACAGATGTGGCTCAGATCTGGCGTTGCTGTGGCAGTGGCGTAGGCTGGTGGCTACAGCTCTGATTAGACCCCAAGACAAAAAAAAAGAAGGAAAAAAAAGAAATTAATCTTAATTAATTTAAAGAGATAGGTAAGACAGATAGACAGAGACTAAATTTTGTGAGGACTTCTAGGTGAAGTCTGGATTTTCTTTTTTTTCTAAGTGTTGTAGGAAGCCATTGGAGGACATTAATCAAGGGAGGGCTACTGGTTCCTGTTTAAGATGTGGACTTTGATTACTATATATAGAATGGATCAGAGAGGGTGAGATGTAAAAATGGAAGACCAGTTAGTAGACTGAGCGTCTCCCAATATTCATGATTTTAGTGTATAGGTTTAGTTTGGTCTTTACACAGAAAATTAAAGATTTCCCTCATTAATCTTCCATATGAAAAATGTTATAAACCAAAATAAAGATGCTTTCTGCACTCAAGTGGACAACTTCTATGTGCAGTATCGAAAAACAATGATGTAGTGCTCCTACACATAAGTTACAACAAGAGGCATCATATGTTAAAAATAGATAACAGCAATATTCTTGTTAATGATTCGAAAGCAAATATAGAAGTTCCCTTGTGGTGCAGCAGGTCAAGGATTCAGCATTGCTACAGCTGTGTCTCAGGCCACAGCTATAGTAAGGGATCAATCCTAGTCCCAGTAATTTCCACATGCCACAAGCACAGCCAAATAAATGGGGGAAGCAAGTCTGATACAAAACTATTCAAATTTAAGACCAGGGGAAATAATTCACACATGAGATGATGAACCAAGATGTTGGAGATAAAAGACTGAAAATATTGATACCCAATTTTTTTTCTAGTGGCTTTTCTTTCTTTTTTGGGGGGGGTGCACTTGCAGCACATGCAAGTTCCCAGGCTAGGGGTCAAATCGGAGCTATGCCTGCCAGTCTATGCCATAGCCACAGCAATGCAGGATCCTAGCCATCTGAGACCTACGCCAGAGCTCACGGCAACACCAGATCCTTAACCCACTGAGTGAGGCCAGGGATTGAACCTGCATTCTAATGGATGCTAGTCAGATTCGTTTCCACTGAGCCACAACAGGAACCCCCTCTATTTTCTCTATCAACTAAGTGGAGAGTTTTTCTGCTCAGAGGAATGTAGGTGGTATAAGAGTGTAGCTTAGAAAAGTGAATAAAGTTTAACATTTAACAGAGAATGAAAGAAGGGGGCCAGTATCCAACTTTGCCGCAGCTGTGGCCACGATAAACACTTTGGATTCTATTCTAAGTGTGTGCTAGTGTAGGTGTAGAAAAATCCTTGGAAAGATGCACCAGAAACTGGTAATGGCTGCTGATTCTAAGGAAGAGGGCTGGAGGACTAGTTTAGGTCTGGAAGATAGACATACTTTTCACTACATATCTTTTTTGTCTTGTTTGAAGTTTGTACTGTATCTACATAATTACTTTTAAAATTGAAATAAAAACGTATCACTCTCAGTATCTTATTCCGAAAAAAATTCACTCATTGGTTTTACAGAAAATACAAAGTAGAACTTGGTCCTTGCCCTCAAGCATATTACGGTTGTGGGGGTACAATACATATTCACAAACTTTTTAAAAGACATTGCAGGAGTTCCCACTGTGGCTCAGAGGCTAATGAAACCAACTAGGATCCATGAGGATGTGGGTTCGATCCCTAGCCTCACTGAGTGGGTTAAGGGTCCCGCATTTCCGTGAGCGTTGGTTTAGGGCGCAGATGAGGCTCAGAACCTGCATGGCTGTGGGTATGGTGTGGCCGGTGGCTGCAGCTCCAATTTGACCCTTAGCCTGGGAACCTCCATATGCTATGGGTGCAGCCTAAAAAAAAAAAAAAAACAGTCAAAAAAGAAAAAATCTAAACTATAAAACTCTTAGAAGACATATGAATAAATCTTCATGGCCTTGTGTTAGGCAAAGCCTTCACAGATAAAACATCAAAAGCACAAATAACAAAAGAAAAAAATACATAAATTGGACTACAGAAAAATTTAAACTTTTGTGTTGTAAAAGAGCATCAAGAAAGTGAAAAGATATAAAATCGAGTTGTGATAATTTTTGTACACCTATAATTGTAAGAAAACTCATTAAGTAAAAATAATTAAAAAATTAAAAAAAGGAGTTCCCGTCATTCCTCAGTGGTTAACAAATCCGACCAGGAACCATGAGGTTGCAGGTTCGATCCCTGGCCTCATTCAGTGGGTTAAGGATTTGGAGTTGCCATAAGCTGTGGTGTAGGTTGCAGAAGAGGCTCGGATCCCGCGTTTCTGTGGCTGTGGCGAAGGCCGGCAGCTACAGCTCCTGTTAGACCCCTAGCCTGGGAACCTCCATATGCCGTGGGTACGGCCCTAGATAAGGTGAAAAGACAAAAAAATAATAATAATAAAAAATAAAATAAATAAAATTTTAAAAAGAAAGTGAAAAGATACAGAATGGGAGAAAATATCTGCAGTCATATATCTGACAAGGAACTTGTATCCAGAATACACAAACAACTCTATAACCCAATAATAAAAAATATAACATCCAATCGAAAATAGGAAAACGATTTGAATAGACATTTCTGAAAAGACGATATGCAAATGGCCAATAAGCTAATAAAAAGATGATCAACATCATTAGTCAGGGAAACACACACAATGAGATACCACTTCACATGCCCACTAGATGGCTATAATCAAGCGGACATGTAATACAAAGTGCTGGCAAGGATGGGAGAAAACTGCATTTCTCATATATTTCTGACGGGAATTTAAAATTGTATTGCTGCTTTGGAAACTGGTCTGGCTGGTCCTCAAAATGAGAAACATGGAGTTACCATACAACCCTGTGATTCCTTTCCTAGATATGTATTTAGGAGAACTTAAAACATACCCACACAAAAATTGTATATGTGTGTTCATCACAGCATTATTCAACCTACATATCCTTCAAGTGATGACATGGATAAATAAAATATAGTATATCCAGGAAATGGATTATTATTCTCCAATAACAAGGAATGAACTACTGATATACTACAACATGGATAACACTTGAAAACATTATGTTAAGTGAAAGAAGTTGATCACAAGAGGCTTGTATTGTATGAGTATGATTCCATTTCCATGAAGGGTCCCGCCACCCAGTCCCATGGTCAATCTCGTGACCAGAATTGTTTTAGTTCTGAAATTTTTTTTTCTTTTTTGGCCACCACTTGGCATATGAGATTCCCAGACCAGGGATCAGATACAGCTGCAGTTTCAAGTTACGCTCCAGCTGTGGCAACCTCAGATCCTTAACTACTGTGTGGGGTGGGGGGAATGAACCTGCATCCCAGGGCTGCAGAGACACCACCGATCCCATTTCACCACAGCAGGAACTCCTGAAAATTTTAATTTATGCCATTCTGAGTTCTCAACATCCTGTTTTTTAAGCTTCCATTCACTCTTAGTACTCTTGTCATTCTATCTAGTTGAGACTTCCAGGCTTTTTCTGTGAACACGTTCCTCTCTTTCCTATCTAGCTCAGACCATACAGTCTGGTCACTTTAATTGGTTGGGGGTTTTTTGTTTGTTTGCCTTTTTTTTTTTTTTTTTTTTTTTTTTTTTTTTTTTTTTTTTTTTTTTTTTTTTTTTTTTTTTTTTTTTGCTTTTTAGGGCCACACCTGGGGCATATGGAGGTTCCCAGGGTAGGGGTCAAATTGGAGCTGCAGCTGCCGGCCTACACAGCAGCCACAGCAATGCAGGATCCGAGCTGCATCTGCGACTTACACCACAGGTCACAGCAATGCTGGATGGTTAACACACCAAGCAAGGCCGGGGATCAAACCCGCAACCTCATGGTTCCTAGTCGGATTCGTTAACCACTGCGCCACGACGGGAACTCCACTTTAATTGTTTAATTGTCTCTTGCCAATACTAACTCCTTCGCTCAAATGTCTTTCTGCCCCACCCACCTAGAAAGACCCAGTGATTGTAATTGTCCATTTTTATTCCATGCCTGCGTCCAGATTACCCGAGTACTATTGGAGAAAATCACGCAAGGAGAATATTGGTACTAGCTAATATGGTTACCAACCTTTATTAGGCTCAACTCTGACCCCCTTCTCCAAAACTATTGTTTATAACTATATTAAGTTCCTAGGGCCTCCAAAACAAAAACCCACAAACCAGAAGTCTTAAAGCAATGGAAACGTATTGTCTCACAGTTCTGGAAACCAGAAGTCCAAAGTCAAAGTGTTAAGAAAAAAAAAAGTCAAAGTTGGTGACAACATGCTCTATCTGAAGGCTCTAGAGAAGAAGGATATTTCCTTTCCTCTTCTGGTTGTTGCCAGCAATCCTTGGTGTTTCTTGGTTTACAGTTTACATAATTCCAATCTCTGCTTATGATCATATGGTCTCATTTTATGCCTGCATCTGAGTCTCTTCTTATAGATGCCAGTCATATTGGATTAGAGTCCATTCTAATGACCTTATCTTTTCTTTTCCTTTTCTTTTTTTTTTCTTTTTCCTTTTTTTTTTGGCCGTGCCTGCAGCATGTGGAAGTTCCTGGGCCAGTGGTCAAATCTGCACGTCAGCAGCAATCCAAGCCACTGTAGTAACAACCCCAGATCCTTCACCCATTAGAACTCCTCTAATGACCAAGTTAAGATGTAATCTTACTTAATTACATCTGTGAAGATCCTTCTTCCAAATAAAGCTATATTCACAAATTAGGAGGAGGGAGGTTCGGACTTTATCTTTTCGAAGGATACAGTTCAATCCATAACAGGAACCTATTCCACATTCCTTGACTCTGGTCCCTTCCTACTGTCTCCGAACAGATGGCCTTACCTCCTGCTTCACAGAGAAAATAGAAATTAGAAGCCATCAGAAGGAGAAAACTTCCCACCACCAAACTAACAAACCTGCCTCTATCATACGCTTGTAACCTTCCTTTTTATATCATTTCATGGAAAAATTGCTGTTTTTCCTTTTTAAAGCTAACCTCATAAGAGTTCTTCAAACTTGATGTGTCCAGAAGTGACCTGATAATCTTCCTCTCAAACTCTGTTCCTTCTTCTGCATTTTCTCTCTTCCTTGTTGTTGAATGGCACACCGTACCCCCCCCCAGTCACCCAGTCCAAAAAAACACTGGATTCACCCTTGACTCTGCTTCTCCCTCACTCTCTCCACCCCAACCCTCCTCAAGTCCTGCTAATAGAGCAGAACCATAGTTTCCTCGGGTTTGTACAGTACATGTCTATTAATAAAGCCCGCATTTGCATTTGTGCTTAGGCACTCACATTATACTCATTTGGGTCTATTGAGCTCACAGCCTCCTACAATACTGTCTCTTTTCCCATCTGAAGTTGTGAAATCATTCTTCACATCTTTCACTTGTATGACTGGGTTCATGCATTCTGATGTATAATTTGACTCTCCTTGGTTTTATTTCATTTTCTTTGATTTAGCCTATTATCTTACCATCTCAGTATCTTTTGGGATATTTGTTTTCTCTTTCATTTATGAATGGAACTTGAGGGCATGATCATTGCAAGATAAGAGAATTCATGCTAAGTGCTAAGCACAGTACCTGGCACATAACAAGCCCTCAATAAACATTGTAGTTGCTGTTATTATCTCAAGACTCAGTATAGTGTTTGGGCCATAGTAGAACCTCAATAAATATCTGTTGGTTAATAAATGAATAGATGGATCAAAGATGGATGGAATGAATGAATACCCCCTCTCCTGTATCCCAAAACCATTAAATTTAATATTATTATCCCTCTTTTATAGTTAGAGAAAATGAGGCTCAGAGACGTTAAGTAACTTGCTCAAAGTCACTCAGCTGGAAGGTGGTAGAGCCAGAACTGGAACCCAGATCTGTCTGACTGCTAACCATATATGACTAATCCTTCTCTACTCTGCATCTTCACATCTGTATTCAGATCAGAAGAACTAACTACGAAATCAGAGTGAAGTCTAAGAGGCTTCCCAAGGTTGTGTGTTCCAAGCCCTAGAAAAGTTGATTCTCCCACTTGTGGCCCTGGGACACAGGGGTGTAGAAGGGGTCAAAAGATGGCATCAGAGCACTGGGGGGGCGCTCCCCTCTTTCCTCCCTGCTGGGCCTCCCATTTCCCCTGCCCTAAGCTCTATGCTTAGCTATTTCTCCATAGAAACTAACAATATTCTGTATCCCCAAGGAGTTACTTTTAAAACCAGCAAGCCAAGCCCAAGGAAGATACTTGCCAAGACTGGTGTCTGCAGAATTGGGAGTCCAGAAAAGTAGCAAAAATGGTACAAAGAAGGCTGAGAATGGCAAGAGACCTGCAGTTACCTCTCTGGATTGTCAGCTTCCTCATCTGTAAAAGTGGAGGAGAAAGGGGATACTATTCCTTGCTCTGCCTGCTTCACAAGACTGTTTGAGGCACAATAATGATAACAGCTAACACTTATTGAGTGCCACCTCTGTGCCAGCTGTGTTGAGTGTCTTTCATATCCTCACAATTAGCCCTATGAGATAAGTTCACCTATACTATTTCATAGTATAACGTGATATGATATGTTATAATATGATAACGTAATATGAAATTGTTTACCCTTTCCTCCTCTTTTTTTTTTCCACAAATGAGGAAATCCAAGTTTGTGGAATTAGGCTAATTGCCCAAGGCCTCTAACTCTAAGTGACAGATCTTGAAATTTGAAACTTGCCTGCCTTTTGAGCCCCCTAGAGCTGTCAGACCACGGCTGAGAGAGTGTTTGTGAACTCTAAAGAGTGATATGTCTTGTCCCCTTTGGGCCAAGAATGTCCTCTGCAAGGACGCAGCATGTTATGATTGGGACTGGAGGTAGGTTCCTGGTGGAGGCAGTTGGACAGATCAGATGATTAGGGTGGAAGAGCTGTTCCAATCAATGATCTGATTGGCTCCCCATAGTCTGGGTGGGAAAGGCAGGCAGGTACACAGTCTGAGTGGTTCTTTGTGGGAGAGTTTCTAGGACAGATGGAAATGGGAGGGGAGCTCCTAAGGCGTCAAGCCAGAGCCACAACAGTCATTTCAGCACCTGGGCCTTCAGCAAGAAAAGCAGCATGGCTGAGACGCCATGAAGCCCTCTGATAGGGGTAAGGAAGCGAGAGCTCCAATCCGTCAGACTTTCTAAGAAACCGGGGATGTCCGACCTAGGAGATTAGTGCGTGTAGGAGCTGGCCCCACCTGCGACCCCTTCGTCCCCTGCCTCTGTGCTCTTGGCTGTCCAGCCTCTCTGCTTCCATACTACTCTCCCTGTATCCACAGCCCCCTGCTTGGCTTCCCCAGCACCTCCCTTCCAGGCTCATTCTCCTGTTACACACACCAGAACCCTGTCTGCCGTGGCAGTTCCTTTGTTTACTTCCAGAGCTCTCAGGCCTGCTACCAGCCAAACACAACGAAACCCGGCCAGGGAGGGCCGGGCTCCAGGTTCAGGCTGGCCCCTCAGGAACAGGGAATGGCCTCCAAGCCAGGGAGGCATCTCAGAATGTAGGCTGCCCCCTGTGCTGGGCTCTTGCTTCAGGTCCTGACAGCCTAGGTTTCAGGCCTAGAGGGAAGGGCCACAGGATCTGCCCATGACTGGGCAGGAAGCCTCACTGTTGAAACAGCTTTGGCTAGGAGCCCTGGGAATCAAAGACCCAGCTGGAGAGAGGTGGGGAAATTTTTGAGGCCCGCTGGGTGGGAGGCAGAGGCCTAGGCTCTCTTCTCCTGGTCCTCCTTCTCTTCAGCCAGGCAAAACCAGGTCCCAAGCCCTTGGCATAAGGACTCGGTGCCCAAATTTCCCTACCAGGGGGCTGTGTTACTCTCCCAAGGGTCCATGCCTCACTCTTTCCCAAAGGTCCTAGTGGATAAAGGAAGTGGACATTTACTCTTGGCCAAGCCCCAAGCAGGAAACACTGTCAAGAGATGTCTGGCATTGGTCTGTCTAAGGTCAGTAAGGTCAGTGGGGACGTTACTCATCTAATGTGTAATTATGTATGTATATAATGTATAATGTAAAGCGGACGGGCTCCAGTTATTTCTAGAGCAGGGCTGAAGGGATAGAATGTACGCCCAGCTGGAAGATAGCAGGGCTGTGTGAGGAACAGTGGTCAGTGCCAAAAGGAGGAGCTCCCTGGCAGCCCAGGTTCCCCAGTGAGAGGTAGAGGGCCCTTTAAATGGTCACCAGTTGATTCTGTGATATGAGGTGGGGAGGGGGGGACAGAGCAGATATGGATGAATGAAGTGGGGGTGATTTTTTATAAAAAATATTTTAACTTTAAAAGTTTTTTAATTTAAAAAAGAATCGTGTTTAGGGTCACACCTGCAGCATATGGAAATTCCTGGGCTACGGGTGGAATCAGAGCTGTAGCTGCTGGCCTACATCACAGCCACGGCAACACCAGATCTTTAAGCCACTGAGTGGTGCCAGGGATCAAACCCGCATCCTCACAGATACTAGTAGGGTTCCTTACTGCTGAACCACAACGGGAACTCCTAAGTATGATTTTAGAGCACATGAAATGCCTAATTGCCCTCCCATTTTGGGATCCATTTTGGAAACAGCAAACTTGACTAAGGAATGTCAGAAAGGAAACCTAACTCTGTTGCCAGGCCCCAGTGGAGCTGATGGAGCTCTAGACCAAAAATGGGAATGGGGTTAGAGGTAGCAATGGCCCTGCTAAGCATGTGCTTTCTGGCCCCTTCTGCTTCAGGCTGCCCTCTTCCCCTCTCCGGGCCAGCTGTTCTTTGAAGAGTCACTGGGTCCCCTGGGGTAAACAAGAAATTTCCACGATTTTCAGCACAGTTTTGCTTTTTATCTCATCAATGTACATTTTAATCTAACAGTCTAATAGCCTCACCCTCCTTACCCCTGCCCAAGCCCTGTCCCCCCTCTTTCCCATGCTGCCCAATCAGCATCGCATCTGCCCCAGGGGCAGAAAGTCACCAGGCACAATGGCGATTCAAGGAGGAGGTGGCTCCTATGGATTTCCCAAGGAGAGTCCTCCCCGGGGAGTCCAGAGGTCAAGAAGGCCCAGGAAGGGGAAGGGCAGACTCTCATTGGAAAACAAAGTCTCCTGGGTCTCAGTCCCATTCAGAGTCTGGCTCCCTGGGCCTGTCCCTGCCAGTCAGAGCTGCAGAAGGGCAGAAATCCTCAGACAGGGGGACTTGTGGCTAGAAAGGGACTTTTGAGCCAAGTCCCACTCAGAGAGTGAGCAAGGCTATTGAAATCCCTTTTCATGCAGGCTTTGTAGATGCTCCTGGCTGTAGCTTCCCAACCCCTCTGTGATTCCAGAAGCGTGGGGAGGGGGCTCCTGTGACCAGCACCCTGGGGATGTGCCACCCAGGAAGACAGAGGCTACCTGCAGCCACAAGACTCCACGACCATGTCCTCGTACTGCTTGTAGACCACATTGTTGGCGGAGTCAATGAAGAGGATGCTGATGGGGCTCAGCCGCGTGGGCACACAGCAGGTGGGTGGCGTGGACTCGGGGTCCATGGAGTTCATCAGGGTCTGGATGACCGCATGGTTCGTGGGCTCCAGGTGGGAGCGCAAGGGGAACTCGCATAGCCCCTCGCAGTGGAAGGCTTCGTACTCAAGGGGAGCGATAATCCAGTCGTCCCAGCCCATGTCCTTGAAGTTGACATGCAGCGCCTTCCGACTGCAGCGGGCCTTGGGGTTCTTGCTGGGCCGCTTGCCCTGGCGCGTGGCTAGTGGGGCCCGCCGTTTTCGCCGCTGGCTGAACAGGTATTCATACACGGTCTTATCATCCTGGCCGGAGCGGGCTTTAATCTCATTAAAGAACAGGTCCCGTTTCTTGGTGCGGCCAAACACCAGGAACAGGGCCTTTTCATGGACCTGCCGGGCAGCCCGGTCAAAGCCCAGGCCACGGAGGTCCATGGCCCGGCCCCGTTCCCAGGCCTCCAGCTCCAGGCACAGCTGGGCCGAGTTCTTAAAGTTTCGGAAGAGCTTCCAGATGTCGAACACCTCCCAGCCAGATCCATCCAGGCCTGGCACGGAGCGCACATCCAGCAAGGCTGCCGGCTGTCGGCCGCTGGGGCAGCTGGACAGCTTCAGCTGGGCAGCCCGCCCAATGCCGGGGGCCACTGGCTTGGCTGTGTCCGAGGGCTTCTTCCGCAAGATCCGAAGCTCGGCCCCTAGCAGCCCATCCTTCTCCAGGGCGCTAATGTCAAACACATACCTTTGCTTCCTGACTGCAGGACCTCGGTCATCTAGAGAGAACACCCAGAAGTCATTCCCTACAACTTCACCAAAGGGGCTGGTCACCTCAAGGCCTCAGGGGAGGGCCACAGCTCTTCCCCCCTCCCAGAGCTTTCTTTAACCTCTTCCCCACTCAGACAGAGGCCAAGACCTAAATCACTGAGAGCCTTTTTCAAAATAAGGGAACTTCCTACACAGCCAACCAAGTAGAGAATTGTTGATCTGTAGATGTGGCTATGGCTGATTTGAGTGACTCTGGGTGTTTGAGTCAATGCCATGCAAAGCAGAGTCCATCAGCCTTGGAACCGCCTTCTATCTTTCTTCCATCTGCTATCTAATATATCTCTTTGGTAAGATAGGTATGGTGGGTGTTATAGTGACCCCTGTTTTTCCAGAGAACCTGAGACTCAAAGAAGTTAGGTAACTTGCTCAAGGTCACCCAACTGGGAAAAAGTAGAGTTGGAATGCCAGCCTAGACCTTTTTATACCTGATCCTGAGCTGCTTCTACTATATCATACCTTAAAGAAGACCTTATAGGTCTTGTTTTACAGATGAGGCACAGAAAGGGAGAGTGACTTGCCCAAGGTCACACAGCAAATTAACAACAAAGGTGGTCTCTAACCCAGTCTTCCTGGCTTCCCTGTCTAATGATTTTGTTCTGTATGTTTCCTCCCCTACTAGGTGTGTGAGTATGCGTGTATGTGAGTGACTGTGTGTGTGTGTATGTGTGTGTGTATGATTGGGTTCACATGTGAGTATGAAAAGTAATGTATATTTGAGTGACATGTTACATGCATATATGATTCGACTTGTGTGAATATTTGAAGGGTATGTATGTATATGTGTATATATATATATACACGTAAGAAGATTCCATGTGTATAGGTAAGGTATGTGTGTGCATTTGAACATGTATGTATGATTCAGCAAGTATGTACAAATATAAGGCTGTATGTGTATACAAGAAACTCAGCAGTTTGTCTGAATCAGCAGCCGCCCCCCTTCCTAAATGCCAGTTTGCCACTGGGAAGCATTCCTAATATTGCTCTAGAAGGTGACTAATTAGGCCTTTAAACTCCCCATCTCCCCCTCTCCAAGCTCCCTTAGAGCTGGGGGGCACAAGGACCTATTTTACGATTCCCCAAGGGGTCACAGCTTTCTCCAGCTGGGCAGGCAGCCAGGTCACCTCCCCCACCTCAGCCAGACCTGCTGCCTCTGTGCCTCCCCCGCCCTCTGTCATTCCCCCACAGGCCAGCTCTAATGAGGAGCCTCTTCCACTCTCTGACCCCTCCCCCACCCTGCCAGCCAAGGTCCCAAGACTCATAGAACCAGACAGAGCATAGGAGCTGCAAGCAATGCTAGCAATCGGGTCCAGCTCCCTCTTCACGTTTATGGAGAAACTGAGGCCCTGAGAGGGGAAAGAGCTTGCTGAGATCACACAGCAAGTTGAGAGGAAAAGCTAAGACAGTAATGCTAGGTAGGCAGAGGGAGAGGGGAGCAAATAGTCTCCTGGGCTCATAATAACATGATCTGTACTTAAGGCAGGACATAAAGTTCTCATATTTGAAGGGCTCTCAGAAAACACCCAGTTCAACCTCCATAGAGTTGTACTGATGGGGAAACTGAGACCCCGAAGGAAGAAGGGGCTTTCTCAAGGTCACACTGTGAGTTAGACCCTAGGTCTATTGTCCACCCGCCACCCCCAAATATCTAAATGACATTCCATGACTTCAACATGCCTCATGTACTGTCTCCACATCTCCTGCCTCCTCTGCCCCCTAGGAAGGCAAAGTTGCAGAACCATGGGTATCTGAGATTAATTTCTCTCTCTGCCATTCAAGAAATTCTACAAAACCCCTGCAGCCTGGAAAGTCTGGCCAGCCCGCATAAAAACAGAGCATGACCTGGTAATCAAGAGTCTCAGAGTCTAGTACCCAACTCTGCCATCAAGGGGCAGGTCTCATCTCCTTCCCAGGCTCCAGGAACCTCTCTGAACCTTTGAGGGATGGCACTGGGTGCCCTCCAGCGCTCCGTGCCAGCCTCCTGGGACCTGGTATGTGTGAGGCAAGTCCCAGATACCACCCCAGGCCAGGTGCACACACCATCTCCCACCAGTGCAGTGTTAGGGCTCTGAAAGCCCCCTCCACGCATGCAGATGCCCCTCCCTCTGAGCCATGCCCCTGCCACCCCGCCCCCCTCACCTTGCCCTTTGTCAATAAAGCTGGTGATGGTGTTGGCCAGGCCAGCCTCCAACTTCACGCTGCTGTTGCCTCCCTTCCTGTCAGCATCGGACAGCGTCCTGTACAGCGAGAGCATGTACTCGTGGGGCGTGATGGGGGGCGGGCGGAACGGCTCCTTGGGCTCTCGAGGGGACCCAGGCTCCCTGGCCTTCTTCAGCAGGAAGGGGCTAGGGACAGATCCTGCCTTTGAGGGTGCCTTACCCCCAGGAAGCTGTCCTTTGGGGGTCACAGTCCGCGTTGCAGCCTGCCTTGTCTGGGGAGGGTGTCCTGGCTTGGGTTCAAGGCCACCCGATCTGGGGGGCAGCTTTTTGGGTTCATCCTTCTTGGGCTGTGTCAGGCCTCCTGTCTGCCCGGTGCCCCCCTTTGCCCTGACATTGGTGGCCCCCCCACCATAGCTGTGACCCCCCGGCCTGAAGATGTTCTGGGCCAGAGGGGGCCTCTCCTTGGCTTCTGCTTTGGCCAGTCCTGGCCTGGCCCCCTGGGGTCTCTGGCCCAAGTCAGGGGCACCCAAGACAGTGCAGATGATTTCCAGGTCCAGCCAAGCCAGGTGCCAAAGCAAGAAAGTGAGGAGTTTGAGGAGTCTCATCCTCTGACCAGCCGCTGAATGATACCAAAGAGAACAGCGACAGCAGCGAAGGTGCCTCTGGTTTGGCAGGAAAAATCATGAAAGGAGTGGACCCTCAAAAGCGGCGGCAGCAGCAGTAGCAGCAGAAGGGAAGGCTTTCTCCTCAGTCTGAGACTCTTGAAGTCTGCCGGGTGTGTGTTTGTATCCAGTCCCATAGTGGAAATGCTCTCGTATCCAGACGTGCACCGTCTCCAGTCAGCAGCTGAAAATAACTCGTTCTTGAAAGGAGAAAGCCGACCGCCCCCTTTCTCCTGCACAACTGACTGAGGGCTTGAAGGAGCCTTGTATAAGGCTGAGGGATTTTTCCAAGAAGGAAGAATGGCGTAATGCTGCCTGTGTGCTCCAGTTTTTTTTTTTTTTTAAGTTTTGAATCCTTTCCAGTGAAAATACTACACACACACACACACACACACACACACACACACGCCTGCAGGTGCTCAGAAAAATCTTTTACAAACCTGAACTCAGGAATTGGAAACGGAATTCCAACCCAAACCAATTTAATTACTCTCTGATGTCATGCTGTCTAAACTCATTTAAGTGCGATATATTTATGTGAAAAAAATCACCGCTGCCCTCTGAGGCCATGGCTCACAGGGGCTCTTGGCACAGAGCCTCATGGGGGGGGGGATTCTAGGCTTAGGGGGCCTCTCAGTCCCCCAGAATGGACTCAAGGGTCTTCACCTCCACCTCACGGGGCAGCCCACCCCACCTTCCTGAGAAGAGATGCTGAGGAATGAACTCAAAGATCTTAAGCCCCAGAAGCATGAGGAGTATGGGTTTTCAGTTAAGTCCTTGGGGTGTTTTTAAAGCAGTTTCAACCTTTGCGTCTAGTCTGGGACCTGATTTGTCGTTGGGGGGAGCAGCACAGATGGCAGCATTTACACAGTTTCTTTTATTTTAATAAACTTGCAGTGACCCAGAGACAGAAAAATATCAATGCCCACTGCACCCCCTCCTAAATGCCATTGACTGAGCTCAGACGGTTTCTTCGGGATTGCGGGGTGGTGTGCCGCCCCTGAACCCACTCCTTGGATGGAGGCAGGTCCAGAGTGTACCTCATTACCACCGAGCAAAGACAGACTCAGTTTTGTTGGGAGGGAACTGGCTAAGACCCGAGCCTGGGGCAGCAGCGGCCCCTGCAGGAGGCTAGAAGAATGATTTCCCACACGATGCTTTTCTGATAGCCCGGGAAGAAGTCTGAATTTCAGCTGGACACATGAGAGAAAACTGTTCCCTTTACATGTTCCCTCCTTTCACTCCCACACCTGGAGGAAGTCCTCCTTATCCCAAGAGGTTCGGCTGAAAAGTCGCCTCCTCCAGGAAGCCTTCCCTGATCATGTGACAGAGCCAATGACCCCTTCTTGAACATTTCAATACAACATTTGTCCCACTCTGAGGGGTATAGCATGGGTAGAAGCTGTAGTCGGATAGCCTTCCTTCTTTTTATTATTATTTTTTTCCTTTTTAAGACTGAAACTGTGGCATATGGAAGTTCCTGGCTAGGGGTCAAATTGGAGCTGCAGCTTTGGTGTATACCACAGCCGTGGTGATGCCAGACCCAAGCCACATCTGCAAACTACTCCTCAGCTTATGGTGACGCCAGGATCCTTAACCTACTGAGCAAAGCCAGGGATCGAACCTGCATCCTCATGGATACTACTCGGGTTCATTATCGCTGAGCCACAATGGGAACCCCAAGTGATATGTTTTAATACAAAAATGGGGGGATTTTTTTAGTTTCCATGAGGATGTTGGTTCAATCCCTGGCCTCACTCAATGGGTTAAGGACCCAGAGTTGCCGAGTAGTTTTGCAGATGCAGTTCGAAACCGGTGTTGCTGTGGCTGTGGCATAGCTACAGCAATCGGTGTTGCCACAGTTGTGGCTGTTAAAAAAAAAAAGTGGCAACTCCTCTCCACCATGAAGCCTTCCCTCATCCACAAGGAAATACACACTCCTGAATTACCGTATCACATTTTCTGTGCCCTTTTCTACTTTGGCAGCACAAAGATTACCCAGTTCTACCACTGTGCCCCTCTCAGTCACGAATACATTTCATTTCTTCTATTTTGTGAACGTTTTTCATATTTTAAACATCATAACCTAATTCCTTATAAAAGTAATAATTTATTTATATACCTGTCTCCCCTATTAGATTATGACTAGACTGTACCATATTTATCTTTCATTATTCTCAAGGCTGGGCACACAGCCCAGTACATAGCACGTTCTTAATACGCTATATGGATGAATGAATCTCTAACTGACCCTTTTAAGCAAAAGCCATCATTTTCTTTCTTCCTTTTTTTTTTAAATGGCCACACCTGTGGCACATGGACGTTTCCAGGCGGGATTGAATCCAAGCTGTACCTGCCGGATCCTTTAATCCACTGTGCCAAGCTAGGGATCAAACCTGCACCTCCTCAGTGACCAGAGCTGCTGCAGTCAGGTTCTTAAACCACTGTGCCACAGCAGGAACTCTGAAAGCTCTCATTTCCTGCTTTAAGGAACTGTTACTTGTTGACACATCATGACTTCCCTGCTGGACTCTGAGTTCCTTAAAGGGAGGGATACTGTCTTGCCACCTGTTAGACACTTTGTAAGCTTGAACAAGTGAATAAGTGAAGAGATGAATAAGACAAATGATCAAGACGACGTCCCTGAATGTGGTTTGATAAAGAGTAAGGGCTCTGGAGACCAACCAGCCTGGCTTTGAATTCTGGTTCTGCTGTATGGCTTAGTGCCTCATGTGCATTTTGGAAGCTTCTTTTGTTGCTGTTGTTGTTTCTTAGGGTCACACCCGAGGAATATGGAGGTTCCCAGGCTAGGAGGTGAATTGGAGCTATAGCTGCTGGCCTATGCCACAGCCACAGCAATGCCAGATCCGAGCAATGTCTGAAACCAACACCACAGCTCACAGCAATGCCAGATCCTTAACCCACTGCACGAGGCCAGGGATCGAACCTGCATCCTCATGGATACTAGTCAGATTTGTTTCTGCCGAGCCACAATAGGAACTCCTCTTTGGCAGCTTCTAAAGTTCTCTGAAACTCTAAACAGGAATCATGACAGTACCTACCTCACAATTGACAGTACCTATTCAAAGAAATAAATTATAAAGAGTGATTTGCAGAGTTCCCATTGCAGCTCAGTAGAAATGAACCTGACTAGTAATCACCTCACAATTGACAGTACCTATTCAATGAAATAAATTATAAAGAGTGATTTGCAGAGTTCCCATTGCAGCTCAGCAGAAATGAATCTGACTAGTAACCATGAGGACCCAGGTTCGATCCCTGGCCTCATTCAGTGGGTTAAGGATCCAGCGTTGCTCTGAGCTGTGGTTTAGGTCTCAGACTTGGCTCAGATCCAGCGTTGCTGTGGCTGTGACATATGCTGGCAGCTACAGCTCTGATTAGACCCCTAGACTGGGAACCTCCATATGCTGCCAGTGTGGCCCTAAAAAAAAAAAGTGATTTGCCTGGTGTCTGACAAATAGTAATAGCTACTATTTATTAAACATGTACTGGAGTATACTGGACTCTGGCCTTTGTATCCCACTGCATTTTTATCTTCTTTGTCTTCAGAATAACCCTATAATGAAGGTACTCTTAGCACCCTGATTTTGCAGTGAAGAAACTGAGGTTCAGAAAGGTTAAATTACTTTTTAAGCTTAATTCCTGCTCTGACACAATTTATACCAAAGAATCCTAACCCAGCTTCTAGAAACACAAGAAGTGAAAGGGTGGTAGGAGCAATTACAGTATTCTTGGCTTTCAGTCAAGGTCTCATCCAACAGGCTGGGACTTTGGGGACATGGAGGAGTCTCAAAGCAGGGCTATTATTTGAGGACCAGGGAACTACAGAAATGGGGTGGGAGTAGGGACAGGGGACTCTGAGCTTGCTTAGAAGGCCCTCTCCAGGGAGGAGCCCAGAGGACTGGCCTGGCTCTCACTATAAAGGTGACTAATCACTTCAGTCCCCTCTGGTAATTGCAACCAGATGCTGCCGCTGGCAGCGCTTCAGTCCCAACATGTTTAATTATGGGGACGCAGAGTCCCTCGGTCTCCTATGTCCCCCTACCTCCCCCTCTCCTGTCAGCAATATTAATGTCAAACTCGAGGTAGAGGATGGGAGTCTTGGGAAACCACTGGCACAGAAATAATCTTTACAGGCCCTTCTACCATAGAGAGCCTTTAACTTTTAAACATGTTTCCCCATTCATCTCATTGCCACTCCACCTAACATCCTTTGAAAGTCAGTAGGCCAGAGTATTATTTATACCCATTTCACAGGTGAGCAGTGCTGTGAAGAAAAATTAATCAGGTTCAAAGAAATGTCTGCTTCAGATAGGAAGGTCTCTTTTAGGAGGTGATGTTCGAGCAGAGATCCAGGTGCAGTAAGAGAATGAGCCACACAAAGGTCTGAGAGAAAAGTGTTCCTGGTGGAAGAAAATGCAAAACCCCTGAAGCATGAATGTGCTTGAAATATCTGAGGACCCATGAGAGGCTGGTGCCACTGAAGCAGAGTGATTGTGGGGGGAGTGATAGGAGATGAGAGTACGTCATGCTGGGACCACACTGAGTATGGCATCGCAAGCCAGAGAAAGGAAGTTGGATTTTATTTTTAGTGCAGTGGAAAGCCCAGTGGAGAGTTTTAAGCAGATTTGTCTAACTTGAAACACAATGATTAAGAACTGGGCTACCCTGGAGTTCCCTTGTGGCTCAGCAGGTTAAGGATCCAGCATTGCCACTGCAGTAGCTCTGGTTATTGCAGTGGTGCAGGTTCAAGCCCTGCCCCAGGAACTTCTGCATGCCATGGGTACAGCCAGAAAAAAAGTCTGGAGAGAACTGGGCTACCTGCCTTCAAACCCTTGCTCTCCCAGCTGTATTATCTCAGGCTAACTGTTTAAGCCCTCTATGCCTCAGTTTCCTCATATATAAGGTGAAGTTAATAATATACCTACCTCATAGAGTTGTTATAAATTTTTATCGTAAGTTCTTAGCACAGTGTCTCATGCATAGTAAGCACTATCTAAATGTTACTAACCATTTATATCTTTTAAAAAATAACTTCTCTAAACCTGTTTCTTGTACAATTAGGATAAAAATATGATTCACAGATTGCTTATAAGAAATAAATGTATTTACATACGGAGAACACCTTTCTTTCAGTGGCCAGCATATAGTAGATCCTCCATAAACTATGGTTTAAAAAAAAAATTCAGGAGTTCCCGTCATGGCGCAGTGGTTAACGAATCCGACTAGGAACCATGAGGTTGCGGGTTCGATCCCTGCCCTTGCTCAGTGGGTTGACGATCCGGCGTTGCCGTGAGCTGTGGTGTAGGTTGCAGACGCGGCTCGGATCCTGCGTTGCTGTGGCTGCGGCACAGGCCAGTGGCCACAGCTCCGATTAGACCCCTAGCCTGGGAACCTCCACGTGCCGCGGGTGCGGCCATAAAATGACAAAAGGCAAAACAAAAATAAATAAAATTAAATTAAAATTCAGTCGTTAATATTGTCCTTGTTCGCAAATAAGGAAATTGAGTCCGGAGGAATTAAGTGATTGACACAAGGTCACATAGCCAAAAATGACCAAAGTGGGACTCAACCCAAGCACATGACTCTGAATCCAGGGCTCTTCCCCAAAGTAAAAAAGAATCCATCTTTCCTGGCATCACCTTATATGAAAGGCATTAACTGGGAGGAGAGCCCAGGGTCCCTAGTCATCCTCTGTGCTTCTTATAATCTGTAGAGCCAGGACCATCCCCATCCAGGGAGCCCAGAGAGCCCCAGCAAGAGCAGAGCCACCTAATCCTCCCCACTGTCATCATTCTGGTTTGTGTTGTTTAAACTTCCCAGGAGCTATGACATCTCTGGGATCTCTTCCACTGAGCTCTCAATGGCTCCCCCAGCTGAGCTTCTCAGGAACTGCACCTTGTCAGGGCACATGGGCCTTCCCTTCCAAGTGGATCTATCTTATTCCTTGCAGATACTATAATCTGGAAATTGTGTGGCTGTGTGTGTGTTTTTGTCTGTTGCAAGTGTGGTACACAAACAAAGTAACCGTACATTTTCACTTTTATTCTCTAATGTATTTTTAT
Organism: Catagonus wagneri; assembly: GCA_004024745.2. Classification (NCBI taxonomy): domain Eukaryota; kingdom Metazoa; phylum Chordata; class Mammalia; order Artiodactyla; family Tayassuidae; genus Catagonus; species Catagonus wagneri. The sequence continues at coordinate 19,043,529 of PVHT021183543.1, read as the reverse complement.
TTTAAAGGTATTTTTAAAAAATTTAAAAAGTAATGCATATTATGGAGTTCCCCGGTGGCTCAGTGGGTTAAGGATCTGATATTGTCACAGCTGTGGCTTGGGTTCGATCCCTGGCCTGGGAACTCGTGCATGCCATGGGCATAGCCAAAAAAAAAAAAAAAAAAAAAAAAAAAGGATTGCATATTAGAGGGAAAAGTTATACAAATTTACAATGAAAAAAACCTCAAATGGTACAAAAGAATACACAGGAATTTCCCCTCCCTCCCACTCCAGGCCCCCAGTCTTCCAGCCCATCTCAGACATAACCACTCTTGTCAGTCTCCTGGATGATTTTCTATGTACTATAAGCTTTGAAAAATACTTTTTATTGAAGTATAGTATCTGTACTGAATATATTTTAATTACAAAATTAAATCATGTTCATTGTAAAAAAATAAAATTGAAACAATACCAGATTTTATTAAATTAAAAGAGGCTGCTACCCAATCTGTCTCCCTAGAGATAACCACTGTTAATAGAACTTGGAAAATTTATTGTCATTCTTGAGCTCAGAGATCTCAGATTATTGCTGGACTCCTACCACTCGTCCCTCTCTCTCCCTTCATTTAATTTTTTCTGGGGGGTCTTTTTGTATTTTTTTTTTTTTTTGGTCTTTTTAGGACCGCACTCATGGCATATGGAGGTTCCCAGGCTCGGGGTCCAATTGGAGCTGTAGTCGCCAGCCTACGCCAGAGCTACGGCAACGTGGGATCCGAGCCGCGTCTGCAACCTACACCACAGCTCATGGCAACGTTGGATCCTTAACCCACTGAGCAAGGCCAGGGATTGAACCTGCGTCCTCACGGATGCTATTCAGGTTCACTAACCACTGAACCACGATGGGATCTCTTTCATTTTAATGTTATCTCCGACTTTGTATGTAAAAACTCATTTGCAGCTGAGGAATTTGAGTCCCAGAAAGGGAAGGTGGGTTGCTCAAGACACAAGGTAGATTCAGGAGTTCAAATCCAGTTGAGTATGTCTGCCCCCAAGACTAATGTCTTTCCACCACTTTCCTCCATCTGGTTCCTGTCCAGATTCATAGTTTAGTTGCTGTGTGACATGAGGCAGCAAATACAGTCTCAAGTTAGATTAAAGTTAAGGGCTTATTCTTTGAGGAAAGAGAGGATCTGGTCCTACAGGAGCCATCCCTGAGCATCCTTTTACTGCCCAGTCCCTGAACAGAAGTGAACAGATGCCACCCACTTCAGGAAATGTCAAGCTTGGGTGAATTCACACTTTGGGTTTGACTTGGTCAGTGGGAAGGGGCAAGGACTGGAACGAGACCTGCCCACTGTGACAGGGTCAGGGCCAGCGGGTTGGAATACTCAGCTGATGGAGGGGATTGTGTTATTATCTAATTATCCAATCCAAGTAGACTCACAAAATCCAACTAAATGAGAATCAGCAAGAGTGCCCAGAGGAAATCCGTAGCATTCCCCAAACATCCATGCTTTTGCACGTCACTACTCATGCACACTGCTTGGAGTGTCCTTCTTGCTTTTGTCAGCTCTGCAGATTTATCCTTCATAATCAGGTTATAATGTCATCACCTCTATGAAGTCTTTATAGAATTTACCACCCTACAGGTGAGCGAAATTTACATTTACCCACCTGCCTCCACATGAGTCTGTGGACTAAGGTTCTAGGCACGGTCCATGTGTTAATTGTTCTTTGGGTCTCTCCCAGTCTCTAGCACAGGATTTGACTCATAGTAGGTGCTCAATCAATATTTGTTTAATAATAAATGAATGGACTCTGATGGAAAGCAGTAAGTTTTCACAATCTACTACAAGATGCTATGTTCTTTTTTTTTTTCATTTTTGGCCATCCAGGGATCAGATCAGAGCCGCAGTTCAACTTAAGCCACAGGTAGAGCAACACCAGATCCTTAACCCACTGTGCTAGGCTGGGGATGGAACCTGTATCCCAGTACTCCCAAGATGCCACCAATCCCTTTGTGCCACAGCGGGAACTCCAAGATGCCATATTCTTTTGGTGCCCCCAGCTCTGCTTCAGAGAGTTAGCTTGCAGTAAGAAAGACAGGAATGATTGTTTTTGTTTTGTTTTCAATTTTTCCTGTCTGTCATCCTCAGCTCACTTTAGTTGCTCAGGGTGTTGACATGGAAAGGAAGATGGAGAAAGGTGGGAAAAATCTTCTCTGAATTAGTATCATGGCTGGCTTTGTGCTTTTTGAGTTTGGCAGATGTTTATAGCTGTTCCTCTCCATCAACAAAGCACCATGGTGTGCTTTTATGGGTTCTTCACGGGTTCCCTGCTGGGCCCCTCTCCTGCACTCCCCCTAGCAAAGGCATCTCTTTGCCAATAGTCATCTGTCTTCTTACTTCTGGAGTCCCTTTTCACCTCTAGACGGCCCTACTGAGCAGGACCCGTGATGGGCTTATGCAGGTTCTCTTTCTTTCACTTAGTCCACATCTGGCCTACAGAAAACATTCCCTGACAGATTCTGGGAGAGCAGGACAATCCCAACATAGCAGCACTCTCCTGGGTCCACCACCAAAGCTTCTCTTGCTGATAGACTTCCTGGACAGGAGACAGATCCAGTGATGCTCCCAGAGTGCAATGGGGTCGGATTTGGCACCTCATATCCTCCTGGAACGCCCCTCTCCTGGTCACTTGGCTTTGGCAGTTAAATCTTCCCCAAGGAAGTATGGGGGAGGGGTGTCTCATAGTCAGAAATATCTCCATGCAAATTCTCTTGAAACCATAGGTAAAGGATTTAGGAATTTAAGACAGATATTGGGCTTAAAAAATGTATATATATATATATATATATATATATATATATATATATATAGTATCAGTTTTTAATACCTCACGTACACAGTTTTGTGGGGTGTTTTTTTTTTTTGTTTTTTTTTTTTGCATTTTAGGGCCACACCCAAGGCATATAGAAGTTTCCAGGCGAGGGGTTGAATCAGACCTACAGCTGCCAGCCTATACCACAGCCACAGCAATGACAGATCCGAGCTGTCTCTGTGACCTACACTGCAGCTCATGGCAATGCCAGATTCTCAGCCCACTGAGCGAGGCCAGGGATCAAACCCCTCATAGATACTAGTTGGGTTTGTTACCTCTGGGCCACATCGGGAACTCCCCATGTATAATTTTAAAAAGAAGGTCAGTCAGTCTCAGCAAACTCTTGACATGGGGCAGGGGGACTATCTATAAACAATGAGCAAGCCTGGGATGTGGGATCTACATTACAGTCCTGGTACAGAGTCAGGATATAAAGCATGTTCCCAGAGATGGAATTTAGGATGTAAAGGAAGAATCCCAGTTCATCTGGAGGGGAACAGAGCTGGTTTTCTTTCCACTGACCTCTTGTCTCTCCCTCCAATCCAGCCTTCTTTGAGGCCTTCTCCCTACTTTAGTCCATCAGACAGGTTTGAACATGGCCAGACTCTAATTATGGCTAAATTAAGACTTTTCCCAAAGAATTCTTGGGTCCCAAGCAATTCAAGGGATGGATATGATCACCTTTTTGTTTCTCTCAAATGTTCCCAGTACTTCACAGGCTGTTTGAAGGCTGATGTACTTTCAGAGCCTACAGAACCTCTGGGGGGAATGTCACCCACTCTTATGCATTAGCTAACTCCAGTTTCTGCTCTGGTCCAGATAAAATACCCAGTACTGGTATTTTTTTGGCATACAGTTGACTTACAATGTTGTATTAGTTTCAGGTGTACAGCAAAGTGATTAAGCTACATGTATTCATATATCCATTCTTTTTTTCCCATCTAGGTTATTATAGAATATTGAGTATACTTTATTATGCTTTAATACAATTTCCAACTTGCTGTCAATACATTGTATTATTATCTAATACTAGTACATACATTCAATAAATGTTTGCTGGGTGAATGAATAAATGAATGAGGATATGAATTAAGTAATTATTTTTTACAAAGATTAAAGATCCCTGTCTGGTTTTAATCACCTTCTTTTCCATTTGCCCTTTGCAGATATGTCTTGATAGTCTGAAACCTCTGTTTATTCCTCTTTGTCTTGAAATGTATCATGTAGTTTGTAGATGGATTTTATGTCCTTGACCTTTGTAATATTGGGGCTGATTTCATTCAGTCCAAGGAGTTTTTTTTTCTTTCTTTTTTTTAGGGCCAATCCTGCCTCACATGGAAGTTCCCGGGCTAGAGGCTGAATCGGTCCTTCAGCTACCAGCCTATACCACAGCCACAGCAATTTGGGATCAGAGAGCCCCATCTGTGATCCACACCACAGTTTGTGGCACTGCAGGATCCTTAACCCACTGAGTGAGGCCTGGGATCAAACCTACATCCTCGTGGATCCCAATAGGGTTCTTAAGCTGCTGAGCCACAACAAGAACTCCTGGGAGGCTTATTTGGCACCTAATATGTGTCAGGTTCTGTGACATATTCTCCTACCCTCAAGAAACTTAAATTTTAGAGGGGGAGGAAGAAAATAGGTAAACAAACAAAAAAAAAGGTAGAAAACACTACAAAAAGAGCACTGTGGTAGAAATTGATATGGTTTTAAATAGCATGGTCAGGGAAGAGCTAACTGATTTGAAACCTGAAAGAGAGGAAGTTATCAGCTAATCCAAGAGCTCTGGCAAAACTGGTCTAGGAGATGGCAAAGCATCTGCAAAAGACTTGAGGTTGGTGTGGGTAACATTCCAAATACTGCAGTGAATATTCTTCAATACAACCTGTCAGGGGACTTTTTCCTTGGGGTGAATTCCCACACAACTGAGTCTTGGCATCTTTTTTCTCTGTCTAATGTCTGGGATGGTTTTTCTTCTCTCAAGATAGCTTGCCTGTTGGATTCATTGTTCTCTCTCCCACCAGAACTTACTATTTTTTTTTCTCAAGGTAACTATTAAGAGCTTCTTTTATTCTTATAGGAGAAAAGATACAAGATAGCTCTTATTAAAGTGTTCCCTTTGGCTGTGCACTGTCTGTTTCACTTCTGCTATTCATGGGTCCATCAGCACTTAGCACCTATTTTGTACCAGCCCTTGTGCCGGGTGCTAGAGATACAGTCTTATGCTGTACTTCTCAGAATGCTTTCTGGATGCATCATCATCACCCAGGGTATTTGCTGTAAGGCAGATTCCTGGGTTCCATGCCTGGTTTACTGACTCTCCAGGGGTGGAATCCAAAAGTCTACATTTTGGAGTTCCTGTCGCGACTCAGTGGTAAATGAACCCAAATAGTATCCAAGAAGACTGGTTCAATCCCTGGCCTTGCTCTTTGGTTTAAGGATCCGGTGTTGCCATGAGCTGTGGCGTGGGTTGCAGACACAGCTCTGATCCAGTGTTGCTGCGGCTGTGGGTGTAGGCTGGCAGTTACAGCTCCAAATCTACCCTTAGCCTGGGAACCCCATATGCCGAGGGTGTGGCCCTAAAAAGCCAAAAAAAAAAAAAAGTCAACATTTTAAGAAGTTCCATAGTTTAAAATTTCATTTTTTTATTTTTATTTATATTTTGACCACACCCAGGGCATGTGGAAGTCATTGGACCCGGGACTGAAACCGGGCCATAGCAGCAACTTGTGCCACTGCAGTGACAATGACAGATCCTTAAGCCGCTGCACAAGAGAACTCCCAAACTAAAAATTTAGAACCAAGGAGTGGAAAAGAGCGGCAGGTAAATAAAATTTACAGCTCTAAGAAGTACATCGATAATTCTTGTGCAAAAAGCTATGGGAATGACGCTCTAGGGTCCTCTAGGGAGAGTCAGGCTTACTCAGAAAATCATACAGACTGCAGTTCTCCAGTGGGATGCAGGACACTCAGGCAGAGTCTCCGGTGCAAAGTGTATTCAAGCGACATTGGGTAATTATGCTGTCAGTGGTGAGTAGCCTGAAGCTACTGGGAGCTTCCGAGACTGAAGGTGAGTTTTTTCGCGGCCAGGAGCCGGTTTCCCCTAGCACGCAGTTGTTAATCGTACTCAGCTTTGGGGGTGGAGCAGTGCGCAGGCGCATCTAGAACCAGGTGACCATACACTTGCGCGGTATGTAACGCCGAAGCCAAGAGGGGTACTATTGAGGGCAAGTTTTTTCTGTTACCAAAACTTTCTTTGCTCAAATAAGCAACCCTGGATGTCTCCATTTCGGGCTAGGAAATCTAACATCTCTTAGTATAATCGCTACTTTCCTTCTGGGCCACTCTTGTAAAACGGCTGCCAGTACTAAACATGGCGAGAGCACCCCCTCCCCAAGGCGGCGCAGTCCGCCCGTGAGCGTGGAGCCGGGGGGGCGGGGCCCTCCGAAAGGGCGGGAGTTTGGGGGGCGGCGCCTGCGCCCCAGCCACTAGGTGAGCCCCCACCTCGCGTCCCCCGCCCGGCCTCAGCTGTGGCTTCAGCAGCTCCCGCGCTGAGGAGCACCTTGGGAATTTGCTGGAGCGGAGCGTGGTGAGGAAGGGCCTCAGGGGCGGGCGGGAGGTACCCGGGTTAACGGTCCGAGGCCCAGCGACAAGGGCGCTCCTGGGAATCCCGTTCGGGCAGCGGCCTCCGGTTCCCCAGAAGAAACCCAGAGGCCCAAGAGGGGCTGGGTCCTGTCCTGGGGCTCCCGGCCCCTGGCCTCCGCGTCCTGCTGCTGCCACCGCTCTGGGCTCCAGTCTGTACAGAAATGGAGCCTCCCGACCCTGGGGTTGTCAGGATAAGGCTTTGCGTTCTCCTGCGCGTCCCGCTCCCGGCTCCCAGAGTTTTGCGGCTTCCTCTGCCCTTGGGGCTTTGCATGTGATCTGTCCGAAAGTCCAGTCCTACCCGCAGCTCCACCCTGGAACTCTCATTCTTCGGGACCCAACTTAAATATCACTTTCTCGGAACCTTTCCCAATCGCTTTCTGAAGGCGCAGCAAGCTCACTGCTGGGTTTTTGAGCTCTTTGCGTGTACTTTTCCTGCTCCTCTTCTGCAGCGGTGCACTTGTTGGGGCGTTATGCCTTGCCCTTTTCATCTCTCTCCCAAGCTCTAACACGTGACGATGATAATAATATAGCTAGGTTTACGGAATAGTCACTAAACGCAATACACAAAAAGGCTCATTTAATCCTCACAGAAATTCCACAAGGTGGGTTCTGTATGCATGAAGAAACTAAGGCACTCAGATCAATTTGCCTCCAGTCCCACAACTATTAAACCAGTAGGGTTTGGTAAATGTCTGTTGAATTAGAGTTCCCATCGTGGTTCAACAGAAACGAATCTGACTAGCATCCATGAGGATGCAGGTTTGATCACTGGCCTTGCTCAGTGAGTTAAGGATCCCACGTTGCAATGAGCTGTGGTGTAGGTCACAGCTGTGGCTCCGAACTGGTGTTGCTATGGCTGTGGTATAGGCCTGCAGCTACAGCTCTGCTTTGACCCCTAGTCTGGGAATCTCCATATGCCTCAGGTGTGGTCCTAAAAAGACAAAAAAAAGTCTGTTGAATTGGCCTTTTCCTTAGGCCCATGAGTTATAGGATTATGATGCACATGAGAAGGCTTGGAAAGAAGAATGGATGTTCCCAAATATACAGAGTGAGTTCTTGACGAAACCCAGGCTAGACTCTGGGGCTGGCGCTCTGTCCTTTCAGTCACACTCCACCTCTCTTTGGTCCTTTTCCATCAGAGAGGTGTAGACTTAGACCTCATCATTTCACAACTTAGGAAGTGTCCCTTACAGAGCTGTAATTTGGAATTTCATGATTTAGGAGGCAGCATAATGTGATGGGGAGGGCACAGAATTTGGAAGCACACTGGGGTTCATTCTTTGCTTTGCCACTGTCAAGTTATATCCCTTACATTTTTTTTGAGCCTGTTTTCTTGTGTAAAGAGAAGGCAATAATTTCAAATCAAAGGTTTTTTTTATGAAAATATCAAATAATTGTGTAAAGTGCCATACAAACTACATGATCTGGGTTTTGTTTCTATTTTGTTCTGTTTTACCTTTTAGAAGGCTGTAGAACTGTCGGTATGATATAGCTCATGTTGCCTAATGGTCTTATATTCATTCATGAAATATCTAATGTTATATACCAGGCACTGTTTTAGGAGCTGAGAATTCAGCAGTCAATAAAACAGTATTCTTGCATTTGGGAAATTTACATTGTGTTAGATATATTACACATAATACTCAGGGAGGGACAGATAAAGCATGTAAGGTAAATAGAAAAATAGTATAGTGTGGGGAGGGGGTGGCAGTATTTTATACTGGGTAGTTAGAGAACAGCTTACTGAGAAGGTGACATTTGAACAGAGACCTGAAGGTGGCAAGGGAGTAAATCATGAGGATAATTGGAAGAAGAAGCCCTGGATAAATGTATGGCTTAATGTGTTCCAGACACATCCAACAAGGAGGGCTGTGTGGCTGGAAGGATGTGAGCAAAGGGGAAAGGCATAAGAAATGGAATTAAAACAATTGGAAGCTGGGATCAAATAATTAGGACCTGGTAAGCCAATATAGTAATTTTGGCTTTAACTCTTGATTAGTCACTAGAGGGTTCTGAGTGGCATAATCTGTCACTGTTTTAAAAGGATCACTCTGGGAGGAGTTCTCTTCATGGCACAGCGGAAACAAATGCGACTCTAGGAACCATGCAGTTGCGGGTTCGACCCCTGGCCTCGCTCATTGGGTCAAGGATCTGGCGTTGCCGTGAGCTGTGGTGTAGGTCTCAGACATGGCTCAGATCCTGCGTTTCTGTGGCTCTGGCGTAGGCTGACAGCTACAGCTCCGATTGGACCCCTAGCCTGGGAACCTCCATATGCCGCGAATGCGGCCCTAAAAAGCAAAAAAAAAAAAAGGGGGGGATCACTCTGACTTTTTCTGAGGAAAAATAAATTTCAGAAGCAACAGTGGAAGCATTGCTACCGCCTTGGAAGCTTTTGCAGTTATCCAGGTGTATTATTGCTGTACAAAGAATTACCCCTAAATTTGGTAGCCTGAAACAACAATCATTTATTACCTTATAAAGTTGTGGGTCAGAATTACGGGAGCAGCTCATCTGGGTGTTTCTAAGGCTTAGATCTCTCAGGAGAGTGCAGTCAAACTGATGGCTGGTCTGCTCCCAAAATGGTTCCTTACCTCTGGGCCTCTTCAGAGGGCTGCCTGAGTGTCCTCAGGACAGGGCAGAGAGTGGAGAGAGAGCCAGAGCTAGGGGGAGGGCAGGCCATTTATGACCTTGTCTTGGAATCATTTCTACTTTATCCAACTCTGTTAACTTTATACCAGCTCTCACTCAAGGGGAGAGAATTAGTTAGGCTCCACCTCTTGAGAGGAGGTGTATCAAAGAATGTGGACCTACTTTAAAGACACCACACCAGGCAAGAGAGTGACTTGGCTCGGGATGATGGTGGGGGTGAGTCAAAAGTGATAGAAACTGGTAGAGGCTACAGGATTTGCTGATGGCTTGGTCATAGGGTGTTGGAGAAGGGAGTGAGTATAACTGTTAAGCTTTTGGCTTGAACAACCAGAAGGATGGATTTCATTTCGGAGAGACAGCAGTGAGTGATGGCTTGAAGCAAGATCTTTTGTTGTTGTTGTTGTTATAATGATTTTTATTTTTTCCACTATAGCTAGTTTACAGTATTCTGTCAATTTCCTCTGTACAGCAAGGTGACCCAGTTACACATACATGTATACATTTCTTTTTTCATAGGTGACTAGATATGTTTCACATTGCTACATAGCAGGATCTCATTGGTTATCCATTCCAAAGGCAATAGTC